>VWZI01013598.1:5988-31318 GCA_013396835.1 Psilopogon haemacephalus | reverse complement strand
GGTTGAGCTCTTCTGCCAGGCAACCAGCAACAGAACAAAGGGACACAGTCTCAAGTTGTGCCAGGGGAGGCATAGGCTGGATGTTAGGAGGAAGTTCTTCCCAGAGAGAGTGATTGGCATTGGAATGTGCTGCCCAGGGAGGTGGTGGAGTCATTGTCCCTGGAGGTGTTCAAGCAAAGCCTGGATGGGCACTTAGTGCCATTGGCTCGGGCTGGGGGCTAGGTTGGACTGGATGAATCTGGAGGTCTCTTCCAGCCTGGCTTATTCTATTCTATTCTATTCTATTCTATTCTATTCTATTCTATTCTATTCTATTCTATTCTATTCTATTCTATTCTATTCTATTCTATTCTATTCTATTCTATTCTATTCTATTCTATTCATGTTTCAGGCCATGTCTTCAGTGAAAGATGATTTATCCAAGTATGTCAAGAAATATCTAAAGAAAGCAGATGCAGACTAGATTTGACATGACTTATGAATTTGCTATTTTATTTTTTCTGACAAGGAATCATAGAATCATAGAAAGGTTTTGGTTGGAAGAGACCTCAAAGATCATCCAGTTCCAACCCCCCTGTGCCATAGGCAGGGACACCTCCCACTAGATCAGGTCGCTCAAGACCTCATACAGCCTGGCCTTGAACACATCCAGGGAGGGAGCAGACACAACCTCCCTGGGCAACCCATTCCAGTGTCTCACCACCCTCATTGTGAAGAACTTCCTCCTAACATCCCATTTAAATCTCCCCTCCGCCAATTGGAACCCATTCCCCCTCGTCCTGTCATTACAAGACCTTGTGAACAGTCCCTCCCCATCCTTCCTGTAGGCCCCCTTCAGATACTGGAAGGCTACTATAAGGTCTCCTCGAAGCCTTCTCTTCTCCAGGCTGAAAAGCTTCAACTCTTTCAGCCTGTCCTCATAGCAGAGGTGCTCCAGCCCTCTGATCATCTTTGTGGCCCTCCTCTGGACTCTCTCCAACAGTTCCATGTCCTTCTTGTGCTGGGGGCTCCAGAACTGCAGACAGCGAGGTAGGAAATGTGCAGCTGTAAATAATGCTGCCATTTACTATCCTGTGCTTTATGAAAAGCTTTCTGACTCCAGTGTCCTCAGTCAGAGGAGATAAATTGCATCATGGAACCAACGCATCAATAGCACTATGCAGTCCATGAGGAATAAACTGTCCAATTTCAGAATTCTTGAAACTATGCAGATGTAAGCTGAGTATCTTGCTCTTATTAGTGGCAAGAAAGATACCAGCGTAGCCACTGCAAGCATAGGTTTATCAATAATTTGCACTATAGTAGATTTTTAACACCAGTATGTCTAGTCTGAGGTTCTATATATGTGTAAAAAGCAATCCTTAGTACTAGACATAAAAAATTACAGTGCATTTACACCCCATCTAATTGTATTCACCTGACTGTGACTGATGAGTTAGGAGCCTAATTGCCAGAGACTCCTTTGGCACTTAATGAGATAGAGCACTACCACTTTCCAAGTAGTAGTAGTAGTCAAGAAACCATATCAGGAGGAAAAACAGTGTCTGTAGTTACCATAAAATGGATTTTATAATGTCAGAAGAACCTCATTCATTGAGGAATAAGATGAAGCATCCTGAAGTGTGTTAGTGGAATACCCAAGATAGAAAGCCCTGAGAATCCCGGTTAACAGAATATGATTTATTCTCTGTAGTTTAAGTTCCTTGTGCTGGTTTGAGGCTACATAGAATATTTTTGTGCTGGTTTGAACTAATTGGAGAATTTGAGTGAGAAATTAGACTATGGCTGAGAGAGGAAAACACAGGATGTCACTTCACCCAGAGCTTTACTGAGAAAGAAAAAAAAAGTTGTTTTAAAAGTTATAACCAAAATATAGACAGGGCAGATGGTTTCAGACCTCACTGGGCTGCAGCTGCTTCTCTTGCATGGTTCCTTTGTCTCTCTGCCTTGGTAGCTAATTCTCAGTAATACTACTAACTTCTTTCCTACTATTAACCCTCCTGGCCGATCTACCTCAGTTTATCTGCAGCATCAACAGGTGGTGAGATAAGATTGGGGAAGAGGGTAAAGGTGGCAGAGGTGGTTGGTTACCCCTCTTGGGGATTTTGGTCTCTGGGAGGGCTGTGGTGTTTTCTGTATTACCTTTTCATTGTATATATCTGTAAATATCTGCTATACCTTGTGAATATCTGCTTGTATATTGTGCAAAGCTCTAAATATAAAGCTTCATTTATCAACTTCCAGTGTTCTGAGTCCTAGATGGGGTTTATATCAAAAGGTGTGGGGGGGAGGTAACTGCATAAACCACCACAGGAGAAGAATTAGATGACAGGCTGTGAAAAGAAAACAATGTTGATGTCTGCTTCACACATAGGTTTGCTGAGATGTATAAAAGTGAGGACACAAACATACATAAGACAGTGTCTGAGTCTGTCTGTCGGAGTCTGTGTCTCTCCCTAGCTTCCAGCTGGATCTGTGTAACCTAACTAATCATTCTGCTTCTAACCTCCCTGGCTGATCCTTCCAACTCACCTTGCACACAAGGCAGATTATGGGATAAGAAAGGGGTGTGGAAAGAAGGTGGAAGAGTGGTTGGGAGCCTCTTTTGGGCACTCTGATTTCTGGGAGGGGTACTGTATTTCTGTATTACTCATTGCTGCCTACAACTACTACCTGAAGGGAGGTAGGGTTGGTCTCTTCTCCCAGGCAACGGGCGAACAAACGAGGGGACACAACCTCAAGCTGTGCCAAGGGAGGTATAGGCTGGATGTTAGGAGGAAGCTTTTCACAGAGAGTGATTGACATTAGAATGGGAGGTGGTGGAGTCGCTGTCCCTGGAGGTGTGCAAGAAAAGCCTGGATGGGGCACTTAGTGCCTTTGGTTAGGGCTGGGTGAGAGGTTGGACTGGATCATCTTGGAGGTCTCTTCCAACTTGGCTGATTCTATGATTTCTGCATATAATTCTAAATATTTGTGCATATTGTATATATATATGCTTGTAAATTGTGCTAAACTATAAATATAGCTTCCTTAATTTCTAGCCAACTGAGACTAGTGAATTCATGTGGGGGCACTCCCAAACCATCACAATCCTTTAAGCTAGAATCATCAGTTAAAAGCCAATAAGGCCTCAGAAACGTCTGGTCCACAAAAATGATCAAAATTTTCTTTTGCAAAACTTACCAATATGTATGAAGTATCCTTGACTGCCTTATTCTGCTCCACGCTACCTCAAAAAAGAGGAGGATTGTCTTATTCAGAGGAATCTCTTGACAGATCTGAAAAGGTAAACATGAATCAAGTCTTGTAGCATACCGAAATGATAGGATAGGATAGGATAGAACAGAATAGAATCAGTCAGGTTGGAAGATACCTCCAAGATCATCCAGTCCAACCTAGCACCCACCCCGAGCCAATCAACTAGACCATGGCACTAAATGCCCCATCCAGTCCTTTCTTCAACATCTCCAGGGATGGTGACTCCACCACCTCCCCAGGCAGCCCATTCCAATGCTAATCACTCTCTCTGGCAAGAACTTCCTCCTAACATCCAGCCTATGCCTCCCCTGGCACAACTTGAGACTGTGTCCCCTTTGTTCTGTTGCTGGTTGCCTGGGAGGAGAGACCAACCTCACCTGGCTACAACCTCCCTTTAGGTAGTTTTAGACAGCAATGAGGTCTCCCCTGAGCCTCCTCTTCTCCAGTCTGCACACCCCCAGCTTTCTCAGCCTTTCCTCACAGGGCTGTGCTCCAGGCCCCTCACCAGCTTTGTTGCCCTTCTCTGGACACATTCCAGTACCTCAACATCTCTCTTGAATTGAGGGGCCCAGAACTGGACACAGTACTCAAGGTGTGGTCTGACCAGTGACGAGTACAGGGGTGGAATAACTTCCCTTGTCCTGCTGACCGCACTATTCCTGATCCAGGCCAGGATGCCATTGGCTTTCCTGGTCACCTGGGCACACTGCTTGCTCATGTTCATCCTAGAATCTACCCGCACCTTCAGGTCCCTCTCTGCCTGGCTGCTCTCCAGTCACTCTGTTCCCAGCCTGTAGTACTGCCACAGTCACAGTCCTTTTTACCTCAGGAAAAGAAAAGACTGAAAACCACCAACGTGTCAGAAGGCAGGAGAAGATATTAAAGTAAGAACATTTCCTGATCAGCCACACCTTAGGAGTCTGCAAGAGCAGGAACTTCAGGCTGGATGAGGCCTTGAGCGACCTGATCTAGTGGGAGGTGTCCCTGCCTATGGCAGGGAGTTGGAACTGGGTGATCTTAGAGGTCTCTTCCAACCTAAACCATTCTGTGATTCAGAAGATAAAAACTCACATCCCATTCCAGAAAGTTTATGTTAAAGAGGAAAGCTCTCCATAGCCTCAGCCAGCATGACTTAGAGAAAAATTACATCCCGATCCCATTCAGGTGCTAAATTTAACCCTGATCATGTAAGCCAGTTACATCCAGCTAACACTTGACATCCTAACAACCTACCCCTTTTTTACCTGCTACCAATCTCATCATTTAAGAAAGGGCGGACTCCTTCTCCTGCTCATTCTGTGACTTTGGGATACTGTGCACAAAAAAAAGGAACTTAGAAGTCTTGGAAAAATGCAGAATAGAAGAACTGGCACACGGACCAGCTAAAAACATTTTTGTTTAAGGGCTGTGTAAGTGCATAGGCAAGTTTCCTATTAAACTTCTCCATCAATGTCAGGCAGTATCCAAAGCTCCAGAGCACAAAGTTTATATTCTGACTCATGATCTCTTTACTATGTCATATGTATCCTTTCATTAATTTATAAATTTCCATCTGGAAGTAGTTCAGGTCCCTGTCTCCACGACCTTGTCTGGAAAGCAGCTCCAGAGCTTTGCAGAGATTGCCAAGCTCCTTCTTCTAAACTCCTCATATATTCATGATTGTTTGTAAGTATCTGATCTTGAAATAGTGCTTATCCTTTAACATAAAAGCCTCCTTCCCTCACGTCTACCCCCACATGTACTTATAAAGCTATAACCATATGCCCTTTCAAGCTTTGTTTTGCCAGATAAGCTATTTTCATCTCAGCTGAGAAAATAGGTACTCCTTTCCCCTAACCATCCCACTCTGCACCTGCTGTGGCTCAATCTGGGTCATGAGAACTGTAAACAGTGTTCTCAGGCTTCTCTTACCAATGCCTTGTGGAGCAACATTAACACTTTATTGTCCTCAGAAGTCCTTCACCTGATACTGCCTGAAACTGCATCATGGCCGTGCCATGAGGATGGCTCATAGTCACCACAGAGTTGAATAATTAGTTAAACTTCTTGGCTTTACTGTCAACAGCAATTGTCAAGTCAGCCATCTACACTAAAAGAGCAGGATATTAATCCCCTGGTACTCAGCTCTACTTTCCTTCCTACTATCAGGTTTCCATTTTGTGAGTCCATAAGGTAATTTCTTTTTTAATTTTTTTTTTTTCTGCTATGCTAGCCACTTTCAAGTTTTGTTCCATCTCTTAACACCATATCCATTCTCTTACCAATTCCAAAAATACTACTTGAACCAGTGTTAAGATCAGTCCCAGAGGAATTGTACTAGTGAACTCTTTTCATGTTGATATTTCAATTTTTATCATGGAATCACAGAATGGTTTAGGTTGGAAATGACTTCAAAGATCATCCAGTTCCAACCCCCCTGCCATAGGCAGGGACACATCCTACTAGAATAAGTTGCTCAAGGCCTCATCTAACCTGGCCTTCAACACCTCCTTCCTGAGAGGTAGCAGCCACAACCTCCTTGGGCAATCTGTGCAAGTGTCTCACCACCCTCATTGCAAAGAACTTCTTCCTAATACCCAATTTAAATCTCCCCTCTGCCAGTTTAAACCCATTCCTCCTCATCCTGTCATTACGAGACCTTGTCAATAGTCCCTTCCCATCCTTTCTGTAGGCCTCTTTCAGATACTGGAAGGCTACCACAAGGTCTCCTTAAAGCCTTTTCTCCAGGCTGCAGAGCCCCAACTCTGGTCCTCCAGCCCTCTGAGAATCTGATTTGATTATTAATAATAGGTTATGAATTATTATTAATATTTTTGTTATGAATATTATTTTTTATTATTACTATTTAAAAATTTGGGGAAATTCCCTGAGATTCTTGATGTTCAGTCGACAGGAAGCAATTGCATGAAAGTTATTTATAAACATGTAGTTAAACAGCTTAAACAGTTTAAACAGTCAGAACTTGGAAAATAGGAACCTGGTAGTAGGGAAAATTCTATTTTTCGCCTATGGATTCTTAGGATGTACTCACTGATGCAAAAGATACAGTTTCCCAGTAGAGGAGGAGGAAAGAGTTGCCTGGCTGCTGGTGCAAGCTGCACAACAGGCTGCAAACACTTGGCTGCTGTGAAAGAGCTGTGAATAGACCTCTGGTCTCAATAGGAGGCAGCAGGAAAAAGAGAGAACAATTTCTAAATCACCCCCTTAAATACCCTATTTTGAAGTGAAACTGGCCAATAGGCACTAGCATCCATTGTTTTGGCCAAGGAATTCAAAGTCCTGTGCCTAGATGTTCACCCTAGCAATTGAGGGGCAGATCAAGACACCTGACTTGGTTAGGTGCTAAGTACTTAGCCCTCGGGGCTATATGCAGGGGCCAAGCCCTCCATTGTTCTGCTCACACCCATCAACTCCTGAACCTGCAACAAGAGTTTGGATAGCAGGGGTTTGAAGTAATTTGGTAGGATTTTATGCTCTACCAGGACAACATCTTCGTGGCCCTCCTCTGGACTCACTCCAACAATTCCATGTCCTTCCTGTGCTGGGGGCTCCAGAACTGCACACAGTACTCCAGGTGGGGTCTGAGGAGAGCAGAGTAAAGGGGGAGAATCCCCTCCCTTGCTCTGCTGGCTACGCTGCTCTTGATGCTTCCCACAAGGAGCAATGTAATGCCCTATTTTGGTCAAGGTAGATTAGGTCTACTGCATTACTCCTCTCTAGGACAATTATCTTATCAAAGATAGATATTAAGTTAGTTTGATATGATCTACCCTTGATAAAACCGTGCTGTAGTTTTTTTACCCATTTACCTCCAGGTCCTTGATAAATTTTTTTTTCCCTTCAAAATCTGCTCTAAGACCTTGCTTAGCATTAAGGTCAAATTACCATGCCTGCATTCTTCTTGACCACCTCTTTTCCCTTTTATGAGTACAGGGAATAACTTTATCATTCTTTAGGTGTATTGAGCCGGCTCTGAATGAAGAGATATGCATAAGATCCTGCAAATGCACTCTGTGCAAATCAGCATTTGCATCTGAGGATTCATTCAGTGCCCTGAAATGAGTATTGTTTAACCCTCCCCGTTTCATCACAGTAAGTAGGCTCTACATAGCTGAGAGCTCATTTATGCAAACTTCCATTTCTCTGTCTTCATTCCCTTAAGCACTTTGTTACTATTCCATGGTTCTCTATTATGCCCCTTGAAAAAAATGAGACAAAGAATTCATTTGCCAGTTTAATCATGCCTAGATTGTAGTTAATCTCCATTTCATTTCTGATTTTCTGTGTTTCCTCACCTTTGTTCTCCCTTTTAATAATTTCTGAAAAAAAAGTTTTCACATTTGGTTTAATTGTGCAAACCAACTCAACTAAATCTTGCCTATTAGAGGGGATTTATTAATGTCCAAAGGGTGGGGGTTCAAGAGGATGGGGACAAAGTGTTTTCAGTGGTGCCCAGTGACAGGACAAGAGGCAATGGGCACAAACCAGAACACAGGAAGTTCTGCCTAAACATAAGGAAAAAGAATCTTATGAGGCTGCCACAACACTGAAACAGGCTGGCCAGAGAGATTGTGAACTTTCCTCTGAAGACTTTCAAAACCCACCTGGACACCTTTGTGTGCAAGCTGATCTAGGCGAACCAGCTTTAGCTGTTGAGTTGAACTAGATGATCTTCAGAGGTCCCTTCCAATCCACACCATTCTGTGATTTGCCATGCCTATGATTCTCACACCATCTACTCAGTGTGTCCTACTGGATTATTGCTATGAATAAAGAAGATTAGACATACAATTTTGTCTCTGCAACAAGCTTTTCATCATTAAGTCCTTTGATTAAAGAACTTTTTTTTCTTTTCTTTTTCCAGCGGTGGCAGATCTAACAGGATTAACAATCAACAGTTGCTTCTTACCTAGTATTTAAACTATGTTTGTTTCTCTTAGCAGTGGAAGAGGACTGTTAAAAACATCATTAACAGAAAATTTAAAATTAAAAAAGAAAAAAAAAAAAGAAAAAGAAAAGAACAAAGAAAAGAAAGAGGAACAGGTCAAAACATATCACAAGATATCAGGGGTTGGAAGAGACCCAAAGAGGTCATCGAGTCCAACCCCCATGTGAAAACATATATGAGAACATTGCATTTGTGAATCACAGAATTACAGAATGTTAGAGGTTGGAAGGGAGCTCCAGAGACCATCCTGTCAAAAACAGGATCCTCGAGGGTAGTCCAAACAGGGATGTATGCAGGTGGGTTTTGAAAGTCTCCAGAGAAGGAGATTCCACAACCTCTCTGGGCAACCTGTTACAGTGCTCTGTCACCCTCGCTGTAAAGAGGTTGAGGTGAAACCTTTTCTGTTTCAGTTTGTATCCATTGCTCCTTGTCTTACTACTATGCCCCATGGAAAAGAGATTGACCCTCTCCCCTTGACACCCACCCTCCAGATACTTATAGACATTGATCAGATCCCCTCCCAGCCTTCTCAAGACTAAACAGCCACAGTTCTCTCAGCCTCTCTTCATAGAGGAGGTGCTCAAGTTGGACTCAAAGATCTCCAGAGGTCCCTTCCAACCCTAATGTCCTGTGATCTTTGTGGCACTCTGTTGGGCCCTCTCCAGCAGGTCTGTGTCTCTCTTGAATTGGGAAGCCTGAAACTGGACACAATACTCCAGGTGTGGTCTCACCAGGGCAGAGTAGAGGGGGAGAAGAACCTCCCTAGATCTGCTGGACACACTTTTCTTGGTGCACCCCAGTATACAATTTGCCCTATTGGCACATTGAAGCCTGCAGCCTTAGCTATAGATATTACGTTTGAATTCGAAGAACTGACTTACCAAGAGTATTTTAAATGTTCTGATTTAATTCTCAAAGTAGAATCATAGAATCAGTCAGGGTTGGAAGAGACCACAAGGATTGTCCAGTTCCAACCCCTCTGCCTTGGTCAGGGACACACTACCCCAGATCAGGTTGCCCACAGCCTCATCCAGCCTGGCTGCAAACACCTCCAGGGATGTGGCCCCAACCACCTCCCTGGGCAGCCCATTCCAGGCTCTCACCACTCTCATGTTCAACGACTTCTTCCTCACGTCCAGTCTGAATCTCCCCACCTCCAGCTTTGCTCCAATCCCCTTTAGGCTACTGGCACTACCTGAGAGCCTAAAAAATCCCTCCTCAGCTTTTTTTGTAGGCCCTCTTCAGATACTGGAAGGCCACAAGAAGGTCACCTGGGAGCTTTCTCTTCTCCAAATTGCACAGCCCCAACTCCCTCAGTCTGTCCTCACAGCAGAGGTGCTGCAGCCCTCTGAGCATCCTCATGGCCCTTCTCTGGACACACTCCAGCTTGTCATAGAATCAGAGTAAGAGGAACAATTATTTTGAAGGAGGCAACATTTCTCTATTCATTCTAATTAATTTTCCTTTCTAAAAAACAAACAAATCCCAAAAAAACCCCCAAAACGAACAAAAAAACCCCCCAAAATAAAGAAACCAGGCTGCAAAAAAAAAAAAGACAAACCCACAAGAGCTATTTACAGACTTTTGACACAACCTGTGGCATGTTTAATGCTTCTGGAAAGAAGTGCCTCTAATACAATGCAAATTATGAGTTTATGGATGTGGCCCAATTGGTAATACATGCTTACTGCAGCTGTGATTTCCTACTCTGCTTGGGTTCGATGCTTTCATTATCCTGCCTGTGCTCTGAGTCCTGGCATATGCATGCAGATGTGTGCTATGAAGCCTTTGAAAACTTCAGGATTAAAGGTAGCTAATCTCCCAGAATCATCAGTGAGGAGGAATATGGAAGGGATAGATATGCAGCTCTAGGTGCTCACTGTTTTTTGCTGGGTTTTTTAATGTCATCTTTAGGAAAGATGAAATCACAGCGTAACATCTGAATCAATAGGCAGTTAAGTTTATAGAGCCTTATTTGTCATTCTTAAGCCTTCATCAAACATGTTCCTCTGCCCACCAAGGGCTGCACAGAAAATAGAGGGTGCGGTTTTATCAAGATTTATTTGTTTGATTGAGTTCTGCAGAGCAGTTTTAAAAAAAAGAAAATCTGCAGGTGGAACATACTTTCCCCACGATATTCTAGAGGGGGAAAAAAAAAACCTCAAAACCTGTATTCTAAAAATTGTTCAGGGTATTTTGAAGGAGTAGGAGCAACAGATTTTTTTTTTTTGTTCTTCAGAATAAATAATTAGAATTGGGAACTTTCTTACAAAACAGTTTGTCACTTAAAAAGACCATCTGGCCCTGTTTTGGTGTGAGGTTTTGTAACATCGTGCAGTTAAGAGCAGGTTTTCAGATTCAGGTTTGGTTTAGTCACATGGAAATAGCCATTCCTAGGTGATCTTTGAGGTCCCTTCCAACCTAAACCATTCCATGACTCTATTCTGTGATTCCTATAATAGTGCTTCCTTGGTATGGGCACTTGCAAGGGATGTGGAATAATCCCTGGGGATGCCTAATTCAGGCTGTGAGCCAAGGCTTCCAAACACAGAATCATAGAATCAGTTGGGGTTGGAAGGGACCACAAGAATCATCTAGTTGCAACCCCCCTGCCTTGGTCAGGGACACCCTATCCCAGATCAGGCTGCCCACAGCCTCATCCAGCCTGACCTCAAACACCTCCAGGGGTGTGGCTCCAACCACCTCCCTGGGCAACCCATTCCAGGATTTCATCACTCTCATGATGAAAAAATTCCTCCTCAAATATCTGTGAGGAGGCTCTAAGGTGACCTTATTGTGGCCTTCCAGTATCTGAAGGGGGCCTACAAGAAAGCTGGGGAGGGACTTTTTAGGCTCTCAGGTAGTGACAGGACTAGGGGGAATGGAGAAAAGCTGGAGGTGGGGAGATTCACATTGGATGTGAGGAGGAAGTTGTTGAGCATGAGAGTGGTGAGAGCCTGGAATGGGTTGCCAAGAGAGGTGGTTGTGGCCACTTCCCTGGAGGTGTTTGCAGCCAGGCTGGATGAGGCTGTGTCCAGCCTGATGTAGGGTAGGGTGTCCCTGACCAAGGCAGGGGGGTTGTAACTAGATGATCCTTGTTGTCCCTTCCAACCCTGACTGATTCTGTGATTCTATGATCTAAGGAAACTGCCATAGTTTTAAGCAGGACCATGGATGGAACCATTAAATTAATCTTATGAAAACTATAATCAGAGAAACCTGAGAGTATAATGGACAGCTCTGGGTTTCATATGAGAGTTAACTTCAGCTTGCTTTAATGCATACAGCAGAAGTATAGCAGTTGTCTAACCTGGCACTAAATAATGCTCCTATTATGAGTAAAGACAATAAAGTAGTTTTATTTCAGTCGTCTACCCATATTCTTTTTCCTATAACTGCAGCATCGAGTAGAAATAAAGCTTAAAGAGCAAACAGAAGCATTTTTAAAACCTCCTAATATATTTTAGAAGAAATAATTACAGCTGCTCAGCTGATAATTTAGAAGCACTGTCTAAGAACTTCTGAGATTCAAGTGAAATTAAAACAAAATAATATTTTTTAGTTTTGATGAACTAATGATAAATTATTACTTTTCGTGTTTCAGTGTTCATTAAGATTTTTCTAGGATACAGATAAATAACATTTATGTGACAAAACCAGGGAAATTGGACTAGACAACCTTTGGAAGTCCCTTCCAACCCAGACCACTCTATGATTCTGTGAGACTGTTTACAAAGGCCTGCAGTGATAGGACAATGGCTTCAAGCCAGAGAAGAGTAGCTTTAGATTGGATGTTAGGAATAAGTTCTGCACCATGAGGGTAGTGGAACATTGGAACAGGTTGCTCAGGGAGGTAGTTGAGGCTGCATCCCTGAAGTATCTGAAGGCGGCCTACAGGAGGGCTGGGGAGGGACTATTCACAAGGTCTTTTTATGACAGGACAAGGGGTAATAGGTTTAAACTGGCAAAAGGGAGATTTAAACTGGATGTTAGGAGGAAGTTCTTTACATTGAGGGTAGTGAGACACTGTAACGGGTTACCCAGGGAGGTTGTGCCTGCTCCCTCCCTGGAGGTGTTCAAGGCCAGGTTGGATGACCTTGGGTGACCTCTTCCAGTGGGAGGTGTCCCTGCCTGTGGTGGGAGGTTGGAACTGGATGATCTTTGAGGTCCCTTCCAACCTAAACCATTCTATGGTTCTAAGATATTCAAGGTGAAGCTCAACAGGTCTCTGGACAGTCTGATCCAGTTGAGGATGTCCCTGCTGACTGCAGGGGGGGGTTGGACTGCATGACCTTTGGAGGTCTCTTCCTACCCAGACTATTCTACGTTTCTATGATAAATTGCATACTGGTGTTATTACAGGGAGCATACCATGCTGAATTGGTTAAAATCCAGCATTTTCAACTCATTGTTTAAGGCACTGCAATCCAAGATGACATCTCTTGCTTCAAATCTCAGCCCTCTACTAGGCTTAATGGTAGCCATCTTCTCATAGGGCATTGCAAGATAACAGGTAATTCCTTTTCAACTCTGCTAACACAAACTAAAAAACCCTGATCTCTTTTGTAAAGGGAAGGTACAAACAACCAAAATACCCAAAAAAAAGTGTTTTGGCTCTTTTTTCACTGCCCCTGTTCTAGCTTCCACTGAGTGGCAACTTAGTGATAACCAGTGTTGATGTAAAGCAAACTGCAGCTTTACAGCCAAATAATTAAGCAAATTTACTGTGGCAATGCAAAGCCAACACAGTATTTTGTGCTGTGGTATGCACTGCAGATCTGAAAAATTCTTTCCCCATTAGAAAAGTTACTGCCATCATGCCAAGATAAATAAAAGCTCAGATAAATATTTCAAAATGGGAGCCTCATTTGTTGCTTATCCAAATACTGAAGAATAAAGGAGTAAAAAAAGAATAAAAAAGTTTTAGGGTAAACTTTTACATCCAGTCAAAGAAACAACTGAAATATATTTAGGAGTTGAAAACACTGCAGAGGGAACAATGTGGATACCTATACAGCAGCCCAGCTACCAATCAGCTATAATCAGCACAGCAGGTGCTAAGTGATTATAACCAAAGACCACAGAAAACGTAGATGTAAAAGCAGGAAAGAATAATCTTTGCTTTTGTAATCCAAAGGGATCCAACGAAGCCTTTCCAGATGGAATTAAACAAAATCTTGGATCTAAGGCAGAGATACCACAATGCAAATACAAGGCTCTGGCCTTATAAAGAACATCTGTTGTGAGGTTGTTTACATTCCTAACAAAGCGAAAAAGAGTATAGCTAATTCTCCATTGCAGCCAGCCCTGTTGGGGAGACGACAAACTTACTTCCTCGTGGCTTTTAATACATTCTGATACACAAAGCTTTCTGGTAACTCACAATCTTGTCACCTGAAAAAAATAGTAAATGAAAAAAGGGATTTGGGGTACAGAGAAACCTTCTGTAATCATCTGTGTGTAATTTGCCAGGGATTTGTTTCTACATTTCCCATTATTTATATTTTATTATATGATTGTGTTTTGTTTTTTTTTTTTTTAAAGTTCCTTTCTGTACTGTGTGCAATTCTGGAGACCCAAACACAAGAAGGACATGGAAGTGTTGGAGAGAGTCCAGAGGAAGGCCACGAAGATGCTGAGAGGGCTGCAGCAGCTCTGCTATTAGGACAGGCTATGGAACTTTGGGCTCTTCAGCCTGGAGAAGAGAAGGCTTCAAGACCTTATATAGTAGCCTTCCAATATGTGAAAGGGGCCCACAGGAAGGCTGGGGAGGGACTATTCACAAGACCTTGTAATGACAGGATGAGGAGAAATGGGTTTAAACTGGCTGAGGGGAGATTTAAACTGGACATTAGGAGGAAGTTCTTTGCAGTGAGGGTGGCAAGACACTGGCACAGGTTGCCCAGGGAGGTTATGAAAAGGCTCAAAAATTTCCATCAGAACACCAGAACTTAATTAAAAAAAAAACCCAGAGACCAGGAAACAGAATGGTGAAAACATGAGGATGAATGGCAGAGGGGAGATTTAAACTGGATGTAAGGAGGAAGTTCTTTACAGTGAAGGTGGTGAGACACTGGCACAGGTTGTGGCTGCTCCCTCTCTGGAAGTATTCAAGGCCAGGTTGGATGAGGCCTTGAGCAACCTGTTCTAGTGGGAGGTGTCCCTGCCCTTGTCTGGGAGTTGGAACTGGATGATCTTTGAGGTCCCTCCCAACCTAAACCACTCTATGATTCTTTATCAAGGAGGAAACTGTGCCCATTCACGTGCCCTTTGCTGAGAAGTGTACTAGAAATGAGAGTGGTGAGACCCTGGAATGGGTTGCCCAGGGAGGTGTCACATCTCTGGAAGTGTTAAGGCTGGGCTGGATGAGGCTCTGTCCAGCCTGATTTAGGGTAGGGTGTCCCTGCCCATGGCAGGGGGATTAGAACTAGATGATGATCCCTGTGGTCCCTTCCCACCCTGACTGATTCTATGATAAATGAAAAGCTTCCAGGTGCTATCTCTTCCAGAGGTAGTAACTAGACTGCTTAACCTACATTCCTCAGGAAATAGATATGGGTAGGTTATTAATGCATGTCAATACTCCTCTCCTGTCCTGCTCTAGCTTTACAGAAATAGCCAAGTTCTCTCTCCTCCTTTTCTCCCCTCTCTTTCTCCCTCTCCTTCTCTCCTTTCTCCTTTTCATTACTCAAAATATGAATATATTCAGGCAGAGATAACTAAGAACTTGTTCTGCTGTTTCTACTCTGCCACCATGCCACCCAGCCTGAGACTGTAACACTTAGATATAAGTGTGAGATGATATTTTAAAACTAATTTTTGTTATTCAGAAACTAGCTTCCAACCAGTATTTTTAATAATAATGGGTTTTTTGCATGCTCATGAAAACTTTGAACAGGAGATAAACAGGGAGTCTGGAACACTTAAGAAACATAACCAGTAACAATGTAACAAATATTAAACCTTGAACTGGAAAGAGACACTTAAACTGGAAAGGGAGACTCTTTCAGCCTTTGCTATGAGGACAGGCTGAAAGAGTTGGGGCTTTTCAGCCTGGAGAAGAGAAGGCTTCAAGGAGACCTTATAGTAACCTTCCAGTATCTGAAGGGGGCCTACAGGAGGGCTGGAGAGGGACTATTCACAAGGTCTTGTAATGACAGGACGAGGGGGAATGGGTTCAAGCTGGCAGAGGGGGGATTTAAACAGGATGTTAGGAGAAAGTTCTTTACAGTGAGGGTGGTGAGACACTGGAATGGGTTGCCCAGGGAGGTTGTGGCTGCTCCCTCCCTGGATGTGTTCAAGGCCAGGCTGGATGAGGTCTTGAGTGACCTGATCTAGTGGGAGGTGTCCCTGCTTATGGCACAGGGGGGTTGGAACTGGATGATCTTTGAGGTCTCTTCCAACCTAAACCATTCTATGATTCTATGATTCATTTCTTTACACCTCTGTCCCACCAGGGGACTCAAGAGGCTCCTTCCTTCACTTATGACAGAAGATACAGAGTTTGCCTAGAGATTTAGTAGGAGGCTTTTGATTGTTTACTCACAAAGTGGTCTCTCCGGATCTCCAGGGCTGCATTATAGTATCAGATGGTGCCCAGAGCACATGAAGGGGTTTGATGTTGGTGATTTCAAAGCTGTTAGAGGCTTTGGGGCTCCCCAAGACTTTTTTTCTCAGGAAGCTGGTGGTAGAGCACGGTCTCTGACCTGTTTCCTCTTAACTCCTGATTGCTGGAACCTTGCAGAGGGGAAGGCAAGATGCAATAAGACAGCAATGCCGAGAGCATGCTGAGGCAGAGAGCAACAATGGCAGTAGCAACAGGCACAAATACAGCAGCAAAGAGCCCTTGTGTTACCTGCTCATCTCCTTTTATCAATGGAAACCCAAACCTAATGGGCCTTTGGACACAGAATAGCCAATCAGGGTGGCCAAACCCATCCATATTACATGAAACCACAGCTTTTGTTTTCCTTTCTTGTGGTTTCTTCCCCTCCAGCAGAAAAGAGGGAGAGCAGGGGAACATGCCTGGGCAAGACAGGACATGTTCAGGCCTATTTAGACCCACCATGACAGAGACAGGCAATGGAAGAGACAGAATATCTCCATCCTCCCCTGCAGTGCAATGGGTGGCCAGTGGAAGAGGGAGAACAAACCACACAAAGTGTTCTGGCTTTGCATTTAAACCACTGTATTAGGTTGCCACTTTGCAGTGCCTACAGTGTTTTAACAAATTTAAAATAGCAGGACTAAAGCTCTGATTTTAAAAGCCACATTAAAAAATTACTTCTGAATGATTCTGCTATTTCTTATGCTTACTCATGTCAAATCATTACTGGCTTTCTCACCATTTGTGGTTTCTCTCCATCATCATTGCTGCTCAACAGTGCATTCCAAGTGGTTAGTGCTTTTTAAATTCCTTTTATATATGTATATACTCACACACATATACTATTTCCAGTCAAGAATAGCTCAGAGTTCAGTATTGAACACAAAATGATAGCTGTGAATTTATGCCACAGAATAATTTTGATTTATTCTTTTGTGGAGGAAAACAGTTGGTGCAAAAATGGTAAATACAGACACCACCAAGTGCAAATGAAGACCAAAGTAGCATGCTTTGAGAAGAGGGTTTGCTGTAAATACAGCATCTTCAAAGTAAGCAGTATAGTTGGTGCATGGGAAAAAAAATACACTTGCAGTGCTTAAGAACAATAGAGAAAACCTGTTGTGCTGGTTTGAACTAATTGGAGAATTTGAGTGAGAAATTAGACTATTGGCTGAGAGAGGTAAACACAGTATGTCACTTCACCAGAGTTTAACTGAGAAAGAAAAAAAGTTGTTTTTAAGAATTGTGCACAAAACATTAGATACCACATGGTTCCTGACCACTCTGGCTGCGTCTGCTCTTTCCATGGTCTCCTTTGTCTCTCTGTCTTGGTAGCTAATTCAAAGCAATTCTACTACTTTCCTGCTACTAACCTCCCTGGCCAATCTACTTCAGCTTATCTGCGGCATCAACAGGTGGTGAGATAAGACTGGGGAAGGGGGGAAAGGTGGTAGGGGGTGGTTGGTTACCCCTCTCTTGGGGATTTTGCTCTCTCGGAGGGATGTGGTGTCTGTATTACCTTTTCATTATATATATCTGTAAATATCTGTTATATCTTGTAAATATTTGCTTGCATATTGTGCATTGCTGTAAATATAAAGCTTCATTTATTAACTTCCAGTGTCCTGAGTCCTAGCCGGGGTTTATAAAAAGGTGGGGGGGGCAGGTAACTGCTAAACCACTACACCTATTTGCAATTATAACCCTACAACATCTAGCTTCTACTATAATTTTTTTATGGTGAAGATAATATTGCATTGTCTGATTTTTACCCCTGCCTCTTCTCTACCCTTGCCTCTGTCATTTTTAGCTTAAAAACCCACAGTGTTGAAACAAGTCTGAGCATATACAATTCAGGGATAAATTACACTAGTCAATATTTTTATAGTGACCTGAAATTACAACTCAAATTTTCCTTTTTTCCTTTGTGCACAAACTACAGAGTAAACTCATAGAAGAAACTTTACTATCAGTGCTGCAGCCTGATTACAAAGAGCAATTACTAATTTTGAAGTACACTAGAAAGGCATGACCTGATTACAGCACAGTGATTAAGATACAGATATAGATTAAGATTAGGTTGACAGAATAAAATTGACATCACCTTTCTAGCATCTAGTGATTTAGAAAAGATCTTCTACTTTGCAAATGATGGAGTTGAGCAAAGGTAATTCACATTTTACTTTTATTCTGAAACATTAAGGTTCCTACCATCTCATCCATTTCCATGGGAGCCAGGCGCTGCACAACTGTAAAGTAATGCCCTTGGTCCTGGTTCTGGAAGCTCTCCTATATGTTCACAGGATCACAGAATGTTAGGGGTTGGAAGGGACCCAAAGAGATCATTGAGTCCAACCCCCCTGTCAGAGCAGGACCAGACAATTCTAGCTCAGGTCACAGAGGAACGCATCCAGACAGGACTTGAAAGTCTCCGGAAAAGAAGAATCCACAGCCTCTCTGGGGAGCCTGTGCCAATGCTCTGGGCCCCTTACAGTCAGGAACTTCCCCCATATGTTGAGGTGGAACCTCCTGTGCTGCAGCTTCCATCCATTGCTCCTTATCCTGTCCCAGGGAACAAGTGAGCAGAGCCTGTCCACCCAGCTCCTGACCCTCAGCCCTCAGATATTTATAAACATTTGTTAGATCCCCCCTCTCAGGCTTCTCTTCTCCAGACTGTCCTCTGATATGAGGACGGGCTGAGAGAGTTGGGACTTTTCAGCCTGGAGAAGAGAAGGCTTCAAGGAGACCTTATAGCAACCTTCCAGTATCTGAAGGGGGCCTACAGGAGGGCTGGGGAGGGACTATTCACAAGGTCTTGTAATGACAGGATGAGGGGGAATGGGTTCAAGCTGGCAGAGGGGAAATTTAAACTGGATGTTAGGAGAAAGTTCTTTACAGTGAGGGTGACGAGACACTGGAACAGGTAGCCTAGGGAGGTTGTGGCTGCTCCCTCCCTGGAGGTGTTCAGGGCCAGGCTGCATGAGGTCTTGAGCATCCTGATCTAGTGGGAGGTGTCTCTGCCTATGGCCGAGGGTTGGAACGGGATGATCTTTGAGGTCTCTTCCAACCTAAACCATTCTATGATTCTATGACTTAGCAGCCCCAGGTCCATCAGCCTCTCCTCATTAGACACTGTTCCAGTCCCCTAATCATCCTTGTAGCTCTCTGCTGAACCCTCTCCAGCAGATCCCTGTCCCTCTTCAGCTGGGGAGCCCAAAACTGAAGGCAGTACTCAAGATGATGTCTCACCAGGGCAGAGTAGAGGGCAGAGGAGAATGTCCCTTGATCTCATGCACCCCAGGATCCTATTTGCCTTCTTGTCCATAAGGGCACATTGCTGTCCCATAAACAACTTGCTATCCACCAACACTCCCAGGTCCCTCTCCACAGGGCTGTTCTCCAGCTTGAGGTGCGTGATTGGCTTTATACATCCCTGAACTATTGTTGTGAGTTGCTGACCATGTGAAAATCAAGCACAAGGCAAATAGCTGCAGGAGCCAAAAAGCTAATGAAGCTTGATGTCACAGACTTGTCCCGCTTTGAGTTTTTTTCAGTCTCTGAACAAATCTTTCACAGAACTGTTAATCACACTGAATGGTCATTCTCAGACAGTGAGAAGTACAGTTGGAGCCAGACTCTTCTTTCTAGGGAGAGCAATTCCTGTGCCATAATTAGCGGCGCTGAAGCACCCGCCACAAAACACAGTTGTTTCTTTAATGAGTGCCACTGAACACCATCCCAGCCCACAGCAGCTTTCTCAGCTTCAAACACAAAAGCAGTCAAGTCTCCAAAACTTCAAAGGAAGCTTTTCATTCTCTTTTCTCCTTGATCCACTGATAGAGGAGTTCATTTTCCTGAATTCTGCAAAATGACTTTTTTCTCCCCCCACCACTCGTCAGACCTGTGTAACAAATCGCTGTCTCAGTCATCAAATGCTCCCATTTGACTCAACCTCGCTTTACCTTTGGCCTCTGGGGAGGAAGCTTCACTTTGAAACATTTTCTAAATCCACTTTTGTGAACCCTTTCCCCTTGGCTGCTCTTTGTTCCGTTTTAAAGAAATAATTGCGTTTCCTGCAACGTGATGCGCTGGTTTCAGGGTTTTACATTTCCTCACAGCCCACATTTTCTTTCTGGGGTAGAGCAATGTCCTTTCTTTTTTTAAAACACTGTTTTATAGCATGTTACTGGCTATAACATGGTGCTTGATACACAGCAAATGCTGTAACATAACATTTTCCCAGGATCCTCAGTTTAGTCCTGCTACCTTGGAGCAGCTTTTTCACCACCAAGATTTCTGTGCTCTTTGGGATATCGCTGGGGCTTTCTGTAAAGATTTTTCTCTTCCTAATTTCTGAACTTTGCTGCTGCAGCCTATTCTTAAAAAAACAGCATCTCCTCTGAGGAAAACTCTTTAACAAGACAGGACTGTCAATAATCCTAATCTTTTCTAATGTTAAAAAGGCTGGAAGGATATAAAGTTCCATTCCTCGAAGCTTTTTCTGTCTCTACACCAAACCAGCCAACTTCACATAGGTATTCCCCACGGGCAACGTAGCTAATCCTTTTCAAGATGCAGGAACAAGCACTGTAAAATGAATTGTGTTCTATAACTGGGCATATTCAGGTATACCATCCAGTAATGTACAAGCCAGGAAGCTGCTTGAGCTCAGAGCAGAGTAAACTCATACCCAAGTGTCATGGTTCAGCAGTTACCCGTCCCCCCACACACTTTGAAATAACCCAGGCTAGACTCAGCCAGCTGGAAGTTAAGGAATGAAGCTTTCTATTTAGAACTTTGCACAATATACAAGCAGATATTTACAATATAGAACAGAGATTTACCATATATAACAGATATTTACAGATATATAGAGTTAAAAAGGTAATACAGAAACACAACACCTCTCCCAGAGATCAGAATCCCTGATCCCCTACCACCTTCCCCCCACTTCTCAATCTTCTATCACCATCTGTCTTATGCACCAGATAAGCAAAGGCAGATTGGCCAGGGGGATTAGCAGCAGGAAAGAAGTTAGTGAAGTTATTCAGCTAAGAAGGCAGGGAAAGAGAGAGATTTACAGATATATACAGTTAAAAAATGTAATACAGAAACACCACACCCCTTCCAGAAATCAGAATCCCTAAGAGGGGTTTCTAACCACCCTACCACCTTCCCCCTCCCTTCCCAATCTTCTATCACCATCTGTCTTATGCACCAGATAAGCAAAGGCAGATCGACCAGGGGGATTAGCAGCAGGAAAGAAGTTATTCAGCTAAGAAGGCAGGGAGAGGAAGAGTGATGCAGCTGCAGCCATGGCACAAAGCAGTCTCAATTATCTTTGTCTGGGTTCTAACATTTTATAAATTTTTCAGTAACCTATGAGTGAAGCAGAATCAAATTTTGTTTTTCCTTTCTCAGCCTATAGTCTAATTTCTCATTCAAATCCTCCAATTAGTTCAAACCAGGCATGCTCCAGAGGAGACTACAACAAGCTATGATCTTTCACTGAGACCAACTGTAGTGCAGACACTGTCATTTTAAATTCTGGAACAGAAACTCTGTCATTTTGTGTTAAGAGTGAAATGCAGCTCAGTTGAGTCTGATCAACATTACTTAAGTTTTACGTGGTCAGCTTTCCTAACTCTGTATGATAGCAGATTTTAGAATCATAGAATCAAGGTTGGAAGAGACCACAAGGATCAGCTAGTTCCAACACCCTTACCTTGGTCAGGGACACCCTACCCTAAATCAGGCTGCCCACAGCCTCATCTAGCCTGGCCTTAGGCCTTAAACACCTCCAGGGATGTGGCCACAGCCACTTCCCTGGGCAACCCATTCCAGGCTCTCACCACTCTCATGCTCAACAACTTCCTTCTCACCTCCAATCTGAATCTCCCCACCTCCAGCTTTGCTCCATTCCCCCTGGTCCTGGCACTACCTGATAGCCTCAAAAGTCCCTCCCCAGCTTTTTTGTAGGCCTCCTTCAGATACTGGAAGGCCACCTCAGAGCCTCCTCTTCTCTAAACTGAACAGCCCCAACTCTTTCAGTCTGTCCTCATAGCAGAGGTGCTGCAGCCCTCTGATCATCCTCGTCACCCTTCTATGGACACACTCCAGCATGTCCACATCCCTCTTGTACTAGGGGATCCAGAACTGGATGCACTACTCCAGGTGGGGTCTCACCAGGGTGGAGTAGAGGGGGAGAATCACCTCCCTTGACCTGCTGGCCACACTTCTCCTGATGCAGCCCAGGCTCTGCTTGGCTTTCTGGGCTGCAAGTGCACACTGCTGGCTCATGTTGAGCTCCTCATCCACCAGCACCTCCAAGTCCCTCTCCTCAGGGTTGCTTCCAGCTGACTGAGTTCTAGCCTGGGTTATTTCAAAGTGTGTGTGTGTGTGTGGGGGAGGGTAGGCAGCTGCCAATCCACCACATCTCCCCCACAATCCATCTATGTTCCCTTCTGCCCGAGGTTCACTTTCAACCCTCTCCATTTTCTGCAGTTTCCATCTCCCTGTACTCTGAACAGCTTCCTTCCTCACCTGTGTCCTTCCCTCTGCGCTCTGAGGTTTCCTTCCTGGTCCCGGATCGGAAGGAGCCAAGGCCAAGGCCTGGCAGGCTGAGAGCCCTGAGGCCGTGTCTGGGCCCACCCTCACCTTCCCACAGGGCATCCCAGCTTTGGTCACCCATCCTGCCACAGAGACAACAGCACCCAGAGAGCCTAAGGGAAGGCAGACATGAACCTGGATGCTTTGTTCAAGCAAATACAGCACACGGAGAAGCAGGCCAGGGAGAAAAGGTCCCTGATACAGCAAGGTCTGCCCCACGGCCTTCACCCTGTGGACCCGACAGCAATTCCTGGCCTCTCTGTTTGGCAAGGGAAAAGGAAGGTGGCCCCGGTCACAGGATTCAAGGGTTGAAAGGGACTTCCAGAGATCATCGAGTCCAACCCCCTCCCCTGCCACAGCAGGACCAGAGAATTTAGCACAGGTCATGCAGGAATGCATCCAGATGGGTCTTGAACATCTCCAGAGAAGGAGACTCCACAGCCTCTCCGGGCAGCCTGTGCCAGTGCACTGTGGCTCTCACAGGAAAGAATTTCATAGAATCAGTCAGGGTTGGAAGGGACCACAAGGAGCAGACAGTTCCAACCCCCCTGCCGTGCCCAGGGACACCCTACCCTAGATCAGGCTGCCCACAGCCTCATCCAGCCTGGCCAAAAACACCTCCAGGAAAGTGGCCCCAAACACCTCCCTGGGCAACCCATTCCAGCCTCTCACCACTCTCATGCTCAACAACTTCCTCCTCACATCCAATCTAAATCTCCCCTCCTCCAGCTTTGCTCCATTCCCCCTAGTCCTGTCACTACCTGAGAGCCTCAAAAGTCCCTCCCCAGCTTTTTTGTAGGCCCCCTTCAGATCCTGGAAGGCCACAAGAAGGTCACCTGGGAGCCTCCTCTTCTGCAAACTGAACAGCCCTAACTCTTTAAGTCTGTCCTCATAGCAGAGGTGCTGCAGCCCTCTGAGCACACTCCAGCATGTCCATATCCCTCTTACAATAGGGGCTCCAGAACTGGATGCAATACTCCAGGTGGGGTCTCACAAGGGCACTGGCACAGACTCCCCAGAGAGGAGCACCCCCAAGTCCCTCGCCTCAGGGTTGCTTCCAGTTAACTGCGTTCTAGCCTGGGTTATTTCAAAGTGCGTGGTGGGGTGGGGAGGAGGTAGGCAGGTTCAAGGCCTCTCTGGATGTGTTCCTGTATGACCTGAGCTAGATTGGATGGTCCTGCTCTGGCAGAGAGATTGGATTTGATGATCAATTTGGATCCCTTCCAACCCCTGACATCCTGTGATCCTGCTCGGGCAAGGGGATTGGACTGGATGAGCTTTGGAGGTCCTTTCCAGCCCCTGACATTCTGTGATTCTGTGAATACTTGGCAGGCAGCTGGGCTGGCTGCTTCTTGCCAGTGGGAAGCTTTTCTAAGAATATAACTTTTGCAAGCCATTCTTACAGGTTTCTGTTGTGTTGCAGCTAAATGCGACATCAGTAGAAGCTATGAAAAAATTAACCACATCAAAGAGGAGCTGAGCACTGCAAAAATGAATTTAGAAAGTAAGGTAAGCAGGAATGCTTCTACCATACACAATCGTGGAATACTCTATCTTTACAAATATATGACCTGTTCTTGCAGGAATATATTCATAACCACTTCAAAGGAGAAGGCTTCACCTTCTGAATAATTCAGCATTGAGAAACCTCACACCATGCATTACTGCAGTGAAAAAAATACAAACCCATCAGCTGCCTTTCCCCTCTCACAAATCTCACCTTTCAGGCTTGCCCCTGGCTGTATTCAGGGATTCACTCACCTCAGGGGCAGGAGCATTTGCAGGTAACACTTGTGAAATTTGGAAGCACTGCAGACAGGGCATGTGTGTGTAAAAGTCACTTCTGCTTTGCAGACAAAGCATGGCTGGGAGCCAGCTGCCATGGCAGGTCAGCCATGGCCACCAGACATCAGCTGGGGCACCTCTACCTTCACAGTCCTGGAACTTCTAAGAACTTTCCTTCAGAGTCCCAGGAACTGTTCCTTTGCTGCTCACCGCCATTCAATAAAGGCCTTTAACAAAAAAACACATGGAAACATTCCCTGTAACATGCTTCACATGACCTTGCAATTCCAAGAACAAATCCAGGCTGGGCAGTGAGTGGCTGGACAGCAGCCCTGAGGGGAGGGACTTGGGGGTGCTGGTGGACGAGAAGCTCAACATGAGCCAGGAGTGTGCACTTGCAGCTCAGAAAGCCAACCAGAGCCTGGGCTGCATCAGGAGAAGTGTGGCCAGCAGGTCAAGGGAGGTGATTCTCCCCCACTACTTCATGCTGGGGAGACCACACCTGGAGTACTGTGTCCAGTTCTGGAGTCCCTATTACTCTTTATCACAGGGATGTGAACAAGCTGGAGTGTGTCCAGAGAAGGGTAACGAGGATGCTCAGAGGGCTGCAGCACCTCTGCTATGAGGAGAGACTGAAAGAGTTGGGGCTGTTCAGTTTGGAGAAGAGGAGGCTCCCAGGTGAACTTCTTGTGGCCTTCCAGTATCTGAAGTATTCCCCCTATTACAAGAGGANGGAGCCCCTATTACAAGAGGGATGTGGACATGCTGGATTGTGTCCAGAGAAGGGCCACGAGGATGCTCAGAGGGCTGCAGCACCTCTGCTATGAGGAGAGACTGAAAGAGCTGGGGCTGTTCAGTCTGGAGATATGATGCTCTGAGGTGACCTCATTGTGGCGTTCCAGTATCTGAAAGGGGCCTACAGAAAAATCTAAGGAGGGATTTTTGAGGCTCTCAGGTAGTGCCAGGATAAGGGGGAATGGAGCAAAGCTGGAGGTGGGGAGATTCAAACTGGATGTGAGGAGGAAGTTCTTCACCATGAGAGTGGTGGTGAGAGTCTGGAATGAGCTGCCCAGAGGGGTGGTTGGGGCCACATCCCTGCAGGGGTTTAAGGCCAGGCTGGATGA
>VWZI01013597.1:179066-189658 GCA_013396835.1 Psilopogon haemacephalus | reverse complement strand
TTTGAGGTCTCTTTCAACCTAAACCATTCTATGATTCTATGAAATTGTAGCTAGACTGGCCCAATCAAAATAGAGAGGTTCCTTCTTCAGGAGGCAGATAAGAAAGAAGTATCCACAGAACAATTTAAAATACATTTTGATCATGCATACCTTCACAGAATAACAGGCTGGGAGAGACCTCAAGGGTCATCTAGTCCAACCTTTTAGGGCAAGAATGTAGTTTAAATGAGATGGCTCAGCACCCTGTCAATCTGGGCCTTGAAACTGTCTAATGTAGGGAAATCCACCACTTCCCTTGGGTATTTATACCAATGTCTAACAGTTTAAATAGTGAAAAAAAAATTCTGATATCCTGTCTGAATCTCCTCAGTAGCAACTGGTACTCATTACCCTTTGTGTTTACCATATGACTCTTTCTAAAATGAGATTCACCCTCCTCATTACCGCTGTCCTTTATGTACTTGTTATGAGGTCTTCCCTAAGCCTTCTCTTCTGAAGGCTGAGCAAACTGTACATGGTACTCAAGTTGTGGTCTGACCAGGACTGAGTAGAGTGGGAGAGTGACATCTTTATCTCTGCTTGTGATGCCCTTATTAAAGCAACTCTGTATCCTGTTGGCTTTCTTTGACACCACAGCACACTGTTCACTGATGTTGAGCCTCTTGTCCATCAAGACCTCCCGGGTCCCTTTCCAAAGTGTTGCTTTCAAGGCAGGTGGCTCCCTGTATGAGCTGCATTCCTGGGTTATGTGGTGTCAGGTGCAAGACCCTTCACTTGGCCTCATTAATCTTCATACAGTTCCTTCTTGCCCGCTTGGCCAGCCTGTCACAATCTTCCTGGAAGGTGGCTCTTCCTTCTGGGGTGTCAGCTTCTCCACTTATTTTTGTATTGTCAGCAAACTTCATCAGGGTGCTCTTAATTCCAATATCTAAATCATTAATGAAGATACTCAACAACACTGTGCTCAATATTGATCCCTGGAGGACCCCACAAGTGACACATCAGCAGTCTGTTTTTAAGTCCTTCTTTGTTAAAGTGTTTTAACACCTAAGCTAAGCTTGGAGGAACGAATTCTGAAAAGGAAATATTCACAAACAGGTTTTATGTCTGGGATAATCATTATGATAATTTTGTGTTGGGTTGCAGTGTTTTAAAAGGAAGTATTGTATTGTAATACTTACACTTTAACAACACTTAGCTTATGCCGAAAATTACACAGGTGTATTAGTTGTTTCATTTTTCTTCACTGATGCAACCTTTACTTGGTTACAAAAGGTCCAGTTAGGCATTCAAATTAGCTCATGTTTTGTACAGCCGGGCTGCAAAATACAAATAGCTATGATGCTATTTGGAATTTTGGGGAGTCAGACTAGCCAGACATTGATCCAGATTGTCTAAGGCTTACTAATTTGTTATTGTTCTGCACATGCCCATCTGGGAATTAAGGTGACCATTTGCATAGAAAAGTTGCTTAGCTCTTCAGAGAATTGTCCCTGATGTACCTCCTCTGTCCAAGGAGATGGAAAAATGTTTGTTCTTGAGTAGACATGAGTGTTTCCAAACCAGAATCATAAATGAAGATACGCACTCATATTTCCTCCATGTTTTCATATGGACTGGTTCTGTCTTACAAAGTCACTATCCATCTCTATCAAAATAAATGTGTATTAAATTAAGGCCCACTTCTACAATAGATCATATACACATCCCCAGTGGCTCTTTTTCTGATGATGGCTGACTCAGTGACTGAGCTCAAACTCCAGTTTGAACTCCACTACTGATACTTAGCTTAGATATAGTTATTCAGCATAAAGAATTAATTGCAGTCTTTAACCAACTGGGAGATTGACCTGCCTGCCCAGAGAGTAGGGTTGTCAGTGCCCTTTATCGAGTTCCAATTACAACAGTGCTGGCAAAGATGCCATTGTGTTTGGCTCTTGCTGGTTTCTGATTTTCTCCACAGTGCTGTACACTGAAATGAAAAACATCTGGTCGACTCACACGCTCTGTTTAGACTGGTTACACAAAAGCACGGTATTATGCAACACAAATGCATGATATTATGCAACCCAGACCTGCAATCGTATTTCTCCCACTTCTAAAGCATTTCATATTTTGCATTTAATCACTTCTGACAGGCAGCTGGATGCCTTCCAGGTGCCATTTCTCAGTTGACAAGCTTTGTTGCTTGACCCATTGGCACAGGTCAGCCTGCCACCACTTCACTGTTTCGCAAGAATGCCTTGTATCATTTTTGCTTCCTTACCCATGAAACTGAGCAGTCCCAGCTCATGCCAAGAGGCCAGCTGTGGAAGCTGGTGAAGTTCTTTCTAAAACACCATGTGCTGGTTCAGGCAGTGTGTTCAGCTCACTTTGTGGGCTTTCCCATCTGACAGTGCAGGTTTTCCAGCAGGCAGGGCTGATAACATTCACCCCCACTACCGCAGGCAAGTCTGTTGTCTATCCACTGACACTTGCAGGAGATGATCCACCTGGGAGAAGTAGTACAATGCATTGTGGCAGAAAAAGTTTAAAACAGGATTTCTGATGGCTTTGCTTCTGTCATCCTCTTTGATGTGCTTTTGGTAGATTGCTCAAACATGCATTTCACCATGCTGTGTTTTCAGCTCTGAAGTAAGCAGGTTTTCTAAGCAGAGTAATTATGAAAAGCTCAGCAACAAAAAATGACAGCACTGCCCACTGCCATTCCACCAGGCACATAACAGTTGAAAATCAAGTTTAGTAGCTTGAGCTCTGTAAGTTCATCTTTTAATTAAAATACATAATTTAATGTTAGAGACCTCATCCTTCAAAAAGGGTACCATTATAAATGTCCACATCCAATCTGGATCGCTGCAATTGGCATTTTGCCTCTATTATGTTAGAGATAGTGAACCCAAACTGACTAATCATTGTAATCACTTGCCAAGCAGACAAAGGCACTGTCTTCATCCTACAGAGATCAAAAATAAAAAATATCTAACATTCATTGGGGTTTACTTATTTTATAAGTGAGCTGATGCAACAGCACAGTATGATCATGGAAAGAGATGTTGAAATTGAGCCTCCATGCTCCTCACATGAAATCCTGCAAGGCTCTCTGCAAAGATCTGGGTGAGGATAGTGCTCAATGAGCCATCCTAAACTCCATCTCTGGACCTTTCCGTAAACTGCTATCACTGACTATTGATTAGGTGGTATCTGATCAAAGTTCCTCCTTCTTTATATATGTGTGTGTTTCTATTTTTACACACAAAGACAGAATCTCCTGTATAAAAGAGAGGTTAATGAAAAAAAAAATAGTACCTCTTATCTCAGGAGCTCATGCTTTTCTCCCCCACTGCCTAGTTCATCCTTTTTTTAATAAATATTTCCTCCTTATCTCCACGTTAGACTTTGCTGAAATCTCAGGTTTTGCCAGCTGAGGTGGAGGAATAGCTCCTTTAATTTGCCTGGAAGTGGTCCATCTTTAAAGTCTGAATAGCTTTGCTTCATATCTTAGTAATTTTCATGCCTTCACATGAATTTTTAAAATGAGAAATACCCATCTTTCTGTCTTGGCTTGCAGCTTCCCTGCTCCATTGAGGCAGCTGAGGAATCTTCATACTCCAAGCCACAAGACCTCCTCTTCCATTCAGGAGGAGGTTGGGTTTTAGACTAGAAGTACACGCATGTGCATGTGTGCATACATGCAGGCACACATCATTTGATTCACTATTTCTCTCATCCTGCTTTCACCTGTTAGTGTCCTTTGAAGGATCAGGTTACCTTGCCAGTGGAAATATATGAGCTCGCTGTGTGATATAGCATAACTGCAACAGCAGATCATATAATTTTCCCCCGAAGGCTTGTTGCAGACTATGTTGAGTCATTTGTATTTATGACAGCTTGGGGGTGATTTAGTGCGACCTCACTTTGATAAAAGCCATTTAGAGCTCATAAATATGGGTGGCACACTGCCTTCTTGGCTGGGATTTTAAATGGAGAGCTGCATTTGCATTCCCATTGAGCTTTTATTGTTTGAGGGGTAAGAAAAAGAGGAGTGAGAGAAAACAGGAAATAGAAGGAGTGTGGGGGGAAAAAATGCCCTTGACAAACAAAGGATGCTGCTGTGCATAGAGCATCTCTAGGTCAAGCACCTGTGATGCTCCCTCCTCTCTGCATCTCCTTCTGTGTGTGGGGCAAGGTGAAGCTCCACTTGTCCCATGCAGGTCAGCTGGTGGTTGAAGTGAATTCTCCAGATTAGAGAAAGGATAAATTTAGCACTTAGTTTCTGCAATAATATTTTAAAAGTTTTCCACATGCCAGCAGGTTTTCTGTGATCTTGGGTCTTATTGTTGTGGGCTGTATTTTTCAGTTATTTTCAAGAAACCATTTCCTACATGTATTCTGTAATTAGACTGATAAGAAAGTAGACAGTTTATGGCCAACAATAAAAGCTATTTTAGCCCAGCATAGAGTTGCTGGATTTTATGCACCAAACTTGAAATGGTTATTGATAGGACAAGGTAGGATGATCTTGGAAAGTTACAACTTTTTTCATCTCTCGAAATGCCTAAAGGAACCTGAGCATTACAGCCCATTGAATTGCACATGGCAATATATATATCTTTATCTCATAAATGAGGATTCAAAAAATAAAGTGTTTTTCATCTTTGTAGTCACTAGCAAAGGCAAGACCTGAGTGTAGGTGAGTGTCATGACCATCAGTTGATAATCAGACTTCTCCCTGCATCCTTGAATTTCCACATTCTCCAGTTTTCCTCTCTTAGACAAGCAGTGTGGGTCAATAGGAATTACTGGAAACTGTTGGTGGCTGGGAAACCTTTCTAACACATATCCAGATCTTTAGTGGCATAAATCTTTATTGAAGGAAAGGAGGTCTGCAATACTTAGTGTGTAAAGCTGTCCTGTTCATAGGCTTGATATTCAAGGCTGTGGATTACAAAGTTTAATAATAAAAAAAAGACTTTTAAATGTCTGTCTGTAGCATTAATACAGGGTCTTTTCCAGAGTTCTTAGTGTGAAAAAGCTTTAGATCATGATTTAGAAACTTGAACAATGCCACTTAGGCAAGTTACTTCTGAAATCTGCACAACAAAATGCGTTGTAGCATATACCTGTACATTTGAAATGCATCTAAAAGATTTAAACTGATGAGGTTTTTTTAGCCCATTCTAAATGTTTTGGAGTGTTCTTTATAAGTTATATTGATTTTATTGAATACTATTTTTCATTTTTTGACATCTAACAAGATAAAATTATGAAAAAGACAAAATAAATCTTGCCTGCCTTTCAAATCATTCATATGATGGTGATGTATTTTGGAACGCTCTGCCCAATTATTTAATTTTATACCTAAACTAATAAAGAAAGCAATTTGCCTTTATTATTGTCCCCTGGGTTGGATAGTGTTCATATGTTGCACTGTTGGTTAAGTTTGATGTCTGCAGCAGCAAACCAAATGCCTTCTTGAAACCATTTTATTACTAAAAATTGTTCATGTTGCAACCTGATTAGGTTTTATATGTATTTAAAGAGCTTTAGGAATAGCATTGTGCTTGATGATGGACACGCACTACACATGCATGGGTTTAGAGGTGGGGTTGAACACAGAAGCCTCTGAAGCTGTAACACAGGTCTTTTGCATTAGCTTCAGTTGATTTGTGCACAACGTGTGGCATGGACAGATTACTGTAACCCTCTGTGTTTACACTGGGGCTCCCCCCCCTAATACCTAGGCAACTGATTCCAGTGGAATTAAAAGGCAATGTGCTTTTCATTAAGCAAATGAAAAGAAAATCGCAGTCCCTGCCCCGAAGATTGTACACTGTAATCGATGGCATCATTAATGGGAAACTTCACAGCACTCAGAGGAACAGTAAAACATGCATGATGGGGCCCTGAAGACGAGACAACCAGTAAACTACTTACTCTGCTTCAGCTTCATTAGCCATTAAAGCAGGATAATGGCACTTACCTTGCCCCACCAGAGATTAGTTAGTTGTTGCTAGTATAAAATTATTGAGAGAAAAAAACAAAAAACAAACAAACATTCCACCAATTCTTGCCTTACTGAGGTTGGCAGCAGGTGAGAATGGGAACCCAGGTTGTGCTATGTAGCTCTTGTCACCATACTGGTTCTGGAATGCAGGGGAGCTACTACATGAGCTTTTGGCTTCTGGAAGAGCAGCAATGTTGGATGCATGCAAATTCTGGGCTGCTCTGGCACACACTTTCCAGGATGAGGGGAAGGAAGGAATTGATTCAGAACTCTACCTGTTCACATTTGGGGGTTCAGTGTGGTTTAGCACCCAGGGAGCATGTTTGGAGACCACCATTGGCTGCCCTGAGGACACTGGCTACTCTGCCTAAAGCCCCAGATGCTGAAACTTTTCTTGGCAGTCTACGCCATCAGACCTGCCTACAGCTGAAGACACAGACATACAAAGCAGAAGTGACACCGAGCAGAACTGACACCACTGTACAGGGAGCCTTGTGCAGCACCTGTCCACACCATGCCTGGCAGAAGCTGATGCCATTTATCTCTATAGGCATTTTTATTAAAAGTAGGTCCTAGAGCAAACAGACTTTGCACTGTGACTTTTTACATTAAATGTGCTGATTCAGTCTTTGCTGGCTCAAAAAGCCAATCAACAAACCTTCTGACTCTTTGATCCATTTTTCTACTTATCTGTTCTCTAAACAGATAAGTAAACAGATCTCTAAACAGATTCTCAATTTCCTCTCCTGTCATGCTTTAGAGAGGGGAAAGACACACAGTCTAGTCTCCAAGTTACAATACCATAATTTTGTGCAAGATATATTTTTTTTCTCTTGAATAAATTAGTTGTTAATTAAAGTTTTTTTGATGCAGTGAGAAAAGAGTTATGTTTGATACCAACAGCTGTATGCTGTTTGATTTATAGTCCTTTGGGCTGTTGTTGGTTACAATATTCTGTTTTTCCTCCTCCCCCTACAAAGACACACATCAAAGACACACATCAAAGACTATTAACTAATACTGTGTTTTCAGTTAGAAGGAGAATATTTTTACTTGTTTTCACTTTTGTGTATGTCCCTTGAAAACAGAAGAGCAGTATTTCATCATCCTGGCCATTTCCTGTAAGGTAGAGTCCTGTACTAGTGGTGGCAAAAACATTTATGACACTGCAATCATAAAGGTTTGACTTTGGGCTGATGGGTTGATCCAGAACATGGTTCCTAAGCTTAGCACCTTGAAACAGCAAATAGCAGGCAAAGGCAGAGGATTTCCTCTAGTTTTCAATTTAAGCAGGTTAAAATACCACAGTGGGAACTGAGCTAACCTTTTAGGTAATGCATAAAGTGTTTGGAAGCTCTGTGATGTGTTTGGGTTAAAGTATTTTCGTAGTCTTCAATCTGGACAAAATTAGACCTCTGGCATACTATAATGCCTTTGGTTCCATTTCTAGCTGGAAACTGGAGAATACAATGGGAAATGGTGATGGCAGGAGGCAGATTATGCACAATTTCTTCTAATCCTCTCTGAAGAGTAGGTCAAATTCAGTGTACATTTGGTGCTCTTATTTGGTTGATCTGCCTGTCTCTAATTTCTCAGAAATTACTCACTGTTCATTTACTTAGCAATGCCCATTTTTCACTGAGCCAGGAAACACATGCCAGAGGTGTTTTGAGAAGAATGTAGCATCCCAAACAGCTGTCCTATAATGCCCTCTTTCTCCCTTTCCTCACCAGTCTTGGAAAGGCACTGGTGACTTTTTGGCTATTCAACATTGCATGTCAAGAAGGCACTTTTCTGTATGTGATGCTGCCTTCAGTCGATTCCTTCCACAGTGTTCATTAACTTTAATGGAAGTGGCTGAACAGAAAGTGTTTCTTCACTCTGGTTTGCAGTTAGGCTTCTGCACCTGAGAAATGACAGTGGGAAATCCCAGTCTTGTGGGCTAGCGTGTAGGGCACATTTTAGAGATGATCCAAGTTCACCAAACGAAAATAATAGGATCATCTTCCCATGCATAAGAGAGAAAAAGCCCTGCTTCTCCAAAACTTCCTATTCCAGGCAAGGCTATCCTACTGCTGCCATTTAATTTGGTTTAATCCAGTGTAGGGGAGGGGGAAGGGGAGTGGGGTTTAATTAATTGCCTTCTACTCCAGGCTCAAGAGGAAAACCTGCTTCAGAACAAATTAATGCAATCAAAATCTGCAGGTTGTGAGGCTGCTGGCAGAGTTCCCTGTTTCTGAGTAAATGAGTGCAAGTTTCCAGCTCTCAAGGATGGGAGAGGCATTTCTGAAAGACAGTAGCTGGAGATAGAGCCTTTGGCAAACAGAGTCACAGAATAGTTTTGGTTGGAAAAGACCTTAAAAATTGGACCAGATGATCCTTGGCATCCCTTCCAACCTGGTGTTCTGCGATTCTATGATACTCAGGTCCAAACATTACCTGACTCTACCAAGTCAGATGTTAAATCATGTCCCATAACACTGTATCTATGCATCTCCTAAACACCTGCAGGGATGTGATTCAACCACCTCCCTGGGGAACCTATTCCAGTGTCTGATAACCCTTTCACTGAAGAATTTTCTTCTAATGTCCAATCAAAATCTCCCCTAGTGCGATATGAAGCCATTTTCTTTTGTCCTATCCCTTCTTTCTAGCCCAACGCCTCCTTTCAGGTATTTGTAGAGAGCAGTAAGGTCTCCCATCAGCCTCCTTTTCTCTAAACTAAAGAATCCAAGTTCTGTCAGCCACTCCTCACAAGACCTGTTCTCCAGACCCTTCACCAATTTCATTGACCCTTCTCTGGACCTGCTTTAGGACAATATATTTCTCATAGTGAAGGACCCAAAACTCAACACAATATTTGGGGTGTGGCCTCATCAGATGCAAGCACACAGGGACAGTTCCCTCCCTGGTCTTGGTTGTTACACTACTGCTGATACTGGCCAGAATGCTTTGGTACACTGCTGCCTCATGGTCAGCCAGCTGTTGATTAAAGCCCCTAGGGTGTTTGTTCTACCAGGCAGCTTTGCAGTCACCCTTCCTCAGGCCTGAGGCACTGAGAGAGCACTCAGTTCCCTCAATCAGGTAATTGATAAAGATACTAAAAAGAACTGGCCCTAATAGTGAGCTATGGGGAAACACTACTTATGACCAGACACCAGCTGGATTTAACTCTGTTCACTACCACTCTTTGGGTCTGGCCAGCCAAGCAGTGATTTTTCCCAGTGAAGCATCCACCCATCCAAGCCACAAATAGACAGTTTTTCCAGGAGGCTGCAGTGGGAGACAATGTCAAACACTTTGCTAAAGTCCAGGCAAACAACATATACAGCCTTTCCCTCATGCACTAAGTAGGTCACCTTGTCATAGAAGGAGATCAGGTTCATCAAGCAAGATCTGCCCTTTGTGAACCCATGCTGACTGGGCCTGATCACCTGGTTGCTGTGCATGTGCTGCATAATGGCATTCGAGATGATCTGCTCCATAAACTTCTCTGGTCATGAAGAACTGAAAAGTAGGGTAGGTTCCTCCTCCTTCCTGATTTTTCATGGGGAATGTGACTGTCAGTGCAGTCTTGAAACCTTTCTGTAACTTGAATCCAAGTCAGAGTTTAAGGAACTGGATGATGGTGGAGATTGCCCCTGCTGAAAATAGTTGACTGGAGAGAAGCAGAAATGCCGATGTCACATCACCATATTCTTGCTCTGCTCTCATTGCAGCTAAGTTTCATCCATTCCTGCTATCCATCAATTTATTTAAATAACTGGCAGTATTTTTTTCCTTCCTGCTACTTCTGCAGTAGTGATGGGGGGCAGCACTCCTTGCCTACTTATCCCTGTTTCTGGATTGCTGCACTTCTACATTCTTGGTAATACTGTTCTGATATACATATGCAGTACTCCGTGTGGTTGCACATTGTGAATTTGCCAGGAGCGGTTTTAGGTCACTGAGACTGACAGGAGACTTAGGGGAATCTCAGCAATGGTAAATACCTTCCAGTTTCAGTATTACATTACTTGTTACAAGGACCAATTCTGGGAAGGGCTTATTTATCTAAGGATCAGTTTAGTATTCTAATTCCAAGGATTGTAGAAAATATTTTTTCTGCATAGCTGAGGGAACTATTTGTTCTATAGTGTGTTGTTTTAGTCAGATGTGCAGAAATGCAATATTTCGAGCCTCATACATTGATTTAATAGTAGAGAACAAAGGAGAAACATGTTCATGAGGAGTTTGATTTATGTACCTTTGACAGTTATTTTACCTTTTCTGTCTGTTTTCCTACTTAGCCTATTTGGGTTTAGTAGAAGAGGAGAACAACAATAAATGTGGTCACTAATAAGGAAATAAAGACTTTGTATATAGATGGAAGAAAACATATTTTCAGTTGTGTATTTATCACATGTTCACTGGAAAACTGTGTGCAGTTCTGGGGCCCCCAGCACAGGAAGGACATGGAACTGTTGGAGAGAGTCCAGAGGAGGGCCACGAAGATGATCAGAGGGCTGGAGCACCTCTGCTATGAGGACAGGCTGAGAGAGTTGGGGCTTTTCAGCCTGGAGAAGAGAAGGCTTCGAGGAGACCTTAT
>VWZI01013597.1:137759-173621 GCA_013396835.1 Psilopogon haemacephalus | reverse complement strand
CCCTTTTTTTTTTTTTTTTTCTTTTTAAACTGCTTCTGGATCCAGAAGATGTAATGGGGATAAATATGATACAGAAAGCCATGGAAGTAGCTTCCAGTGCTAGAGTACAGAAGAAGGCAAGCAGCAAAAACATTTTAGCTTTATAGGCTTTTCTAATTAGCATTTGTAGCTGAGGAAATACCATAAGACATTTTCCACAAGTATTCATTAGCTGTTGAGCTTTTATAAGCTTGGTTAAACTTTGTACACTTTCTCCCACCATTCCATCTTGTTTGCTCTTGACAAATATTCTACATGTTTGCAAGAGTGAGTGTTTGAGAAGGCTGTGAATACTGGATAATATTCCTGAACACTGCCTTTAATATTCCTGCTGGAGATCTTCTTCTAGGGATCGTAATGTCCCTCTGTTCAGGAGACAAACATAGCTGTGTAGTGCAGACATTTCACAGCTCATGGAATGAGAAGAGATCACAGAGTTTTTAGAAAAGAATTTCAAATACGTATTTTTAGGCAAACAGCAATCCGCCAGTACTTCACAAATCAAAACACTGAATATGTCAAATGCCTGTGTCTTCTGTAGTGCCCCATTTTGGGGATTTAAAGTCACCAACAAATTTTGGAAGCAAACCCAAACATTTTGTTTCCTATTCTCTTCAATTTCAATCTGTGGAAGAAAAGAGGTGTTGAAAATAATAATAATAAAACATGTGGTCTGTTCAGAATACATTCCCTAACATTGTTTCTTGTTGACCTCTCTAAATAAGAGACTTACTTTTGACTCCTGCTTAGATGAATGATTTCTAAGGCTTTTCTTTTTGTGACATCAATTAATACGTTGGTGCTTGTATTAAGCTTTCCTAAGTACACTATTAAATGGTCAAAACTTCAACAACATATGGGTTGACTGGCTCAGGGACAAACTGAAAAAAGAGGTAGATGTGTATTTTCACACAAGAATCACCATGGAAATTGCCCTATTGCAATGCATTTGGAGAAGTGATACATGGAAAAAATGCTTCAAATAGGTACCAGACATTAATACACATCTCATCAATAAGTAGCAAATACTCATCAATAACTATTTTGTCCAAAGGTTTGCCTTGTATGTAAGCATTCCTAGTAGTGTTGGAAACTAAACCTCTAGGATTTCTGCAAGGTCATCTTCTCATCATGGCTTGCAAGTGGTCTTGAATACTTCACATTTTCCCCACATGTGAAAAAGATACAGGTAATTAAAGATGCACAGAAAAGGAAAGTAATACTCCTGGACCTTTGTATTGTTTTGTTCAGGGCTGGTGCTATTATTAACAACTGATTAAGGACAAGTGCAATGTCAGAAGATCATCTGACTGTTTCAGATGAGGATGAATGACATATTCATGGTCTTTCTGTCCATCAGTAAGTGGGACTTAAGTTCTCTCTATGAGTAGAAGTTGAACCCTATGTATTTTCAGCCTGCCATGCACCAGGGCACACTGGCGGTTGTGAGAGATAATTATAAGCTTCTGAAGTTGCCAGGCACATCACTGCATCCATTGAAAGCTTTGCATTATTGAGCTGAAGGTGAGGTTCAGGGTCTAGAGTAGTTTCCCTGCTCTTCTGATGGCTCAGACTCTCAGTAAACCTGCACCTCTTTTCTGAGCTGTGCAAATGAGATAGTAGTATCTGTCTCACAGGAGGTGTTAAGAAGCTTAAATCATTAGTGTTTACAAAATGTTTCTAGATTCTCAGATGGAAGGCTCTATAAACAGACAAAGTATTACTAATTGCCAGCTTACACCTAATTGTGAAGTGAAAATATCAATGACTAGAGGGAAAAAGACATGAATTTTATGAATAGCTGCATCAGGCTAGTGGCTTTAAGTTAAACAGTTTAGCACATTACCATCATCTTAAAAATCTCCAGCTTTTTCTACTGGTGTAATATTTGACCTCCAGTTTTCTTTGGGGTTAATCAGGGCATATCAGAGTCTGCAAAATTTGGCCTCCTATGCTAAAGAATAATTCACAGACTTAATTTAGATAATATTTTATTAATTTATAATACAGTCTTTCCTGAATCTATACCATAAGGTTATGTTGCCTTACATGGAATGAATCCTTATTTGCAGAATATTACTTCAGTGATGCTGTTTGGGATTTACACCAGAACATACTAGAAAAATAGTTTTGAACATCTTTATGGCCAAGGAACATGCCGTGGTACTAATGTTCAGAGCATTTCAAAGTGCATGGATGGAACTTTTTTGTTTGTATGTTTGTTTTGTACTTTTTATCCTCTTCATTCAACTCTGTCAGGGAAAAAAACAGACTGGTTTATTCAATCCTTTCCACTTTCTAAATTTCCTACAATACCACAGTTATGTTGTGCTTGAGTTTCCAGTTAACTTTTTATTGTAATTTTGGAAGGTATCAGGGGTTAGAATAAGTTGAATACTGTGTTGTGTATATTTATATGTTGCATTATCTACATGTTTGGGGTTTGTTGTTGTTGTTGTTATTTGTTAGTTTTTTTCCCTGCAATTTTACTTCTTCAGGACCAAATTTTGTAAAAGATTTCTTGATAAATTAGTCACAGAAATGGAAAGAAAATTAAGTGGGGCTCTTTCAGTCTTTATAATACACTGTATTTTATCTTTCCTTCAAACCACACTGTTAAAAAAGTGGTGGATAGCGATTTCCCACTTGGCCTCCAAAGGGTGAAATCCTCATCTGGTATAAATTGCCATAGCTTTATTCAAATCAGACCGACTACATTAATTCACTCCAGCTGAGGCTCCAGCTCTTAAATGCCAGCGAGGAGAGGGAGTTTTGCACAGGATGAATTTCTAGGCTGGGTAGAAGGCTTTACTGTGTAACTTAGTTATGTGTCTAGGCTCAGGGCTGTGGGAAACTGTCTATTTGACATCTGCAGCATACGCAGCAAATGCTTTGGCAGTTCAAGTTAATGCCTTTTGAATTCACAGGTTGTTTACTTTCAGCTTGAATGTGGATTTGCTTTCAGCCTCAGTGGGAAATCTAGCATAAGAAGTAATAGGACCAGCCATCTGTCAAAAGGGTATGAGAATTCGTGATTTTGAACTAATAATGGAGATCAGGGACATGTTCACCCCTATGTTGTCTCCGGCAAATTACTGGCATGCTCCTTAGATCTCTAACCCAGGACCCAATCTCTCTGATGTAGTGTAAGCAAGTGTAGACTTAGGAGCTGAGACCTGTAAAATGAATGTGGTCAACATCTTTTTTTCAATGGTCACGTCTGCAAACAGGTGTTGTTTCAGCCCTTACTTCCTCAACTCTGGTTTATAACCCATTTTGGCTTATGAACTGTACACCTGTGAAGCAGTCTGCTCCATCATCACTGAAGCCTGTGATCTCTGGGGAGTGGTAAACAGCACAAGTGAATGGGAACCCTCATCTCTCAACAGCATTTCCTGCGAATAAATAGCAATCCATGTGTTAGTCATAGGCAAGAGAATGATGTAAGATTTAGCCACTTTTTCAGAAAACCTCAGGCCAGATTTCTCAACTCTTCAGGACCCCCTAGGGGCTCCAGATTTTTTACTTCTTTCTTTCAAGCCAAAAGTTAAACCCATTATTTTCTCTTACCATGTAAACTAAGAGGCTCCCCAAGAGCCAAATTTTGACAGAAATTATCAGCATCCTGCAGCATTTAGCAGGACACAATGAGCAGATTGTGCAAAGAGCACAGCATGTTATAGCTAATGAAGCTGCTCCCAATTTACACTTGTGGACATGAATGGGAACATGAGCCTCCTGTACTTGTCTTGGTCACTTACAAGAAGTGCCATCACCTTCAGTGAGAAAATACATAGATTGTATACATTGTGCCAATCTAGAAGGATGTGCCTTTGTTTTGGAAACCTGTGTTGTATAAACTCTTGGTTGTTAGATCTTTTCCCCTCACTTTGTCCATTGCTTCTTGAGTTATCTTGAATTATCCTGGTTTGTACCACCTAAAGACCTGAGTGTCCAAACCACTTGGATGAGCTGAAGATCATGGCCAAGTAATTAACAAATAACAGAAAAGGCAAGAAGAAAGACTAGCAGAAATAATTTAGGAAGAACATTGTCTGGTCTTTTAACAGCAAAAAGTTCTTTACTACATGTAGAGAGAATGTATGTTCTTCTAACCTTTCTGAGGTGATATCTGGAGACATACTTAAAAGTGCACTGGCCTGATTCTGATCTGTTCTACATACTCAATAACTTTACTTGAGATGTCCCGGTATAAATTCTGTCAGAGATCAAAAGCAGCCCTGCAATGGCCCTGTTTGTCCAGCGGACTTAAGCAAAACATAATGCTTTCATCCCAACAGAACCATCCCCCGGGCTATTTTACTTCAATTACACTCTGATTTAAGTAAACTGGAGGGCACTGTATCGTGTTCAAGCTGTTTTCTTTCTTCCTTCTCTGTCAAATTAGGACTACTGAAGATGTGATGAAATTTAAAGACTGGGTGGGGAAACAAGACTCTTCAAAGTCTTTATTTTGTTTATTGATTCAGTAGTATTTACTGATTGCTAGCCTCGCAAGGCTAACAGGCTCATTTGAACTGAGAATACTGTGATCTAGCGTGTTATCTATGGGAAGAATAAACATCTTACAGATAAGTGGCCTGCTTAAGATGGGAGAAATCAAGGATTGTAGTCTTCTCTTAAGGAGACTAGTTTTTCTGCCAATTTTTAGGGAGTCTTCATTTCCTTTGAAATTTTCCATAGAATCTTTATTTCCCTCATCTGTGTGCAGTCATGAGAACCAGGATGGCCTGAACTTAAACAAGCCACAGTCCTACATTCAAGTAAAAGACTTAGCCAGTTTAGGTTTTGCTTGGAACCAGAAGCAAAACACTGCATAAAAGAAGGAGGGAAAAAAAAAAAAAAAAAAAAAAAAAGAGGGAAAAAAAAAAGGGGAAAAAAAAAAAGCTGTTTTCATGGTATTCTTGGCATGGCTTCCTGCACTGAGAGGTACTGGGAATCATGTAAGAGGGGTCTGTTCTTAAGACATTTCCATCTCTACTCTGCAGACAGAGGGCTTTAGGTAAACATCTGCATGTGAGGATCTTTATCCAAAACAAACCATGCAACCTTTTGTAGTTCACCCATCACTAATACTGATTCCACCCTCCCCTACATCTCAGAAGTGTGTACACTTGTGGTTGCACACGAATTCTTCAAGGCATCCTGAAAGCTTTGCCTTGCCTGTAACATTGGAATTGTTCTTCAACAAGATTTTCTCCTCAGTGAAGAAAGAGAACACAATGAAGTACCCCATGCTACCCAAAGGATTTCCTTTCCTCAGCCTTACCACACACGTTGGGATTGCTTTCCGCCCCCTTTTCCTTTGCCACATGTCTGTGCTTTGCACGATCGTTTTTTTCTTTTTCCTTTTTTTTTTTTTAACCCCAGCCTAGAAAAAAACAACATTTCCACCTCCTCCTTGGCAGCATGGGTGACAGAGACAGAGAAATCAACACAATGTCAGCAAGAGTTTAGCCCCGCCGCTGGGACCTGAACTTTCAGCAGTGGAGCACAGTGCTGGGTCACTGCACTAGAGGAAGCCAGACTGATACAAAGTGCTTGCTCACCCTGGGAAGGGAAGCATCAGAAACCAATTGATAAAAATCTTTAGAAACTATTTCTTATAAGCTTACAGCAGCAAAGGCTGAGGTTATTTTTTTTTTCTTTTAAAAGCTCACCATGTAGTGTATATTTGCTGTCATAACCCCCAAAAATGACACAATATTTGGATGTCTGCAGCACTGGGGAGGTAGAGAATAGAGGCAATGTGGATTTTCAGAGCTGTCGAAACTGGAGATGGAGCCATGTGGACTCAGCATGCTTGTACCGTGTGAAGTTTTCACCTCTGAAGATCTGAACAATCATGTCTGCCAAGACTTAATGTGCTTAGAAAGAGGATGCTAAAATATTCTTTCCCACTCCAGTTTTCAACCAAGAACTTGTTAGTTTGTAATATCTTTTATTTATAGTGCCTTCATCTCAAAGAATCTGAAAGTGCCTCTATCTGGGAGTCACTTCAACAGTACTTCTAGGCAGAGATACTTCCTTGCAGAAGCCACCAGATGAGGTTTCAGGATCTGCTTTGCCGTGGACACATGTGAAACCCAGTCTGCCTGTCAAGTGGCACCACATGGTATTACATGCTGGAGGAAAGGGCAGAAAGCCACTCAGCCTGAGACCTGTGAGAGAGGATTCAGATGGACAACATATGACTTTGGAAGCAAACCTTGGGAGAAACTATTGCCAGTACTGGTTTATATCCTTTCCAAGAGGCTTGAGGCACTGAAATCACAACTTAGAAGACAAGTATTAGAAGCTTTGCATTGATATTGCTTCACACAATCTAGACAGCCCTAGCTCTTCTGTAGTGGCCCAGAGAAAACTCTAATGTGAACTTTGCACAGAGGACACATCCCAGTGGCACAAGTGCCTCTAAGGGCACAGGCTTGGCACTCTAGTTTAAGTACAAAAATTCACACATCTCTTAATGAGTGCAGTCAGAACAGGGCATACACTTATTTAAAGTAAGCTTTTATGCCTGCACATCAGCTGCTCCAAGCGCAGCATCTGGCAGTGGCCAAAGGACCAGCTCCTCCGTGTGACTTCTGCCAGCTACAAGGTGTCATCCAGCCGTCTGCTTTTCTCCTGCATTACTTTTTCCTGGGGTGGCCAAAGCATGTTTGGTTAGAAACCGTCTTTTACATGTACTTTTGCTGAGCCTCTTGAGGGACTCATTGCCACAGTTGGTAGAGGCACTATCTCTGAGACACAGTGAGTGCCCATGTGTTTCACCACTCTTTCACTTACATGTCTTCCACAGAGTCCTGATACGTCTCAGTGGAGTCCCAATACAGTTTGTAAAAAGCTCTCAGGACTCAAAGTGGCTGCTTATTGGTCTGTACCCTGATCTGATTCTCCAGCATGGCTTGCAGCTTGATGTGCTAGTGTGACCATGCTAAAATCCTTGTTGCATCTCTCTTTCCTCCGTATTCCACCCAGACCATCCCCAGCATCAGCATTATTATATTTTTTTTCTCCAGATCTCTTTCCTGCAGGCACCAGATGAGGTGTACTTTACACTACTTTATTTCCATCATGCATATGTCAGTGTTTCAAGCTCTAGTTTAATTGGAGCCACATTGCTGGATGAAAATTGGCTCTTTTGGATCCTTTCCATGAGGAACATGTATTTTGTCTCAACCATTCTCTACCTCTTAACTAAACTTACCTCCTCCCACCTTCGTGGAGGGGGCTGGGGCTTGCACACCCTGGCATGCTCAAGGATCATATTTCTGGTTTTTCACTCTCTCCTTCCTCATAGAAGAACATATATATCCTGTGTGTACATGTCATGGTGTCTTCCCCCTTCTCAGTCCATTAAGCATTTCATTGTATTTCACTCTTTTTGGTGTTCCTTCTATACGTGCTACTTTGAATTAATGGATGAAAGTAGGAGGGAGTTCCTCTATGGACAAGCTGAGAGAGAAAAAGAGAGTGGAAAAAATAAAACCAAACAACAAAAACAAAAAGAAAGAAAACAAGGGATTAAGTATTTGGGAGGAGAGTGTTTAAGAGGAGGGAAAAACAAATCAATGCTGGTGCCAGGCTGGAACCCAGCAGCTGGTTGCCAGCACAGCAGGCTGAGAGGTTGTTGGTGGAAGTGCTTAGTGCCATGTTTGGGTTGCTTAAAAAAATTCACCCTCCCTCTCATTTATTCTGCCTGCTTTTCTCCCATCCCTACAAGAAGGAGGAATTACTCTGACAAAGACAAGCTTGCAGAATATATTTACAGCAATGCCAAGGGATGCAAATGTGGTATATCCTGCCCAGTGATACATGTGTGTGCACATGCATGTGCACCTGCAAGTACTGCAAATCACCTGTGCTTGGGCAGCTGTGAGCTACACTGGACCTGCCAGGCATGCTGTGGGTGCCGTGGCTTTTTGCTCAAAGGAGATGCCAATGCGTTGGCAACCACGGCGTGATTTTTATTTATGATGTAAGGAGGTGGGAGGGCTGGGTATGGAGGAGGAAGGGGGGCGTTGTGGAAGGTGGTAGTGCTTGGCTGGAAAAATTTAGAGGAGTACAAAGGAGAGAGCGATGAAAAGGGGTGGCAAGAGGAGGGGGAAGGAGGCTGTGAACTGGCTGCTGTGGAGGTGGGAAGAGATTTATGTTTGCCAAGGGGGTTCGGTTGGGAGTGGGCTGGGAGGGTGTGGGGTTCCGCAGGCAGGGCTGAGGGTGCTGCAGGGAGGCTGATGGCCCCGGTGGCAAGGCGATGGAGCTTTTATTTTCTTTCTTTCCTCCTCCCTCCGTTGGGTTCTGGGAGGAGAAGGCAAGACAAAAAGCTGAACCGGTGCCAAGAAGGAGTTGCAGCGACTCGCAAACGGCACTCCGCACCGCACTAATATTTTGAAGCCGGGCTGCGCTGGAGAGCAGGGGAACGTGCCGGGAATGAGAATGGCTGTGGCCACGGGGCCGCCAGCCAGGCTCAAGGATGTTCTCTCTTTCCCCGGCTTCTGCTTTGCCTTTTAAACGTGACCCTTTCTTCCCCCATCCATCCACCTCTAAATGGCAGAAAGGGGTTCTGGAAAAGAGAGGGGACCCTTGTGGTATAGCGAGAACAGAAGGGGGACAGCAGTTTGCACCCCCGGGCTGGTGCAGTGTGGCAGGCACCTAGCATAAATGTTCCCTGCCTGTAGCCGGTTTTTAGCCCATATGTGGCTCTTGCAACGCTCGCTGGAAGAGATTATCAGCAGAGAAGGGTTCACTGTGTTCTTGCCCTCCTGCCACCTCTGTGCTGGGGAAGGATTTTCGGTTTTAAAAATGTTTTTCCTAGGGAGGAAGAGAATTCCCTGGGAGTTTTCTGATTGTTTTCTAGTTGCCACTCTTTCCCTTTCTCCCCACTGTCCTCCTCCTTCTCTTCCTCTTTCCATACCCATAAGGCTGCTCTCGTGACTTTGTATCTTGATGGAAGGTTACTTGTAGGACATGCGAATCTCTGCAAGGTGCAGCGTCGCCTGCGTTGGTGTTCCCCCCAGGTTCTCATTTGCTGGGGTATGTGGCAACTTCCAGACAACTCAGCTCAGCGCAGCTGTGCGCCTGGTTACTGTGCAGTTGGTGTATCACTTTGAAGAGCCCCTTCCTGATAAGCCTGCCCGAAAACGAGCAAAAATCATACAGGGCTGAAATTTTGACATCAGTCAGTAAAGTCAAATTGCAGGAGATGGGTTGGAATTTTGTTGTAATTTTTGTCTGAAAGGTAAGGTTTTGCGCTAATCCCCTCTTCTTGCCATTCACAGGCTAAGCAAATGTACGTAAAAGTACTTTGTTGGTGGGTTGTTTGTTTGTTTGTTTGTGGGTGGTTTTTTNTTTTTTTTTTTTTTTTTTTTGATTGGTTGGTTGGTTTAAAGCTTTTAAAAGTTGTTACCAGCACAAGCATTCTTGTATCAGTTCGGTGGTTGAAATGGAGTGCAAAGATTTTTCCACTACCATTCTGGTATTTGGATATGAGGTTTTATTTTGATTTTACAGTAGGCGGAAAACAGAGAAAGTGAAAATAAAACCCTTCATATGGGCTTGAAAATAGGTCCAGATTACAGTTGAAGAGCAGTTTTAGCACTCTCTTAGCTGGTAGGCCAAATTCAAAGAGACCTTTCTAAAACACAGGCAGGGGCATCTCAGAAGCTTGTGGATTGCTGCATCATCAGTTTGGTTCATCTTGTTGTCCTAGGCCTGGGATGATACCTATGACCTTCCTCTCACCTGAAAACCATGCCCTTATAAATATCCAAAACACTTCAAATGTCACCTTTGGTTTCAAACACATAGACCTGAGTTTGGAGCAACTTAATCTGCCCCCAGCAAGGTGACAAATAGTGGGGAATTCAGGGAGCTTTAATGATGTTGCACCATCTGCTCTCCTCACACTTGTCTCCTAAGTCTTTGATGGTTCTTCCTCTGCAGAGTATTGAAAGCTCAGTCCCAAATAAATGCTGCTAGGAGATAAACTTATTTCTGATGTGATGTTTCCAGGTTTTATGTGGAGTAGGATGTCTTCAGTGACTGATCCCTTCAGCTTTCATCTGTGTCTTGAACCATGTAGTTGCTGTATAGACTCGTGCAGAGGAGATGCTGTCATCTTCTCTTACTTTTGTTGCTTATTTTCCTTTGTTGGGCCTGAGGAGTATGTAGTGCTTGGGGCAGGAAAACTTGTGGAGGCTGAAGAAACTATGGCAAATATCACCAAGAAGGTTGACAAAGTAACTTGGAGTAATGAGTGCATTATTCTAACTTCACTTGATCCTACCTATTCTTCATTAATAAAATACACACATAAGAATGTGTTTGTATGCACACACATGCTTGCTGTTTGATTTTCAGTTCATCTTTGGATATAACAAGGTGAGCTGTGTATTTAAGCTGCCATCTTCACTAAGGACACATACCATGCAGATCTTGTCTTACTTCCCTGAAGTCCTTACTGAAACTTTTGGCTGCAGCTCCACCTCTTTGAGCACAACTTCTTTTTATCTCAAGGTCACTGACCATGGGATTCCAATTTCCAAGAGCAGATGCCAAGAGTGAGGATTAAAGCCCACATCGAAGTGAGAAAAGAAGACTCTGGATACTCCCAACCCACCATGCACATGCACAGAGCATGGCTCACACCTTAAGATGTGAAGCCATCTTGTGTTTCCTACTGATTTAATGCTTCATATACCAAATAACAATTCCCAACAAATTTACAGAGTTCATCTCAAAGACACAGACAAACATAAATGTAGGTCAGCAGTATCCAGATACATGAAGTAGCCGTATGGTGTTTGTTATTCAGAAACATAAATTGAGGATATCAAATTAAGACCTCCTCCTAAATCTTGATGTTTCTGAATGCGTGTGTCTTTTAGTTCTTAGATATCTTGAAAATAGTCTGGAGAAAGCAATGTTATGTAACTGATCCTGTCCTTCTTGGGACAGAAATGTTCCTGTCGTACTTTCCAAGTGGCCCAAATAAGCCATCCAGGCAGCTTGAACATACTTCTCAGGCATTACAAAGCATTGACAAGGTAGCTGAACATCTTTACTTACCCTGTACTGAAGTAGTGTCTTTGGATGTATTTCTCTAAAATGTAATGTTTCAAGTTGTTTCCTTCAAATCCTTCACTATTGTAAGACCTTATAATGAGAAATGTCTGCTTCTACTTGTTATGAGATAGCTTGTAGTTGGAAGGGCTAATCTTCCAGGTTTAAGTTTTACCCCTTCTCTTCACACTTTCTCTGTTTCTGGGTTGTTTGGATTTTTGGTTTCTTTTTCTTTTGTTTGGATTTTGTTGTTTTTTTTTTTTATTGGGGTGGGGTTTGGTGTTCTTTTTTGTTTGGTTGGTTGGTTGGTTTGGTTTGGTTTATTTTTTAAATTTTACCAGTAATCTCACATTTTTGTAATCTAAATATTCAAATGCTCTGCAGTCGCAGTCCAGTAGCTGAGTTAATCTCAGACCCCTGGAGCGGCAGATGGCTGATTCTAGTTACAGAGAATTGTACCACCTATTATCTTTGCACAGGCTGCCACTTAAAGGAATGCCTTGGGCAATATCAGTTAAAAGAAGAGCAAAGAAAATGCTCTCTGATCTGCATCACCATAGATGAAAATATAAAATGTTTCCTCTTTGTGTGAAGGCCTGGAGAGGTGGACAAAGAGGGGAGAGGAGATGGGAGGTGAAAAAAAAGAAAAGAGAAAGATCTCATCTTCATACTGGGAGTGCAGAAAAGTAACGCAGAGGGGGTTTGCTACAGTCATGATGTTGAATCACAAGCATTTAGCCTGTTCTTTAAATGGTTTTGCAATGTGATAATCTTTGGTTTCAGCACTCTGCTCTAAGTCTTAAACAAATCATGTGGTTTGGCATCCTGTGACACCTTCCTGCTCTTCCCAAGCTCTCTGATGTGGGTAATCGTAGGAATTCATGGCTCTAATCCCTTTCATCACAATTCATTACATGGCCCATGGCTGCCTGAGAAGGCTCTGATGGCTTACCAGGGCTATTTGGAAGGATAAACCTATGCATCTGTGTTGGTTGTGTACCTTCCAAAGTTGTGTGGAGCCAATGGTGAATGACAGCAGTGGGTGCTCATAGGGCCCTGGCTGACAGATGGTGGTGGGCATGCAGAAAGGTGCAAGGAAATGGAGAAAGGCAGAGCAAAACTTTGGATGCTAATGACCATTTTCTGTATGGTAATTTTCACAATCAAGGTTTTCTCTTTTCTCTTTGCTCTGATGAACAACACAGAGTCAGATGAAGAATTTGGGAAGAGAGTGTGGGTTTCCCGTGCAGAGTTCAGTGACAAAAACTGTGAACAAGGTAAGAAAAAAGGAGTAATAAGATTTTTGTTTCTTCCTTTTCTCCTTCCAAACCCATTATTGCACTATGAGACATGAATTAAGGATATACATGGTGCAGAAAGTGATGTTCTAAGTTCTAACTGAAACAATCTAAAAAGACGAAGCTAAGTAGAACAACTTTTTAATGTATGCCATTATGATGGTTTGGGGTTTAGAACAGTTTGCATTGTATCCAAATGATATATGTGTGAATAATTGTTACCAACCTCCTGACACCAGGACCTAATTAGGAAGTAAGAGCCTTTAATAGGCCATTTATGTAGTGAGCTTCCATATGTCTTCTTGTGCAATTTATTTGCTTCACTGCTTTGAGATACAATGAGAATAAAACTCCTAGAACTGCCTTTGACTGTAAGGCTTTTCTCTTCCTCTCTTTTGCATTTATTAGTAAGATAGTAGCTGCTTCCCTGTTTCAGAAAGAAAAAGCTGCTATGATGCCACTGTTATTCCAGATTGCCCAAGTTTCTCAGTTTCTTAGTTTCCAATGGAAATAAAATGAGAAATGCCAAAACAACATGCAGCCTAAGAAAAACGTAATGCTGTTAGAGAAAACAGGAAGGTTAGGGTAGGATAATCTCAAAGGTATGCTATATAGCATTATCTACCTCAAAACCCTGCTGAAAAGCAAATGATACAGTATTTCAGTCAATGTATAGATGAAATTTGAGGAACTGGATGTATAGCTGCAATTTAAAGAGCTGTGTAGATTCTGCTTAGCTTTCTTCTGACAAGGGTGTGAATAAAGGGGAAGGGTGCTATGATGCCTGAGTTTTGTCTTAGTATTGAGTATTTAGCTCGATCTGATCTCTGCAACTTTCCCTTCATGTTATTTTGAAGAATGTGGTCTTTAAGTAGTGTTTCAGAAGATGTCCTTTAGTTTCAAACACATCTTACATGGATAACCCCATTCTATGCTTCCCACAATCCTGAAGTCAGAGGAAAAGAGCACAATGGAGTGCCATTTTCTACTATCTAACCTTAATTAGATTTCTCAATGTTTTGGTTGTTCCCCCTCCCAGATCAGGGCCTTACTTAATTTCTCAGTAAAAGACAGTTCCACTCGCAATGATTTTGCTTATGATAATTCACTTGCATGTTCACTTCTAGGAACTGCCATTGCCTTCCAGAAGGAGGTTAGTGCTGGTCCCCTTGCAGTGATAATTATAATCAGACTTGTCAGCCTTCACACAGTTTACGCTTATCACTTGCATTTAGGAGGATTTTTCCTGAAGCCTATTACCAGTGCTACTTCTTAGAGAAAAACAGTCATGAATTTTTCTGTTAATCTTTGATGGCTTTCAGCTTTCAATGCATAGAGAGCAGCAAAAAGATTGCCAGTTGCAGTTAAAGAAACTGTCTGTTGGCCCTGGTGCAGAGCTCTGCATCTGGACAGCTAGGGAGCAGACAGGTAGTCTGGGAGATGCTGAGGGGTTTAATTTGGTCATGACAACTCATCAGGTGTGCAGGAGACACAAACCAGTGCTAATGCTCACATAAAGTAGCTCTTCAGCCCTGCTAGATGAAGGCTTCAGATGGCAAGTAGGTGCCCCAATAGTACTCTCTTTCCCTGCTATTTTGGGCAGCAGTGGTTTTGCCCGTGTCAAACCACTTGAATACAAGACAGACATAGACATGTTTGCAGTCAGAGCTGAAGGCAACAGTTGGCATACAGTGATGGGCACAGTGCAGGACTGAAGGATCCACCAGCACACTCAAGTGCAGTGAAATTTTGTTCATCCCAGGGTGTTTGAAAATTGTGCACTCTAAGTGGTTTTCACTGGGTAAAACAGTGGTTTATTTAGTTGATTTTCCCCTATTTTCACTCTATTTTTTCTTACTAATGTGCTACTAAGCTCCCTTTCTTTGTTTTCTGCTTTTTTGCTAGCTTAAAATAAAAAAAAATCGTTTTAATTTGTCTAAATAAGTGGTGTATCTTTTAGACTCCCTTATGTTATCACTATGCTTTTCAGCTTTTCATAATGCATTCAGAGATTTGGGAGCCCCTTGATTTTGTTGGAATTTAAGGGTGGTCAGCACTTTATAGCTTTTATAACAAAAGAAATTGTAGGAGAGTGGGAACTCTTCATTCTTCACAGTTATATATTTGCAGTGTACAGGGATGTGATTTGCCTTTGTTTTATTTAAATGCAGTGGGAACTAGAGATTTATTTATCAGTTGTCACTCCCTAGAGGAAGATAAATGCCATCTAGCAAAGACTTCATCTATTATACAAACAGATTTGAAGGCTTTGCTATTGCGTTCCTTTGCCTGCTGCATTGAGTGAAAATGCTTTTGGCTGAACAGCAATAGAGTGATACTTAGCAGTAGTGCCTTATGACCTTTTGATCATCTGAGATCTCAAGCCATATTAGTGGACAGATTATGATGTGATGGAAAGAGGGCCAGGAATAGACTTTTCGTCATAAGATCCTTCCTGTGAATATCCTTCTTTGATATATTCAGTTGGTTAATCACTAAGGCCAGGACAATCATTTGAAAACAGAGAAATGAAATATTGGTACAGGCATTTCAGACATGCTCAGGTTTGCTAGCTACAACTGGATATTACAGCTTACAGCTCTCTAAAGCCTATGGGTGACCTTGCAAAATTTTCTATCACGAATAACCCCATTTTGACAGAAAGGTTTACACAAAATGGACCCTGAGTCCTTGTACCACAGGGGAGCTGCACTACCTGTTGAATATGGATATCCTGACTTTGAAGAGAAGCATTCACATGGGAACATCTCCCTTATTTTGGGGACAGTAACAGTAATGGTAAAACTTATTTTGTTTTTTCTAAGGAAAAAAACAGGATGTTTTAAAAAACGCACAGTCCTGACAATATTTCTCTTTTTAGGGAGTCAGACAGGAACAAGGGCTACTGTTACATACCTGTACAAGAATACTCCTTAAACTTTAGGATTACTCTTCTATGTTTAAAGTAGTTTCCTTTTTATTGTAATGGCCAATACAAATCTTCAGCCTTGATAATTTGACATAAAGGAGTTCTCACTCATTGCCAGTGTGCATACTGGAAAAGGTTGTGTCAAAGTTTGATCTGACTGCTGTGGGCACTTTTGAAAGGAGGGGAAAGTGAACCTGTGTTCATGAAGACTGATGCATGTGCATTTAGGTCTGTCTGAGCCTGAGCACACACCCAGGCAGTGCTTTGTGGCTTTGGAGTATATAGCGCAGTCCTCAACTGTGTGGTTAGCACAGGAGTATCCAAGTTGCACGTGTTTTACTTCCTATTAAAGCCAAAGGAGCTGCTTATTTTCCCAGTGGGAAGAAGAAGTATCATAAAATAGCAGAATGTTAGGGGTTGGAAGTGACTCCAGAGGTCATCAAGTCCAACCCCCCTGCCAAAGAAGGATCACATAGAGCAGGCTGCAAAGGCAGGTTTTTTAAGTCTTCAGAGAAGGAGAGTCCACGGTCTCTGGGCAGCCTGTTGCAGTGCTCTGTCACCCTTGCTGTAATGAAGTGTTTCCTCCAGTTGAGGTGTAATCTTCTGTGTTCTACCTTGTACCCGTTGTTCTTTGTCTTATCACTGGGCACCCTTGAAAAGAGCCTGGCACCTTCACCATGTCACCCAACCCTAAGATATTTATTGACATTGGTAAGATCCCCTCTCAGTCTTCTCAAGATTAAACAGTCCCAGTTCTTTCAGTCTTTCTTCATGAGAGAGATCTTTAAGCACTGCAGTCATCATTGTAGTTCTCCTTTGGACTGTCTCCAGCAAATCCCTATGTCTCTTGGATTGGGGACCCCAAAAATGGACACAGTATTTCAGATGCAACCTGAAAGTAGAGGTGGAGAAGAACCTCCCTAGACTTGCTGGACACACTTTCCTTAATGCATCCCAGGATGCTGTTGGCCCTATTGGCCACAGCAGCACACTGCTGTCCCATGGAGAACTTGCTGTCCACTAGGACTCCAGGTCTTTCTCCATGGAGCTGCTTTCCAGCAGGATGACCCCTAGTCTGTACTGGTGCCTGGTGTTATTCCTCCCCAGATGCAGAATCCTGCACTTGTCATTATCTAACTTCTTGAGGTTTGCCCAGCTTTCCATCCTTTCCAGATCTTGGATGGCAGCACAGCCTTCCAGTGTGTCAGCCACCCCCACCAGTTTTGTATCATCAGCAAAACTGATGAGGGTACACTCAATTCCCTCATCATTGATGATGATAGTAAGCAAAACTGGACCCAGAAGGACTGATGGTATGTGAATTGCAAACTGCTTTCAGTGTAATAGGGGTGCTGATGTACCATGTCTGCAGAAAAACAGCTACCGTAACCCAGTGCAAAGTCTTTGAAAATGAGAAGGTTGTGGAGGTGGAGGAAATGTGCATCAAGACACTATCTTCTCTTATCACCCCCAGTCTCTACACTTAAGTACCTGCTGGCCTTCCCACTCCTTCTGCCTTTTGCACTAGATCATAGGATCATAAGGCATTAGATTCTGGAATTAAGTAATCCACCATCATCCTGACATTATAGCTTCCTGAGTCGAGGAGCCGCTGTGAAACATTGAGGCTGTGAGCCCACATAGTGCTTTTAGCTGCATCTGACAGGGCTGCAGTCATGTCCAGATAGGAGCTGGGAGGAGGCACCTGCTGGCTGACACAAGTTTTCACCATCTTTTCTTTGGGAAAAGAAGGCACTGCAAATGGTAGATGACAGGCTTGGAAAAGTGCCTTTGCCAGAGTGCAGCCAACTTGATGTGATAAGGCACTTCTTTCCAGCCTTCATCTGCAAACTGTGTGTCAATTGCTGCACAGGTGATGCCCTTGGAAGCTACCAAAGTGATGGGTTCCTCTGAAGAGTAAGAGCTTCTGATGACAGTTTTGAAACCTATCCAGTGATAGGTGTGTGGTGAAGAGTATGTAGGTGGAAAAAGTCTCCTCTGCCTCCTTTTGCCATTATGTAGTACCTAGGTCTTTGTGCAGTATAGGTAGGCACCTGGATTTGTGCAACATGATACCAAGATCTTCCCTCTTGGTTTAAGACTGTGCTTATCCTGTTGTGCCTTCTGCCAGATGGTCCCTACTGTGATATAGCTTCTCAAAGTATAGAACTTAGATTCTTGTATCTCAGAGAAACCCTCAAACCAGATTTCCTTTGCCTTGGGGATCTCAGCACAGAAGTTCTTACGGGATATCTTATGGTCTTCCAGTTTTCCATGATTAGAGGATATGACACCTGTGATGGGGGATATTTTCTTTTGTGGGGGCAGTATGCAATTTCAAGTTGCAAATCTTGAAGGTGGAGTATCAGGCCTATGACAGTGGTATGTGAATGGGAAAAAGAGGATGGTGATCACTTACGAAGACAGGTTGTCCATGTATAATATCTTTGTCATGTTAAATGTAACATCTGGTTTCTTCCAATTATGCCCACTCTACAGACAACAATAATCTCCAGTTTCTGACTAAAAGTGATTTAATAAACCAGCAAAAGGTTACTGTTATAACCAAATTTAGAGCCATATACTTCCCTTTTCTTGGCTAGAAAGAGATGATCTTGGGTAGGAAAAGAAGGATGTATGTCATACCAATGCCTTAGACTGCATCTGTCTTAAGCAAATTAAGAAATGTCTGGGTATGTTCATGGGAGTATGATTGGAAATACTCAGACTCCTAGGCCAGCCATTGGCACACTTCTGGTCCATGACAACAAGAGAGCTCCTAAATTATTCCTAAGCATGGATCAAGGATCATTGCAGTAAGCTGTTTTTGTTTAACTGCTGCATTAGGTAAGTTAAGACATGGTTGCAAACAGAGATACAAACCATTCTGTGCCAGCTGGCCTTGATGACTGCGGGATATTTCAGGGCACTTTTAATTTACTACTACCCAAAAAGGCTCAGGCCCTCCTAGTAGCCTGGGTTCCATCATTCTAAACTCCATTTGTCAGTTGTGGGAGATGTGAGCCTCCATCACAGGCTGATTCAGTCTCCCTTGTTCCTGAGCTCTCCAGATCATACACAGTTGCTAAGGCAGCTTAGCTGGATTCAGCATGCTGATAGCAGTGAAAAGGCTGTATTATCCCAGAAAAAGCCTTTGTGTTGTACAGCTGCATTTCCTGAATGTTTACTAGTCACCTCTTCTGCCTCTCCAAGCTCATATGAAGAGTACTAACCCATTGAGGTGTTCTTTCCTGAAACAGTTACCTATCTTCATAGCAAGTACTTCTTTCTCCCTAATGATAGGCAGCTTCCTTTTTCAATGGTTTTCAGCCATGAGATTGGTGTTATATAAGATTTCCTTTTAATGTTTTTGTGGTTGATAGTTAAATGTGTCCATAGGATACAACTGTAGAGTTACATATAATAAAATAGCTCATGGAAGGACACAGCATTCTATCTTTCAAATGGAAGTGAACCTTTTGTTTGATAAAGAAAGTTCTATTTTGGGTAGATATATATGTACTTTTTTCACACTGAATGAAAAACCTAGGTTAAAAAAAAGAAACTCTTGAAGTGTGGTGTTTAATTATAATTTCTCTCATTTAAACTCGATCACGTACAAAGTGATGTGATGTAGTACATGTTTAAACATATAAACCAGAACATTTTCTCTTCAAGAATGCCTCAATTGTTCAGCCAAAGTGGGCATGAAATTATTTACTGAATCTGGCACCTATTTGGAAACATGATGGGCTGGTTTGAACTAATTGGAGGATTTGGACTAGGAATTAGGCTATAGGCTGAGAGAGGAAAACAGATGATGCTACTCCACTCAGACCTCTACTGAGAAAGAAAAAAAAAAATGTTTTAAGAGTTGTAACCCAAATATAGATAAGTGAGACAGTTTCAGACCTCTCTGGGCTGTGGCTGCCTCTTGCATGGCTCCTTTTCTCTGCGTTTTGTAGCTGATTCTTAATAATTCCACTAACTTCTTTTCTACTGCTAACCTCCCTGGCCAATCTACCTCTGCCTATCTGCTGCATCAAGAGATGGTGAGATAAGATTGGGCAAGGGGGGAAAGGTGGTAGGGGTGATTAGAAAACCCCTCTTAGGGATTTTGATCTCTGGGAGGGGTGTGGTGTTTCTGTATTACCTTTTCACTGTATATATCTGTAAATATCTGTTATACATTGTAAATATCTGCTTGTACATTGTGCATAGCTGTAAATATAAAGCTCCTTTTATCGACTTCCAGCCGTTCTGAGTCCTAGCCTGGGTTCCTTCCAAAGGTGGTGGGGGACAGGTAACTGCTAAACCACCACACATGACCTTAATCTGCAGATTTCAGTGAAGAAGGTATTTTCTCCAAAGATTTCAGTAAGTCAGATAAGTAAATTATATTTTTGACAATTTAATGATGTTCCATTTTAGACAAAGGAAACACTATCCTGGTTGTGTCACTGAAACCCAATGCCCTGTGTTGCTTGTTAACAACTGCACATTTATTGTTTCAGTGTCCCAGTTTGCTATCAAGTATCAATGTACTGCTACATACCATATAATCAATAGTTCTCTCAGTTGAGTATGCCCTGGAAATACCATATTACTGTTAATATTGATCCACACAGCAGAAATCAAGGCATCAAACTTTGCAGGCTTTACTTGCTAGCGCTCGAGCTATTACTTCCAGAGCATGAGGCTTGAAAATCATTACAGTGTGTGGTTTCTCAGGGATCAGTTTTATCTGCACATTCTCCTTCCTTGTGTAATAATGAGCATGAATATCAACACAAGACTATTAGGGCACACAGCCTACAGATACGGTGCATGTAGTTTCACTTCAGCATTCTGTTGTTTCAGGGTGTAGTAGACCAGCTACAAAGAGCTGTGGTAGAATCAAAGTGAATCAGTTCTGCTGTCTGCCTCTAAGAGTACAGCTCAGCAACCTGAGCAGTCAAACCAATCAAGGTTCTGATGTCCTCTTCTTCTTGGGAAGAGTGAGACAGGCTACAAATGCATGGCTTGAAACTACAGGCATCTTCTCTAAGTACCATGAGTATTGTTTTTTAGTGAATGTTCATGTGGTTCACTTGCAGAGCTGACTTCAGACTCAGGCTATTGGTTGGGAAAAAGAGTCCTGCAATATCGAGGTGTGCTGGAAGTGTCGATAGCATCTGTTCTTTGCTATCTGAACACTTCCAGGCTGCCAGGTTTCCTTGGGAGGAACAAAAATGTGATGCTTTCCACTCTTGCATGTATGTTCACACCTCCTTTGTGAGCTTGGCAATCTTTACTGTATCTGTAATGGCTGTGCAATGAAGCTGTGAATGAAAGTTTGCCAGATTGGTTTTATAATTTTCAGTCTTCTCAGAAACAGCCTAGAATTTATTTCATTAACTAAGATACATGCATGGTTTTCTAAAAGCTCTTACCCAAGCTTTTTCTTTTACTAGTCTGGATAAACTAAATCAGCAATCTATCTGTATGCCACCAAAATTAGTTAACATGGTACTCTTCATGTAGGAATCCTGTAGTTCTGGTCTCTAGTATTTGAGCAGCAGCTGTAATATAGGATGCTCCCATTTCAAGTGGTTCTGCCTCAGCAGTGCTGGGGAGAAACTAATCTGAGTGTGTTCAGAGCATAACCTCATTGAAGATGTAAAAATGTTTAGTTATCTGAGAGAAGGGAATGGATCCACCAGGTCAATATGATTAGAAAGAGCCTCAGGACAATTATGAAAGTATAAAAGCAGGAGCCTCAGTTGGATGGAAGAAATTCATAAGAGCCTCTGATAAGCTGTGGGAGAAAACCCGCTTCGTTCGCACCTGCCTTAGGAAGAGAGAATGATGAGGAATTATGATGAGTGCCTGCCTTCAGTGTTATAAAAGCCTGCTCTGTTCACACGTTATCAAAGTAACAACTAGCCTTCAAATGGGTATGAATGGAGCAGGCTGGTAGTAGCAAGAGCCCCTTTCACAATGCCCACTGAAATCTCAAGAAAGGTGCCCAGGGGCTCCTCTTTTTTTAGGTCAGTCTTGTCATAGGAGCTTTCCTTGTTGTACAGCAGAAAGAAGAGCAGCACCCCAGTCTGTGTGGCTCTTGACATGGCGTCATCTGAACCGTGAGTGATTCACTCTGCTAACAGAGTATGGTAAATTTCCCACAGCTATGGAGGAACATAGTGGTCAGGGTCCTCCCCTCAGTGGGAGGCAAGTGTGCTGCAGGTTATCTACTTCAGGATTCCTTTTGATTGTATTACCAGCTTAGTTCTATCTTCTGTGTGTCCTTTGTCCCCTTTATCCCAAGGAGAAGATCTGTCAGCTGTATACTTCCTCCAAGAACTTCAGCCTATCTACTGCATAGAAGGCCATTTGACAACTCAGAGATGAAGCTCAATACAATGTTTTGGAAAGTCTATGTGAGGAAAGAAAGAGACATTTTCTTTTACTGGGAGGACTCAAAGTCAGGTTTGACATGCTTAGAGATGCAGGGGAAATGCAATGCAAGGCTCTATTTACTGACATATCCTAAGAATGACTTAATTTCAAAGATTTCAGAGGGAGGAAGCAAAAAATCAGACTCATTCAGAAGCAGGTATGACTTATAGCTCAGAGTTGCTACTTTTCAAGAACACGAATTTAGATGTTGTTGTCATGAAGTTGTCATTGGTTGTGTCTGTGTACTGTCACCAAAAGGAAGCTATGCCATGGTTGCAAGCTCTTCAAAACCTCCCTCCCTCTAGCAGTATCTCCTTCTCTCTGTACAGCCGTAGAAGTTTACTTCAACTGCTTGAAATGAAACACAATGTCATGTTGATTTGATTGTTTCTATTGGATGCTGAGTGAATGGCCATTTCTGTCCTTAAGTCCCCTTTTAGATAAAATGCCCCAAGGTGGCTCTCTAATTGCCTTGGGTCAAAATAAAATTAAATAAGAATGAGTAAGACAGTCAAGAGGCCAAAATACTAAAACAGCATGTCCAATGCAAGCAGCTTGCTGTTTTCAGAATGTTTCTGTCAGCCATCTGTTTGTCTCAATTTGAGGATGTGATGTTTTTAAAAGTCAGGAAAAAACCCAACACAAGATTGACCACAGTCTTCAGATGTTTTACTTGATAACAAAAAATCTCTTCTTTTTTTGGTGCCTGTTTTCACACAACCTTAAGAATGCCCTGTAGTGCAATCATGCTATCAGCAGGTGTTTGTGGTGCTGAAATACCATGATGTGAAATTCTCTACTTTAAAAAAAAATCTTTTTGAAGCCTCAAACATTGTCTTCTCTCCCTCATCATGAATGGGAAACAGAACAGAGTTTGTTGTTAAAACTCAAAACTCAGTAATTTATTTACATAGGTTAATGATTAGCCCTTTTTACCTAGATGTATACTTTTTTTTTAAATTATTTTTTTGGTGCTACTCCTGGTTTAGTGCTGGTCTCAGCCTTGTCCTGTACAATAAAGAAACTGATCCTTTTATGGATAGTGTTAACCGATACAGCAGTGACTAAATCACATTTAAGAGCTAAATTCCCCTTTTATTCTCAAAGGTAGGCAGGATGAAAGCACCAAGAGGCCAAAACTGAAGAAAGAAACTTGAACTCATGGTGTGTCCTTCCTATGAACAAATAAAGACATTACGGTTTCCCTTGCTGCCAGTGTTACCCCTTTAATCAGCAGCAGGTCCTCACTTGAAAAGATGATACTGTGAAACTGCATAAAAATCCCTCTCGTGGTTGGAGCATCATAAAGCATATACATTATTGTTCTTGGCCCAAAGCCTGTATGACATGAAAAGGTAAAAAGGGGAGTCTAGGGGTTGGCAGAGGCATGCAGGAAGCAGAGGGAAAAAGCTTCAAGGTGCCTATCTACACACCCAGCTGTCATCAGCTATTACTAGGGTTTCATGCATCACACTGGGAAAGGTTTGCAAGAGGACTGTGGATAGAGCTGGTGGATGTGTAGCAAGAGCCTTTCATTTGCAGGAAAGACAGTCTTTGAGAAAAAGTGAAGGTGTATTAGCAGAAGTTATTTACTGTCTTGGCGCTTGCTTAGGGAAATTTTTTTTTTTTTTTTTTTAAGTGTGAATAAGGCATTCATAAACTAATGAAAGCTACATTTTCATCAATTATAATGGACTTCATTAAATTCTGGGCATTTCCCACATTACAGTGTTTATTTCCAGGACAATATTTCCCTGTCCTTAATAGCAGGGAACAGCATGAGTACCAGAACAAATTTAAGTCAGTTCTACAACACTAAGTTTTGTCATGCTTTTCACACATGTATCTCAGCATCTCACAAAGCAAGGGAAGACACAGTGCCCATTTCAAAGAGCAGGATAAACACTAAGTGAAGTGATTTGGTTGTTTATCACAGGGCAGCACTGTTGGGAACAGACCTTGGTCATCTTAAATGCCATCTCAGGAGTTCACTACTTTTCCAACAGGAAGCTTTTTCCCCTTCATGGATAGGCTCATATATAGAGTTGTTTCAGTTGAAAAAGGCCTCTAAGGTCATTGAATACAACCACCAACCTAGCATCACCACAGCCATTAAATTTGTCCTGAACTGCCATGTCTACATGTTTTTTTTTTAACAGCTTCAGGGACAGTGACACCACCACCTTCCCTGAGCAGCCTATTCCAATGCCTGGCTGCTCTTTCAGTAAATATGTTTTTTTCTTAATACCCAGTCTAATAAAATATGGGGTGTGAATCAAAGCTTTGCACCAAACTGGCATCATGGGAGGTGACATATCCATGCTGGCTTCTTGGGAAGCTGTATTGCTTTTTTTCTGACAGAGTCAAGCACTCAGAAGTGATTACTGGAACAGGAAATACTCAACTTGGTAAATAAAACAAATAGTGTGAGGTGTTTTCCTTCCATTTTTATCACTGGCCATAACCTATTGGCTTCTTCTAGTGGAATTTTCTCTAAGTCCTTTTTGGCATGGAGAAGGGAAGAGCTGTTGTGTTGAAACTTGACTGTTCATTGTTTTCTGGTCTCAAATTTGTTCTAAAGGCATCTTGGGTTTGGTTTTCTTCTGAGACTGTGTCTTGTCACCAAGCCCAAATGCTTTTTTTGATGCAAGTTTCTAAAAGTACCATTTCCCATTTTAGTATACCTTCAGAACCTGTCTGCTTCATACAGGTTAATGGTTTTGTGAGGCTTTTAAAAACACAGAGGAAAGACTTTGAGGAATTCTACTGAAATGTTCCTATCTGTTCAGGTCTGACCTATAGGGGACAGTTGGCTTTCTGAAACAGGCCTCAACATGGAAGATACATTCATCAACAACCTGTATGACAGGATAGAGTGTGCCCCTCAGCAAGTGTGCTGATGACACAAAACTGGGAAGGTTGCTTGACAGACCAATAGGCTGGGCTGCCATTCGGCCTGACCTGGACAGGCTGGAGAATTGGTCAGAGAGTAACACAAGTTTGACAAAGGCAATAGTAGAGAACTGTGCAGGGTACTGAACCCAGGGAGGAATAACCCCATTCACCAGTGTAAATTGGAAACTAACCTGCTGGAAAGCGGTTTTGTGAAGAAAGACCTGGGAGTGCTGGTGGATGACAGGATGACCGTGAGCCAGCTACATATCCTTGTGGCCAAGAACATTAGTGGTCTCTTGGGATGCATCAAGAGTATGGCAAGCAGATTTAGGGAGGTTCTCTTCCTCTATTCTGCCCTGATGAGGCCTCATATGAAATACTGTATCCAGTTCTGGACTCTCCAGTTCCAGAAGGACAGGGAATTGCTTGAGAAGATACAGCAAAAGGCTACAAAGATGATTAGGAGGCTAGAACATCGTCTTACGAAAAAAGGCTGAAGGACTTGGAGATTTTTAGTCTAGAGAAGAGAAGACTGAGGGAGGATGTCATCAGTACTTATAAATACTTAAAGGATGGGTATTCCCTGTATTTAACATCACCATATGCAATTTTAATTTCAGTCTTTAACAGTATCTGAGATGCTGCAGACACAGGGCTTCTTGGTAATGCTGGATTGGAACTCATGAAAAACTAGGGGGTCACAGAGATTGAAATGGTCCAGCTTCCCAGGTCAGAACTATTTCTCTCCACGCATTTCTTCTGAAGTTCTCTGTTTGTGCAAAGCTTCATCCTCCATCTGATGGCTAGTGGAGAGAGACAGGGAAGTGGATCCCAAAGTTTCTGCTTGTAGGTGGAAGCCTGATATGCTCCAGAATTTAAAAAAAAAAAAAAAAAAGCCATCAACTACGTGAGAACCAAGCCAATTAAATATTTAAGTAGTATTTAAAAAACGAACATGGGTAGCATCAACATTTTCCCATTAGCTGTAATAATGGCAATTACTTTCCCAATTGCTGATTCCACCATGATTTGTTTAGTGCAGTCATGCTTCAGCCTCTTGTCTGGGGTAATAGGCTTTGTTTATGCTGACTGTACATTTACAGAGCTTCTCTCTCTTTCTTTTTCCCTCTTGAGCTTTCACTTTTTCTTTGTCCCTGCTCAGAGCCCAGAATAGCCCACTTCTTACTATGCTTTCATCCAGGCTAGGGTGTCACCAAAGGAAAGGAATTTCTTGAGAGCAAGAGATGTTGTTCCCAACTATTCTATGACTACAAAGATGATCATCTCCTTCTACCACAGTTTAACAACAAAGAAGCCAAGCAGTTTCTCAAGTAGCAGGGGGTTGAGATCTGCTTGGGATGGTGGCTCTGAAGCTAATATCTTTTGTCTCAGTGAGAGAAAGATGGATCTTGCTTCTCTCCAGATGATAAAGGCACACAAGAATACATGCACACTCAAAGTGTGTTTTTCATTGCTGTTTACATTCAAGTCCATGGAAATTAATGGGTGTCTCTATAGCCACTTTACACAAGAGCTGTGATTCTCCTCCTGCTAAATGGGGAAGAGGGTTAATCATGGGCATTTAAGGAATGCATCTGCCTGACTGACAACTTGAATGTAAACTGCTGTGATATCTTCCAGAGATTTTAAAAAGCTAGTTGAATTCCTTTCCCTCACAACTCAGATCTGTGCTTGGAGGGGGTTGGACTACAATTTCCTGTCCTCCTAAATGAGATGTCAAGGGGTGGCTTCACTTCCAAGGTGTGTAATGCTTTCCATTCTCTTTCATCGCCCAACAGAAATGACTGTCATCTCTGGAACTCTGGTGATGATGCAATTTGCACATGCCATCAGCCTTGCTCCCAGCTGCTTTCTGGTAGCCTGTGTCCAGCTTTGCCTTCTAGCCTATCATCACACCTGGCTTGTGGGTGCAGGTGGAGAGCATTGCAAGCAGGGAGTAATATCAAAGCTGTTACAGCACCATCCTGATTGACAGAGGACTTTGAGTATTTAAGCACTGACAAAAAGCAGATAGTCCATAAAGAGCTTTTTGGAATACCAGCTTTAGTCTGGACTTTCAGTCCTGGGTAGCTGGTGAGACAAAATGAACACATTTTCAACAGCATACAGCAGGACCTGTTTATAGTCATCCTGGAGCTGGCAAAGGAACCCCCAGAAAAATGGATTTGCTACATAAAGTATCCTTTAGAGATGAGGTTATCAGCTCTCCATTAGTACCCTGATACAGATTTTGGTTTTGCAACTGACAAATGTATGTAACACAGCCCTCCTCATCACCAGGAATTGTAAAAAAATTGTCTGGATGTGTTTTCAGCCCTCTGCTCGTGTTGGCCACAAATTTGGAAGCAGTTGAAAAATGTGGCAAAGGGAATTTGTAGGGGAACTGTTTACTAACCCTAAATTGGTAAAATTAAAGCAGTCTTTGGTGTTAGGGGATGAGTGCACTGGGATGTGGTACTTACCATCAGCAGTTTCACTGCAATGGACCTCATCCTCCATTGCCTAGTAGCTTGCATTGTCCTCCAAACTGCTGCAAAATATGAGTGGGTCTAAAATCTCCCCTTACATGATCCAGTAGTAATGTTTTTCACTCAGTTTGTATTCTTTGAAGCACAGCTGCCATGGACTCCAGCTGCAATCCTTGTTTTCCTTGCGGGAAACTAGCACACTATAAAACACACTTTTTTCCAAGTAACAAACCAAGTTAAAAATAGGTGAGAACATTTCTGCCTCTTATCTCACCTGCAGATGACAGTGCAGTCACTAAGTCTATGTCATACTAATTTAACCCTCAACTAAAACAAACAATATATTGATCGTCTTTCACAGAAAGCAGGAAAATCAAGTTCAGTTAAGATTATTACTGTCATTTAGAAAAAAAAATATTATTTCCCATCCTCTGCATACTTATGGAGTAACACTGAGGGATCACAACATACTAGTTGTGTATGTGTTGCAAGGTAATGACTCAATTGGAGATTTTAGGTGGCAAAGGAGTTATAAAGCTAGAGGTGGCTCTGGTAGTATGGCTGTCTTGGTTTATATTTTAAGGAAGAACCCATTATCTTGCCATGTTGGAGTGCTGTGCTCAGAGCCCCAACACTTCATGCCCTGAATTTAAGGCCAAAATCATGCAAGTCTCTCCTCTGGTTTTTTTTTGTTTTGTTTTGTTTTTAATAGGGTTGTCTGTTGGATAATAGAAGTATTCAACAAAATAAAGGCAATTTTGTCATTGGTCTCGTTAGATAAACTTAATTTTTGGGCTGTTAAGTCCAGTGGGTTCTTCTCTGGACAACTTTTTTTATTACTCTGGAAGACTTTGGGGACTTTTCTGCTGAAGTCCAAAAGAGCAGAATACAGTTATGCTTAAAAAAAAGGAGAATACCAGATGATATGATGAGAGGAGTGTAAGGCAGAGAACAGGCCATGAGAAGATGTGATGTCTAACTCCAGCTAGTGCCATGCAGACATTCCTGTTTGTGTATATCCCCATCCACAAAATGGGAAGATTAGTAATTCTCTATCTTGCCGAGTGTTAAGAAGCTAAATTAATTACTATTTGTGAAACTAATTGAGATTCCCAGGTGAATGCTGTTTGGAACATTCTAATTCTTATTATTATTATTTCCATTGAGATTTGGCTCAGTGTAATTAATTTGCTGTATCTGCAAACAGGTATATTCTCCTAAGCTATTTGGAGACATATCTCATGAGACTGACCTACACAGAGCTTTGTGTCATGAGAAGGCACTGGCAATCAGCTTCTCTGCTTCACCCCAAACCTGTGTCAATCCTCTTCTGTGACTGTGCTCTTCAGAAAGGCATGTTTTTTGCAAATGAACAGAAAGAGCATAGGAAAAATTGCCCTGTTACAAATCTGTACACGATTATAAATTGTTATGGTAAGCTAAATTTGTGTGTGTGCAGTGGAATAGAGCCCAGAGATAGATTATGTCTAGTCCAGGGAGGGGAAAGATTTTTCCAACAACATTTAAGTGTCTTTAGGTTTTGCCATCAGCTTCTGTTAGATTTTACGTTACATAAACTCTCAGGCAGTGTGTACAAGTCACATATTGTTTTAGTTTAGGGTCACAAGTACTGCTATGTTCAGTAATTCTGATTTAGCTCAGTACTTTGTGAAAAGTCAGTAAGAGCTGCAGTTGTTACTGAAGATTCACTTGTCAGATGCCTCTCTCACTTAAACATAGCACAAGAGTAGTCAAACAAAAAGATCTGCTAAAATGGTGCTGATTTTAAACCAAAACAACCATTTAAGATTATGTGTATTGATTGTGGGCTATTGAAGAGGCTGAAATTATAAATTATGTAGCTTTTATAATTTCCAAAAGCCCCACCCACAATCTGTGTGTAGATTAGTTTAAGTTTGGGTTCTAATTCGGTCGGGAAAAGTCTTCACAATGATGCCTTTTCTTGTAATTCAGGAAAAATCAGAAAAATGGAAAAGTTTGGGCATGAAACTTGCCCTACTTACAGATGGGAGACTGTCTCAAAGTCCGTGCGAGGTTCGTGTCTCCAGGTCCGTGTTCAGGTCCCAGTGCAGGTCCGTGCAGGTCCCAGTGAAGGTCTAAGCAAGTCCTTGCAAGTCCAAGCAAGTCCAAGCAAGTCCTGCTCCAATCTATCCAGCTGCCATATATATACTGAGGTGATCTGTTGCCTCCCTGTTCAAGCCCATGGAGGGTGGGAGAAGGCACTTCACACCTATTGTACTAAGCCTCCAGTGACAGAGGTGGGGAGGGAGGAAGACCGTTTCCTGCCCCATTCACACCTCTGGTGGGGCAGTGGACTGGGTGTGCCCTGCCACAGTTCACACCTCATTCAAACCTCCGGTGGGGCAGTGCCCTGCTCTGCCACATTATGTAAGAGCTATAGAAAGTATATTGTTTTATTTATGAATGTGAAACTCTATTTGTAATTTCCTGAATCTAGTTTGATGTTTTCTTTTCCTTTCCTATCATAAATAAGCAATAATTGGCATTAGGACATTCAAAGGAGTGAATTTTAAGGATCTCGAAACACCAGCAGCTTTGTTGTAGATTTCATGTGAGACAAGCTAAGTCAGTGTGAACTGGAAAAGTGGGGGAAGTAGACAAACATAACCAGGTGGACGTGTTAAAAACAGCTGTGTACCTTAGACTTGAGTTGTGCTTGTTTACTTTTCTTGTGCATAAAGCTTAGAGGAGATTGGCTCAGTGCTGGGAAAATGGTTTTCAGCCAACTGAGGGGCTTTCCAGTGTTCACATTGCTGTTACAATGGGAATATAGAGGTAGAGAACAATTCTGTTCACTTACCAGGTCAGTGAAATACTCAGTCTGATACTGTGTCCAATATAATATATTTTATTATTGTGATTTTTGTGTTCCTGTAAACCTGTACAAAACCTTTCAAAATCTGCATTTTCCAAGGTAAATATATTTGACCTGAAGGTGGTTGGGATATTAACTTTATACATTCCTGAATGAATCAGCAGCTGTACTTCCAGTCATTACATCTTTTAAAGGCTGAAGTGAACATTGTCATTGGTGTCCCCTTCAGCAGGATATGTGTGGTTACAAGGAGGGAGTTAATATAATAAATAATTAATTTTCTCTGATGGTCAGCTTGAACTTGCAAATAGTAGCACAGCCAGGTTGCTTTTGCCTTGTTAGGTATTTCAGTGGCCTTCCCTCTATTAGCTAACGTTCCACTGGAAAAAAACAGAAATTTTAGACCTGCATTTGCAGGATTCCCAGGTTTTGCTATCAGCAACCTCCCAAAACGATCCATTCAGTTGGTCCTTTGATGCTCAATTAAACTCAGGGGAAAATAGCTTCATGTAATGTATAAATAGAAAAGAGGAGAGATAAAGGTGGTGTTGAAGTCACTTGCTGACAGCTCGGCATCTGAACGTTAAAGATGCATACCACTGCTTCGGATTACAAAATGAGTCCCAAAAAATGTCTACTCCTTCCAAAATTCCAGTTGCTGGAAAAGTAACTTACATGGTTTATAGGTTGAACTTGATGACCTCGAAGGTCTTTTCCAACCTGATTAATTCTGTGATTCTGTGGTATACCTCCTAGGTACTTCTGTTCAATTAGAAAGTAAAAAACAACAACAAACGGAGTCTACCAAAACCCCAAACCAACAAAAAACCTCAGAAGACACAAAAAAAACCCACACAAAAAACCCCTCTATGAGGCCAACTTGCTTTGTCTTACCAGTAAAAGTGATTTTTTTTTGTATACAAGAAAGTGGCAGCTGTTCTCTATGATAGTGCTTTTATTAGATATTTTTTCTCTTTATCTCTATAAAAATGGCATCTTTGCAGGAAGTCATTAGGTTTACCCATTCTCTCTGACAAACAGCTGGTATGTGAAATATCAGCCTCTTGTTGCAAAAGGCCAAAGTACATGACATGTTCTTTGAGTGTCGGGGATAAGGCAGACAGGAACATTTTGATTAACCTGACAATAAGGTGAGATATTCCAAGTGGAAGTTACAGTATTTGAATGAATTTCAGCAATTAATGTCTGCCACATAGAATCACAGAATCAGAGAATGGTTTAGGTTGGAAGGGACATCAAAGATCATCCAGTTCCAACCCCCTGCCATAGGCAGGGACATCTGTTGCCCAAGGCCTCATCCGGCCTGGCCTTGAACACCTCCAGGGAGGGAGCAGCCACAACCTCCCTGGGCAGCCTGTTCCAGTGTCTCACCACCCTCATTGTAAAGAACTTCCTCTTAAAATCCCATTTAAATTTCCCCTCTGTCAGTTTAAACCCATTACCCCTCATCCTCTCATTACAAGACCTTGTAAATACTCTATCCACAACCTTCTTGTAGGCCCCTTTCAGATACTGGAAGACTACTATAAGGTCTCCTTGAAGCCTTCTCTTCTCCAGGATGAGGAGCCCCAACTTTCTCAGCCTGTCCTCATAGCAGAGGTGCTCCAACCCTCTGATCATCTTCGAGGCCCTCCTGTGGACTTGCTGCAACAGTTCCATGTCCTTCTTGTGTTGGGGGCTCCAGAACTGCACACAGTGCTCCAGGAAATGTCTGATGAGAACAGAGTAGAGGGAGGAGAATCCCCTCTCTTGCCCTGCTGGCAACGCTTTTCGTAATGCAGCCCAGGGCATGGTTTGCTGTCTGGAAGTCTTACTACTCTCCTGCCATTTTTACATTTGCATACCTCCATGGCCAAAATGTACCATCAGTGAGAGATTTGATTTCATTTTCTGGAAGAACCAAAAATAGTTGATGCCAAAGGATGGGAAAATTGAGGACCAAGGGGAAGCATATGGAGAAGAAAACAGTAATGACAAAGGATGCAAATATCACTATCATTACTGTTTCTTAAGAAGTTGGGTATCTGTCACCAACTGGACTTCCAGGCAACTTGTAAAACCAAAACATAGCTTGACGTGTGGGAGGGCTGTGCATAGTAGGCATCCTAACAACCGTTACATCTATAATCTCTGTTCTATCTAAATGATGTTTGCAAAGAAGTTGAGTCAGGTCAATGTAAAGCTGGATGAAGTCTCTTGGGTTATCATATCCAACTCACAGAGAATGTATCCCTTCTGCCCTGTAATCTGCTCACCACAAATCATATTAAGTTCCATCTTAACATTCATTTGGTTGTTTTTACCCACTGTTTGTTTCAGCCTATCTCCTAAATACATTTATTCACTCTTCTCTCACGCTTTCATAGTGCAAATGAGCCTAAGCAGCTTTTTCATCTCCCTTTTATTAAATCTCTGGTATATCACTAGACAGAAAATGTCTTTGTCTTGTTGGATATCCTCTCTTTTGAGGAGTTCTGTGGCCAACTGCTTCTCAACTTTCAGTGAGTTGCTCTTTATCTTGCTGAATTGCACCCTCCCTGATAATCTGAAAACAAAATCATGGAAAAGTATTCTGTAAGGCCAACTCTCCTTTTTATGAATTTGAAATGATTTTGTAAGAAGATTTTTGCCATGCATAGTTTTGTGGCTGCCACCTAGACCAAATCCACTTGCCTAATTTTGTGTCTTCTCAGATGTAGACAGAAGTAGGTGTCATTGTCACCATAACATCTTGAGAAAAGAAGATTGGTATCTCTAGTCATAGAGAATGGGGAGAGTTAGGGCTTGAGGCTGAACTCATTTCTAGATAAATATGCAAGGCAGTAATAAATGAGCTACAGTTTATTATGGGGAGAGCATCAGATTTTTCAGCTGATCTATTAGAACTTCAGGCCAGGGTATTTAATTATGGCCTGGCCTCCTTCTCTAAGCAGATTATCACAGTGACACACTGACTGCTGTGCCTTGCCAACATCCTTGTGCTTTGCTCTCTTTACGTTGTTCATAGTGGCTCTGCTGTACATTGAGGTAGGAGGATGGGACTGAGAAGATAAATTACTGCAGGCAGTGAATTATCTGTGTTTTGGCTTAGATTTTTATTTTTTAAATAATATTATGTGTTTATGAAAATATTATCATTATTATTGCTATTAGTATTATTAATATTATTATTTAGCACACCTAGGATCTTCTAAGTAGGGAGTCTTTCAATAATGAAAACGATGGCAAGCACACTGAAGGGTGTTTTCGGTAGCTGGACTCCATTCTTATTAATTCACCCAGCTACGTGCTGCAGAGACATGGCAATGGTCATCCCTGTCCTCTTCAGCCCTGTGCTTCTGTGCATGGTGCACTTGTGCCAGGGGACAGGTGTGCCTCCTCCCTGTGCCTCCTCCCATGTATCCTCTTCAAACACCTTCCAGATACAAAAAATCAAGTGTTGAAGGCTCTGGTTCATTCCAGCAGGATTACAGCTTCTGTGATAGTGCAATATTGTCTTTGTTGGTTGATGCTCTTTGAGAAAAAAACCTCCTTATGCAGTGGAAAAGCCCTTGATTTGTGCTGCTAGAGGTGAGCCATCTCTCCTCAGGGCTCCTTTCCAGAATATACGTTGTCCTAGCACAAGCTCATCAGTTCCTCTGTGCAATGAATTTCACTTTCTTCTGCTTTTTAAGAGAGGAGTAATAGTCATCACAGAACTTTGATGTGCCATGTAAGTGTCATGGCTGATAATACCACTACTAGAAGGCCAAAGGGAGCAAGAGAAGCATGTGCACGTGGTTTCCTAGTAAGAACTTGTGATTTTTTTTTTTAATTAAAAAAAAGAAACAAAGCAAACAAAACAAACAAACAAACGAAAAAAACCCAAAACGAAACCAGAAAATTTGTAGGGAAAAATACAACATTATACAAATAAACGGTTCATACGCTGGGGCTGAATTAATCCAATAATTTTGGCTTCAGAAAATAGGAACTCTAGAAAAAAAATGGAATCCTGCTGTTTTTTGAGAAAATATTTTAGATTTTGATGCCTTATTGAAAGGCATACTTTGTATTGATACAGAGAGGAGGAAGGATGAAAGAGAGGGAGCATAAATGAGACAGTAAAAAAAGTTAGAATTTTCTTTTCCTCCAGAACATGAGAAAGTACACTTCCTCAGCTATGTGGACTTCTTTGTGGACTTTTTCCTTTAAAATATTTTTTTTCTTTCAGCTCTTTTCTTAGATTCTGACACTAATTCCAGTCGTGAATTGTTATGTGACCTGCAACAAGTAACAATATTTATATGACTTTGTTCACCGTACTGCAAACCTGGGGATTTTAATGGCCTTAATTTGTTAAAATCACCTAGCTACTTTTCGAGATTGAGGTGAGGATGGCAATGTGTGCAGAGTCTGTATCGATACTGTTGGTCCTGTCCACTCTAATGAGACTTTTCTCCTAGAGAGGACATCAGCAAGTATCCTATCCACTAATGTCATATATACACAGCTTGCCATGTATACTACAAATAGCCCTAGGGGTACATTTCTTCAGTAAGTTTTATGTCAGCTCTTACGATGGTAGCAAAATTGTGTTCTCTTAATGCAAATTTATGGTAATATAGTTGAAGAATTTTTGAAAGTATAAGGTAACTACTTTGCATCAGTTATAGACTTCTAATTTTAGTGACTGTTTATTGTATAGTGCTTCAGTCAGGCAAACAAAGAAGCCACTGCCTCAGTGGAGTCACTAACATGAGATGGGCTATTTAGGTATGAAAAAGATGCTGGAGTGTATCTGGCAATGGAAAGCAGGAATCATACATCACAGTAGGACATAATTTTTCATTATCTTCTGCCAGCTGGGCTATGATTAAGGTGTTACTAGGTTTGTCAATTGTCAGATCAAAATAAACAAACAAAAAGATTATCAGAGCTTCACTACAATGTGCAAACCTTTGAAAGCAGACCAGCTTTTCAGGGTGATCCAGCACTGAAATACTGGCCTTCAAGTTTCCCTCAAGCAAAGGGAAATAAAGTTCAAGAAGCCTCCTCATGCCCCACATGTCCTCAGTCTTTGCACTGTGTCTATGCTGTGTTTGCATTAGCACAGAATATTTTCAGGGGATTCTGCCACCTTTCTGATGAATCTGTGCTAGTATTTCACTGTTCTCATTGTATCCTCCTTGTGTCTAATCTTAGTCTACCTTCTCTTAGTTGAAAACCATCAGTCTTTGTCCTGTCACAACAGGCCCTCCAAAAAAGACTGTCCACATCTTTCTCGTAGGCTGCTTTTGTGTACCAAAAGGCCACAATAAGGTCTTGGAGCCTTCTCTTCTCTAAGATGAATAACCCCAATTCCAGCCCTCTGATCATTTTTATGAATCACTCCAGCAGGTCCTGTTTTTCCTGTGCTGAGGACACCAGATCTGGATATAGCACTGCAGGTGGTGTCTCACTGGAGTAGAGTATAGGAGCAGAATAACCTCCCTTTATCTGCTGCCCATGGTGCTTTGGATCCAGCCCAGGTTACAGTTGGACTTTTGGGCCACTAGTACATATTGTGGGCTCATGTCCAGCTTATCATCCACCAGCATCCCCACATCCTTCTCTACAAGTCTATTCTCAATCCCTTCATCCTGCAGTCTGTATTGATGCTGAGTACTGCTCCGACCCAGGTGCAGAACTTTCATTTGGCTTTGTTGAACCTCATGAAGTTCACACATGCCCACTTTGCAAACTTCAAAACGTCATCAGCATGATTTTTGTGCTCCTCTTTATCCAGCCATGCTTCATCTGAGCCTTATGATGACATGTGATGCCTTTTTT
>VWZI01013597.1:94284-135878 GCA_013396835.1 Psilopogon haemacephalus | reverse complement strand
GGAATGAAATTTTGTGTTTTTTTTTTTTTTTTTTTTTGGTGTGTGTGTGCAAGTGAAACAGAAGTGGCAAAACCTGTGAACAAGAAATATGTTTGAGAACTGAGCCTAGGACATAACCAATGGGAGGGACTCCTACTGTAAAAAAGGAATTTTACTTACCATTTTTCTTTCCTCTGTCTTCCGACAGCTTAATTGTAAGTAGTCATTATTTAGCCATTAATTAAGAGGTCATTATGGCCTAGACACCTGGTGTCTAGAATTGGCAGTGTGTCCTGCAGTTCATAAAAATATCACCGTGACCACATCAGTACCCTGTGTTTGCTGATTTATTTGACAGAAATGTTGCTCTATCCAGAGGTTTTTAATTTACTGTAGTTTTTTTCCTTTGGATGTTTCAGTGCTGGCAGTGGACACTGGCAGTGTTGTCTAGTAGAGAAAGACCATGAGATTATGGGACATTTTGCCTTTTAAAATCAAACTGCTGGGAACCAAATTTTCCTGCATTATCAATGTCCTGTCTTCAGTGCTGTTGGAGGAAGAAAGCTCTTGACTTTTGACAAAAGCTAAGGTTGTACCTCTATCTTTGTTCCTGCTCTGCCATACAGAATGAGAGCAAGACAGTTAATCTTGTTAGCTTGCTTTGCATTTTAGAAATCAGAATATTAATGGCATCTCCCTAAATTCCTGGATTTAATTGATGGTTGGAAAGTGCTTTGAGATCTTCAAATGAAAGGTGCCATATAGTTGTACAGAGAAAGATTATCACAGAATCATTGATTGCAGTGGGTTGGAAGGGACCTCTAGAGGTCATCTAGTCCAGCTCCTCTGTGATAAGCAGGGACATCCCCAAGAAGGTCAGACTCATGAAGCCTGACCGTAAACATTTCCAGGGAAGAGGACTCCACCACTTCTCTGAGAAACCTGTTCCAGTGTTCCACCTCCCTCATAGTATAAAACATCATCCTCATTATTTTTTATTACTATTATTAGCAGTAGTAACAGCTTTTTATAAAAGGTTTCTCACAAAGTTGAGTGAAAAGATTACCCTTCCTCTTGCCTCTTGTAGTGTGTGTAGGCCTATAGCCTTCTAATTAAATGCGATAAATTGCATCCTCACTAAGAATACAGGGTCACAATAGTTCCAAGGGTATGGCTATCTCGGGAGTGACCATGAATCTGGCACTGGTTCTTGTCACCTTTAAAGGATACTTTCCCTCTAGAGTTGTGTGTGACAGATGTTTCATAAGACCAAGAGGTCATTGCATCCATCCTCCTTAAGGCGAGATCAGCTCTACCTCAAACTATTCAACAAATGTTCATCTAATTTGTTCTTATGCATGTCTAGTAATGGTAAGTCCTCCAGGCAACCTGCACTGACATGCAACTATCTTTACCTTTTATTTGCTTGTTTAATGGCTCATCTATATTTCCTTCACCCCAGTTTAATTACATTATTTCTTATCCTATATGCAGTGAACAGTACCACATTAGTTCCCTTCTTTATGGTTTGGCCACTTATATTAAATAGGACTGGAATTTGATCTAGCCAGGAAATGAATCAATTTCAGACATCCCATTATCCTCATGTTTTGCCTTGCCAGAAATGTCCAAATCAGGATGATTGTTTCCTAGCCAGTCACTTCAGTCCTTTTTAGGCAACTTAAAAGTAAACTTTTCTTACAGAGAGCCTTAGTACACTGAGTACCCAAATTGAAGTTAATGGATGCTTTAAGAGCAAGTCCTGTTTGTTTCCGCACCTCTGTTGCACAAGTAAAAGTCTGATTATAGGTATCTGCATAAGAAAGTGAAGATGGAAGGACTGTGCTTTTTTCTTATTTTCTTTTTTTTTCTTTTAATATTTTTCTTTTCTCGTAAGTGACTTTGACAAATCAACCATACATCTTCTCACTTCCTCCTAAAAGCTAACCAGACAGCATATGCCAGCAGCAAAATTTCCCACTGATAGTTTGTTTGTCATTCAGTGATGTAGTGGAAATTCTGAACTCACCTTGGGGTATGGTATTTATTAATAACTGAAAGTATGATTTGACCAAGTTGCCATTTAAAAAAATCACAGTCCAGTCTGTTTTGCATAGTGCCCTGCAATATCAGTGGGTGCTAAAAATTTGCAGAGCTAAGTACAGAAATGAGAGTTTGAAGTCCTTTTTCTGATGCCTTGGAGGTTAATGGAGTGGGGTTTTTTTCTAACCTCACAGTTATGGTTAATAAAATAATGAATGAGAAATGAGTGAAATAAGTGTTTGGTTTTTTTTGGTTTTGGGTTGTTTTTTTGGCTTCACAGACATACTAAAGTGAACACAATCTCCTGATTCTGCAAAGAGCATTTCCCTTGACAAAATTATTTCAGGTGGTTTTAAAAATCTTCAATTTAAAAAATACATTTAAAAAAACATGTCAGAAAGTAAATGTCTGGCTTTTCCATTTGTTCTCTTCTTTACATGGAGTGTGCATGACAAACCAAATTGGTAACTGCTAATGTTGTAGTTAATGGCAGCAGAGCTGTAGTAGAAAGGAAATTACACAGATTACACATGATTTCACATCCTTGTTGTAATTTCTTCTTCTGGTCAGATCGTTTTGTCATGATGATGCTGAAACAGATTTACTTGCCAGGGACCTCAGAGAATCATACAATAAAATACAAGTTATGGAGTTCTTTCTGTATTCAAAGAGACATGGAAGGTATCTACCACAATGAGAAAAAAACTGAACCTGTGACCAGAAGCTAAAACCCGACAAGTGCAAATAGCAGTAAAGGGGTAAATGTTTAACATATTCAGCCAAGTTGGTTCATGGATATTTGATGCTTTGGGATGTCATAGAAGGTTTTTGAAGAATATTTAATATATTTAAACTTTTCTGTACTAAATGCAACGGGTAACCAGGGTAATGTGTGTGGTCTGCAGTCTACAGGTTGTAAGGCTAGATGAAATCTATTTTATTTTTGATCTGTGATTTGCAGAGAGACTTGTTACAGTAACCTCTCAACTTCATTTTGGCCAGTTCAAACCAATGTCCTAAAGGACATTGTCCTACATCTTGGAAGTATTAATGTTGTAGAAAGTATATGCACCGTGAAAGTAAAATGCCAGGTTTTCACTGTTTTACTGCATTGGCATGAGGCAGTGGTGAATTATGCCAGGCTTTAAAGTGTGTGTGAAAACTATTAGGAGAAGGCTGCTTTAACCAATGAAGCTTAGCATGATAATAAGTGTGAGGCTTAGTAGTCAGTGGTAACAGGGTCAGTGCCTTAGAGAGCAACTCATTGAGGAGTGCCAAGAAAAGGGAAAGTGATTAACTTGAGTTTCCAAGGGAAAATGAGCAGTCCAGAAGTTCAGTACTAGATTGACTGTAGTTATGCTGAGTCTTTGTCTCCCTGCTTTGATAAGTGTCTTTCTTATTGCTAAGTCCATTTGCATTGAGAATTGATGGAACACAGTAGAAACACAGTGATCTGGGAAGGAAAGAGACCCAGGATGTCCCAAGTTCTCATGCTAAGGCTTGGCAAAAGATTGGCTCCTGTAATTTCCTCTTCTCCCTGCAAAGAGGTTAACTCAGCAATTATTGTAAGTAACAAGATCTCTGCATGCTTGGTGAAAGGCCAGAGATTCATCCAAACTCTTGGGCTTGCTTCCCTGATGTTCAGAGCGATTGCTGCACTTATACTGTACTTATACTGCACAATGAGTTGCAGATGCAGTGATCTCATGCACTCCATTGGTAAAAAGAGTAGAAATGTTTAGCCTGAAGATGAATGCAAATGCAAAAAAAAAACCCTAGGTTTCCTGAGACTGCAATCTGAACATCCGAAAACTGAATCACACCAATAACACCCAAGTGTATCCCTTTCTTTGTTGCCCCATCTTTCCCATCTGTGAAATGGAAACAAGTCACTGAGCTTTGTCTTACTTTGCCCTGAGGAACTGGAATGAACTAGACCTTTCAAAAGGACTTTAAAGACAGATTTTTTTTTTTTTTTTTAAATTTTTCAGTACAGTGTGCAACACTTCCCACCATGAAGTGATATTTGAGAATGAAGGTACAATGTTACTTTGCCAAAAACATAATGCTAACCTTCCACCAAAAACATTTCACTACTTTAATTGTTAGATGGAAGTCAGCTGTGTTTGACAGAGCCATTTGTAACCTTTGCCAGTGCTGTGTGGTTCTACACCACCAGCGCAGTCCTGGTATGGTTGTTTTTTTTTTTCTTTCTCTGCTTTCTGTGGGAGATTATATGTTGTGACTTTGACCTGAGACATTTCCTTTCTTCAGAAGAATTAAGCTTCAGTTGTTTTTCTGCTAGCAGTGAGTATCATTTGCAGTAGAAGAAATATGATTTCCTTCTTTTAAAATGGGTCAGACCCTTTTGGTTTTTTAACCACAAACAATGGAGTTTAGAGAAAAATCCAGAGGAATACAGACTTGGGAGCCTTTGTGGCTTCTGATGTGAAACAGGCCTGACTAATGCATTCAGTTTCTTGTCAGTTGTGAAACAAATGTCTGAAGTTTCATAATATCATATCAGTTGCACAAACAACTTGTCCTTTTCGAGTAGATACTTAAAATCTGCACTTGGTTTTAGTAAAGATTAGTCTATATTTATGCTCAAATAAGTTTTATTTCTTTTGTAACTCCATTTCAAATACCTGTGTCTTGGAGCAATTAAAGTGAGGGTGGTGAGGCACTGGAATAGGTTGCCCAGGGAGGTTGTGTCTGCTCCCTCCCTGGATGTGTTCAAGGCCAGGCTCGATGAGGTCTTGAGCATCTTGATCTAGTAGGAGGTGTCCCTGCCTGTGGCGGGGGGTTGGAACAGGATGATCTTTGAGGTCTCTTCCAACCTAGACCATTCTATGATTCTATGATTTCACATAATTTTATATTTTCTTTGAGAAGCCTAGGAATTGGTTACCAGTTGTTAGATTTAAACTACATTTCAATTTAGGGAATTAGTCTGAGTTAAAGTGCAGGTATGCATGAATTAAATCACAGCTACATTGGTATGTGTGTTTTTAAGGTAGAGACCTCAAAGCTCTTAATCATGTCTCAGACCTGTACTGTAAGATGGGTACAGTAGGTGTATTGTTTCCAGAACTGAAAGGTTTGTATGCAGTAAACCATACCTCCTTCTCCTTTCGTCTGTAATATCTGCTTTGGGACAACAAAGAGCAGAGGTTGTTACCTGCACACAGATCGGTGTGCTTTGTTTATAGCTTAAGTGAAGGATACAGCTAATGCTGTGTCTGATAAAGGATATTTTTAGCTGGTTGTGCAGTAGTAATTCCTGTCTAAATGCTTGCAATCCCATTTTTTTGCTCTGTCAAAGTTTCAACAAGCTAGATGGATGAATGTCTGCTGCTTGGAGTCATCAGTGGCCTTAAGGTTTTCTCCAGTGAGGTGTGAGATACGGATTTAAGAGACAAAGAGCTTCAACTCTTGACTCATCTGTGTGACCCAGGCAGCAGGCCTTGTATAAGACATGAAGCGATGTTAGCACTTTGGCTTTGTTTACAAAGTGAACGGTTCAGTTCTTGCTCAGTTCTTTAGATAAAATATTTGGATCTTACCATGTGAAGATTCCAGGGCATAGATCTCAACTGGGTTAATCTTGAGCAGTTCAGCCCTTTATCAGGTACCTTTGTAATAGCTTGGATGTCACAGGCACTAGACAAAGTAAAAAAAAAAAAATAAAAGAAGAGCTCCAGTATGAAGTTCAGATCTAAAACAAAAGTACATCACTCCCTCATTTCTGGGAGGTACCTTACTGAGTCAGCTTGAGTGTCTCTGTAAAAGCTGCAGCTCATTACATGTCAGAGCTGGCTGTTAGTTTCTAGAGATGAACAGCATGATAGAGCATGACAGCTGTGGCAGGTCACCTCCTGCAGAAATTATAACAAAATCTTTGTGTATCTCTTAGGCAGAAAGGATGAATAGCAGAAGCACGTAGGAAAGCAGGTACTTTTCTAATTATCCAGAGAAGGCTGCTCACCTTCACGGACCAGCAGAGTTGGCTTAAAGTAGCAACAGCAGCCTCTGCACCAGTTGAAGGAGCAGCAAAGCTGCCACAACAACATCTTCTCTTCAGGGGATCCCAGACAGAATTGTGGCCAAGCTAGCCCAGATTTCTCGTGTGCATTCCGTGCTGCACTGAACCTCTGGCTGGCTACAAAACACAAAATCCATCCCATAAGATGAAACAGGGTAAATGTTAATTAAATATTCACAGCACTTTAGATATTACAAGCAATAGAAACAGTTGTCAAATTGGAAGATACTTTCTTAGTACCTAACATAACCCAGCTGTGATTTGTCAGGGACATTGATGATGAGACTGACTGCAACCACAGCCTGAGGGACTAACTGATCAAGTCCAAAGTCATCTCCCATCCAGGTGACTCAGAGGTGAGAAGAACCATGGAACACCATAGATGGACAATTTCAGTACAGGTCTCTACCTGGTGAAGGTCTTTCCTCCCATGTGGTCTGTTAAAATAGACCAAAGTAAAATGGCACAACAACCTGCCAGAAGGAAGTTCAAAAAGTGCAGAAAAAGGCTTTGAACTGCCCCCCACCCTGTCCCCAGGGTGCTCAAATTATTTTCTTTTTGATGAAGCCATTCTCCACTGCTTGGGTTTATGCTTCCTCACTTTCTCTCAGCAAACTGTATCTGCTTTACATGAGTCATTAGATGACTTGACTGGAAAACAGGCCTTCTGTGTAGACACTCAGAATGTAACAGAGAAGGAAGCAATGCTTTCTCTTTCTTAGTACTCTCTCTCAGGCAATTGAAGGTGTTGAGTGAGCTTCTCATGTGTCCAAATATTCTTTGTGATGGGTGAAAAGCTGTATCTCCTAAAGAGGCTGGCAAATCAGATACCTGCAAATACATCTTTTTCATGAATTTAAAAGAGCATTGATTTTTGTTTTTGGGTTTTTTTTTTTTAATGTGTGTGTCTTTCTGTGTTACCATATGAAAATAGATATGTATTACAGATTTTTTTCTTCTAAAGTGGGTTACTGCAATCAAAATTTCCTTTTCCTCTCTGCATTCATGCCAAAAAGTATCACAATTACAGTCACATAAGGACATGTTGGATGACTGTGCCTTTAGTGAATACTTCTCATCTGTCTGTAAGTGTGAATACATGTAGTTATCATTGATGCTGGTGATAGTCTAGTTTCAATAGGTTAAAAGTGATTAAGAATTGTATGAACATGATTGATAAAATGAATGTATCTGGATAGCCCCCAAAGCTTTAACCCTGTTAATAATCAAATGTAAGCTGTTTAGTTTGTAGCTAAATTTATGAGACAAAAGGAAGCTGTGAGTATATAGTGTAGGTCTGAATCCAAAACAGGACCTCCAAAGATCGCACTGAATTTTTACATTAAGATACAGAATGATACTCAGTCATTGAATAAAATTAAATATATGCTCTAAAGATTTACTTGTGTAGATTTTGAGAGTCAGTGAACAGAACGTGCAGAAAAGACTGTTCATATTTTCCAAAGAAAGGTAGCTTTGAGCCAAGACAAATTTTGGAAAGAATTATTTGGAGATTATGCTTAAAATATTCTTGGCTTAGAAAGTTAGAGCAGTAAATGGAAAAAAAAACAACTGATAATACTCCTGGAAATTCTGGGCGCCCACATGGTTTGTAAAGTGTTTTGTTGTGTCAGCATTGTATTATTTATTTACCTTAAGTGATCACAACATTTATTCAGTTGTGTAGGCAAATGGTCACATACCTCAGATGTCTCATCTGAGTAATAGGTATAAGAGGAGAAGACTGAGAGAAGATCTTGTCAATGTGTACAAATATCTAAGGGATGGGTGTCAAATGGATGGGGCCAATCTCTTTTCACTGCTCAGCAGCAATAGGACAAGAAGCAGTGGCTACAGATTGGAACGTAGAAGGTTTCATCTCAATATGAAGAGAAACTTCTTTACAATGAGGGTGACAGAGCACTGGAACAGGCTGCCCAGAGAGGTTATAGAGACTCCTTATCTAGAGGCTATCAGAACCTGTCTGGATATGTTCCTGTGCGAAGTCGCCTAGGTGATCCTGCTTTGGCAAAGTGGTTGGACTCAGTGATCTCTGGAGGTCCCCTCCAACCTCTGAAGTTCTATGACTATTTGTCTCATGCGATGCAAATCCTAAACTTTGAGATTCTTCAAAAAAAACTGCTACATGAGGACTAGATATAGCATACATTTTTTGTGTTTGTGGGAATAGAGAGTGGGTGCACAGATTACTGTAGAACTTAGAGGAGAGGAATAATTTATCAGAAAAAAAAGGAGCTTGGAAAAAAATAGTTTTGGGCGAAAAGTAGTTGGATCTGATGCATAAAAGATTAGTTACTTTTCAGATAAATAATGAGTTTGAACTACTGAGGTATTGTCTGGAATAGACATTCTTAATAGGCTCAGATTGATTCTTGATAGTTCAAACCATCTGCTGAAACTGTGGAATAGTAAAACTAGTACTTTTATTATGGCCTTCATCTAAAGTACACAAAACACCCTGGGAGGAAATGGAGACATTTTTGAATCTATGTTTTGGCTGGACAGTTTGGAAAAAGTCATTTGCACAATATGTGATGAACAGGTTCTGTGTAAAAGCAAACTCAGTCTTGTTTCAGCTCTGTCTTGCAGGGACATAACAATTTTACCATCCATTTAAGACAGTTCATCAAAAGCTACATATACTAAAGAACATATTTGGAAGAGTGTCTCTGCATATTCACACACATACAACAGTAGCTCCTTAGCCTTTCTCTGATCATAGAGTTCTTAGTTTGCTCTACCATCCAAACTGTATGTGGGGACCATTTATAACAGCACATTCTGCTCTGGATGTGCCTAATGATAACACAATGCATTAAAGTTGTAGAGTTCTTTCTTCTGAGAGAATATTCAGCTTGAAGTAGGAAAACAAAGCATACAGTTGTCATAAATATGAGGTGAAGAGAATACTGTAAAATAAAGGTAACAGAACCAAAGACCAGCAAATATGTATATTCATGGATGTCACCTGTTTGTGTCCAATATGAAATAGCTTGAAAGGCATAAAATTGGCGTGAAGCCTGCTGTTACTAGGTGTATGTGGAAGCTGATCATAGAAACATTATCTGTGTGATATGATTAACTTAATCTATCATCTCTAAATAGCTTGGGGTGAAGAGTTATATGGGGATGTTTTATAGGATATTCTTTACCTTTGGCTGTAGTAGACAGAGTCCTATGAAAACAGAAACCTAGATTATAATGTCTGGTATTTGGTTGTGCAGTGAAAGGTACAATAGGCTCCTCGTCAAAGGGCTACTTCATAACCTATTTTGTATTCATACAGCCCTTTGCAATTTTGCTAGTGATTTAGGTAATTACCCACTTCCCTGCCCAGTTTCTATCAGCAAATACCCATTTCATCACGTGCAGAGATTTGTTTGAGATTTGATGTGGTTACTCATGTAGAGACAAGAATAACTGAAACCCACCACAATTTATCTCATGGTTTTAACTGATTGACTGTAGCAACATGCATATATCATGGGCCAAATCATAGACTGGAAACTTTCTGTTTTGGAGGTAGTATAAAAAGGAAAAAAAAAAAAAAAAGGGCTCTTTGGTTACCTTAAAGCAAATACTGAAGATAACATTTCTCCTCTGGAACCTGTGTATGTCTGTTGTAGCAGAAAAGAAACAGGGCGTGACTGAAGGTGGCAAGGTAAAAGAGTAATAATTGGCATCTCTGCTCTAGAGATGACTCATTTACTTGTCCTCTCTATCCTATTGTTACTCTGGTCCCAGTGAATCTGTAGCAATGTTTATTTAAAGAGATGATGAGTCTTAATTTATGTATATGTATGGCATTTTTTCAGATCCCTGAGAATCTGGGATATGAAAAAACAGTGGTCTTACTAAAGAACATCTTAGTTCAACATAAGAATGGAGCAATTTTTCTGCTAGTGGGTAGAAGATTTTACAGAGATCATTATTTTTGAAAGGGAAACAAGACTGGACCAGTTGGCCCTCAGGCCACGTGATCTGAAACGTCCTCAGTGCTTTCAGAGAGGAAATAAAACAATCTCCTCTAAACAGCAGAGGGAAACACAATATTAACCCAAGGTAAATTGGAACCAGGAGTATTTTTCACATGAAAGTGGTTAATCATTGAAATAAGGAGCCAGGGGAAGAGATGAATTCTCCATCTTTTGATGTCTTCAAGATTGAAGGTCTCTCTGGAGGAAACATTTTAGAGAAGTTATTAGACTCAACAAAGGAGTAAAAATTAAAGCTCTATGACATATAAAAGATAGATGATCTGCTAGTTCCCCTACATTTGTGATTCATTTCACATAACTTTAGATATCTCAGGTTAGATGCCTGAGGTTGAACTAGTCACACTGGGCTCTCTTTTTTACCGAACAGTAAGAAATAGGCATCTCCAGGGAGCAATGTGTTTGATGCATGTTAGATGCCTGTATTAGTGTGACACAAATTGTTCTTGAGAGTATCTAGTCCTCTCCACTGGCTATCAAGGAAGCCAATAGTGACTCACTCCTATTGAAACTTCTGATTTTTAGATGTCTGAGGACAGACACATTCTTCTGTGGGATACCTAAGAGTTTTGGAACAGCAGTCTTTAATTTACAGGGCAGAGACCTGTTTTGTGGTAGTACTTGCTCTGCGTCATTTATGTGTCATTTAGTGCTTGAGTCGTATTCCTGCACTGATTGAGCATTTTGGTTTTTGAAAAGAGGAAAAACTTCTTCACCAGAAAGGTTATCAAGCCCCAGAAATCTGTCCAGAGATGTGGTGGAGTCACCATCCCCAAAGGTAGTTGAAAGACGTGCAGATGTGGTGCTGAGGAACATGGTGTAGTGGTGACTTGTCAGTTCATGGTTAAAAGTTGAGACTGGTGATCTTGAAAGCCTTTTCTAAACAAAACTGTTGTATGATTCTATGATCTGAGAATATCACTCTGGTTTCTTAAGGGATCTGCATGTGGGTAAAGGTGGACCTGATCCTTCTCTCAGTTACTCTGGTATGCATTCCCAGTAATCTCACAGATTTGAGGGAGATTACCATGCCTTGCATCTAAGAATAAAAGCAGAAATGAGACATTAATCCAACTGTTATAGGAATTTGAATTTTTTATTGTGTAAGCAGTGATTGGATAAAGAGAAGATCTGGAAAACATGCTTTACATTGCATATATAAAGCAAAAACACTTGAGGAAATCCTTGTTGAGCATGAGAGGAATGGATACAGGTCACTGCTTTTGAAGGCAGCAAACTCCTTCCTCACTTTCCCAATTAGCCCTACACAATTGGTGTGGAGCACTGCAAGTTGAGAGCCAGGATCAAGAGTCCCTGTGTCACACATCTGTCAGGTGGGAAGACAGGAGCTTAAATGAAGAGGATGAGTGGTGATGGGTTTGTGGCCATGGCAGAGGTTGACTGCAGACAGTAATTTTTCCACAAGGAAGAAGAGTTCTGGTTGTTGGAAACTTGCTCCTGGCAGGAACAGGGGGCCCAATATCCAAGGCTGACTGTCATCATAGGGAAGTCTTCAGTCTTCCTGAAGCCTGAATCAAGGATATCACTAGAGAACTCCTCAACATGGTGTGGTCACATGACTGTTATACATTACTGATTTTCCAGACAAATGGAGAGGAAGCTACATCCCATAGCCTGAAGAGAATGGAGATTTCAAAGCCTTGGGATGGATGGTCAAAAGAGTGTAGGACACAAGTTACTTTGTCTTCCCTCCTTCTAGTACCTGGCCATGATATGGATGAGAGTAAAGAATCCAGTCCATTGATACCTGGCTTCAAGACTGGTGCTACAGGCAGGGCTTTGGGTTCTTTGATAATGGCTAGTTTTGTAGGACACCAGGACTGATGGTAGTATGTGGGAAACACTTGTCTCACAGTGGGGGAAAGGATTCTGGGACAAGAACTAGCAGGGCTCATTCATAGAGCTTTAAGGTAGAATCAAAGGGAGATGAGGATGTTGATGGGTTTTCTTGAGTGGGGAGTGTTCTAGACACACTCTGCTGGGGTAGAATGTGTGTGCTCAGCTCAGTCCCTGCAATGCTTGTACACCAAGGCAGTCAACATGGGGAATAAACAGGAGGAGTTAGAAATCCACGTGTGGTCACAAGGTTATGACCTGGTGGCAAATACAGCTCATATGACTGGAAGTGGTCATGGCTGGCTATGTTCTTTTTAGGAAATATAGGTCAACACTCTTTACATGAGGGAGCAACTAGAATGTCTCCAGTAATGTCCAGGAGTGGATGAGGAGTGAGTTGAGAGCTTGTGGATGTGAATTAAGGGACAGGCTAGCATGGGTGATAGTTATGGGTGTTATTACAGGCCATCTGATCAGGATGAGAAAGTTGATGAGATCTTCTACAGGCAGCTAACATCAGCCTTGCAATCACAGGCCCTGGTTCTCATGGGGGATTTTAACTATCCTACTGTTTGCTGGAAGGCTCCTTTAGCCAGCCACGGTCCAGGAGGTTCCTCAGTGCATTAATGACAAAATTTTCAAAAAGAGTAAAAAGGAGGATCCAGGTAACTATAAAATGGTCAACCTCACCTCCATCCCCAGAAAGGTAATCGACCAGCTTATCCTTGGTGCTGTCCTTAGGCATACCAAGGCCAAGAGTCATTAGCAGTCATCATGGTTTTATCAAGGGGAAGTCATGTTTAACCAACCTCATAGCCTTTTAGGAGGACATAACCAGATGGATTGATGATGGTAGAGCAGTAACTGGTTAAATGCTGAAGCATAAAATGAATGGTGTCCAATCATATCCTCCAAGAGTAAGGTATTTGTCATTGTCTGCAATGCCATCCTTCTGGCTAAATGGAAGCATTGTAGTCTAGATGATCAGGTAGTGAGGTGGATTGGGAACTGGTTGAAGGAAAGAAGTCAGAGAGTTGTGGTCAATGGAATGGACTCTTGTTGGAGGCCTATGACTAGTGGAGTCCCTCAGTGGTCAGTGCTGGGACCAGTTCTGTTCAATATATTCATTAGTGACCTGGATGAGGGCACAGGGCACTGTCAGCAATTTTGCTGATAACACCAAACTGGGTGGAGTCGCTACCACACCAGAAGGCTGTGCTACCATTCAGTGAGACTGGGACAGGCTGGAGAGTTGGTCAGGGAGAAGCTAAATGAAATTCAATAGGTGTAGAGTCTTGCACCTGGGAAAGAACAGCCCCAGGGAGAGAAGCTGGAGAGAAGCTAAGGGGAAAAGGACCTGAGATCCTAATTGATGGGAGGTTGACCATGAGCCAGCAGTGTGGTTTTGTCGCCACAGGACCAATACCATTCTGGCATGTTTTAGAAGGGCTGTGGTTAGTAGGTTGAAAGAGGTTCTCCTCTACCTCTACTCTGCCCTGATAAGATCACATCTGGGATACTGTGTCCAGTTCTGGGCCGGTCAGTTCTATGTCCATAGAAGTGTTTTGGAGAGTCCAGCACAGAGCCACAAAAGTTATTAAGGAAGTGGAACATCTTTGTTATGAGGAGAGACTGAGGGAGTTGGGGCTCTTTAGTTTGGAGAAGAGGAGACTGAATGGTGACCTCATCAATGTTTATAAATATGTAAGGGATGAGTGCCAGGAGGATGGAGCTAGGTTCTTCATGGTGATGCCCAATGACAGGGCAAGGGGCAGTGGGTGGAAGTTGAGGCATAGAAAGTTTCATGTAAACATGAGCAGGAATTTTTTCAGTGTGAGAATGATGGAACACAGGAACAGGCTGCCCAGGGAGGTTGTGGAGTCTCCCTCTCTGGAGATATTAAAGAGCTATCTGGATGCATTCCTGTGTGTTCTGGTATAGGTGACCCTGCTGTGGCAGAGGGTTTAGGCTGGATGGTCTTTTGATGTCCTTCCTATCCTGTATTATCCCTGGCACTGTTCCAAGCTCACTTCATCATTTATTGTTAGCTGATTTAGACCTGTGCCTTTTTCATATCTCACTAATAGTGGACTCATATGTAGTGTCTCTAAATTCCTTGATCCAACCTTGCTGCTGAAGATGACAAGCCTATCATCATGCTAGAGGTGTGCTTCAAGCTGCTTGAAGCAATACTCAGTCCACATTTGAGGTAAGCAACTGTGGTGTTTGACATAGTGGTCCAATCACCTGAAATGCTCTCTCTCATCGAGGGAGAGAATGGATACCTCTGGGAGACTCTACAGCACTGGAAGGTCTGTTGTAGACAGACATCACAGGGAAACACCACTAGATGCCCCAAGTCATGTTTGCACTCCAAGATGACCTGGTGGACTGGTGCTGTTGATTGAGCTTGGACTACATTCTAGCTGAGAAAACTCGCAGCACATTGGTGAGTAGAAAGAGGGTTCACATGTCAGAATGAGTTCATCTCTCCTTATGTAATTGCAAATAAGTGAAGTATGTCTACACAGCAAGTCTCAGTCCCTGCCAGTTGTCTGTTATCAGGTTACATTGTCTTGGACCATTATCTTCCTGGATAGTTACTCTTGAATATCCAACAGATGCTGCCCTCCACCTAAGCAATGGCAAAGCAATCCTAGCATACCTTACTGGTTTGGATAAATTTGAACTCCTGAAGCTCTCTGAAATAGTGGGGCTGTGTAAAACATGTCATTGCAGATGCCATGCCCAGATTGTGTCTCTGCACCACTGATCCTGAAGACAGCAATATGTTGCCTATATCACTATGCATGCACAGGCTGATGTGTGGAACAGTAATGGTGCAACCAGATGGCACAAGAAGGAACAGGATTGTCATTATTACATGCATCTTTCAGATTCTGTGCCTATGCAATTTTCAGGCTCCCATGATACTTTACCACAGGCTGTTTTGCTGTTCTTTGGTTCCCACTCACTGTTTCAGAGAAATTTGATCCTCTCCAATTGTGGGGGAATATGATACTCTTGCCACATCCAGCTGTTGCTGACATGGTGGTATGTTCATTGTCTCAGCCAGTGGTGAATTTTCTGTCTGTAGGAGCTTCTCCCAGGGTGCTCATGGTAATACAGTGGCTGAGGTGAGTCTCAACCTGCTGTTTCCTACGAAAGCACAAATCTTGCTGTAATGGAGTTTTCTCTGCAAAGGTTTCCCAGGCAAGAATCACTGTACACTGCCCTGAACTGCAGATACTGAGGATAAGTTGCACTTCTGGAGTGTACATCCTTTTCTCTTGTAAAAAAAAAAAAAAAATCACCATCCCACCAAACAGAAGCCTTTTACTACAGTTTTCTCTCCTGCATGATACATTCCTACTGATGTCAACAGGAGCTTCACTCTTAGCACAGGTATAGAAAATGCCTAAGAAGATTCTGCAGCAGGAAATAAACAGATGAAGCATCTAGGGTGACCACCTTACCAAAGCTCACTGTGGCCAGTTAGAGTGGTAGAAGTGCAGAAATATATATCTACATGTAAACCTAAAATGTCTCTTTTTTGTTTGGAGTGGGTTTTTTGTTCGGTTTTGTTTGCTGTTGTTTATTTTTTAGTGTTTTGTTGTGTTGCTGTGCTTGGACTTTTATTTGGTTGGTTGGTTAGTTAGTTTTTTTCCTGAAAAATCTTTTGACATTGCTTGGCTTTAAACTGGGATCAGTCAGGTTTTCAGTCAGTGAGATTGTACCCTTCTTCCAACTAAAGACAAAATAGTAAAAACTTAATGAGGTTCACTAGTTGGCTGGAGCATATGAAAGTGTGTGAGAAAGCATCACTGCATCTCTTTGAGGAGTAGCTCAGGAAGTTGAATCATTTAGGTTTGAAAAGATCCTTAAGGTCCAACTGTAAACCTAACACTGCCAAGTCCACCAATAAACCATGTCCCTAGGCACCACATCTGCTTGTCATGGAGCTGCATCCCCATTGCGACTTTATGACTTGAGATGCTTCCTCATTGCTAACTGCTTTTTTTAGTTCAGATGCATCCCTGCTACCATTCTGTGGGAAACACTTTCTAAGAAATAATAGCTTTTGTCCTGTGAGGTGATGGCCTTGTCTTGGGAGATGCAAAACATTTTCCACAGTCCAGGAGAAGCTTAACACTATCTCCTGATTCTTAACTGAGTCCCTTATATCTACAGCCTCATCTGCACCTGGAGAACAGAACTGGGAGCAGTGACAGGGAAAGACAAAAAGTTTTACTTCCTCACTAAGAGAATGGGTTCATATACAGGAAGTTAATGTTTATAATGAGGATATAAGGATTTAAGGCCTTTTCTGTTACTGCTAATGAAAGCTTTAATTCAACAATAGCCATCACTCAAACACTCAGCTTCCTAGATGCTAATACTTGAGTAAATTAATTGGTTTTTAACTCTCAAGCTTTATTAAATATTGGAACACAGGAACTGTTGCACCAGTCAAAGTCTTACTATTGTGTGTTATTACAAGCTTCCAGTTACTGACTGTAGCCAACTGTAGTTATCATTTACTCATAAGAAAAATAACTTCTTCTCCACTGCTCACACTCATTGTTGGTCCTGAGACATGACAGTTTATATATTATTTCCCATACATATTTTAAAGTGATAATTTGCAAAAGAAGGGATTGCAGTTTGGGAGGTCTGAATGAGATTGCAGAATTATCCCCTGGTGAGGTGGGTGACAAATTACATCATCTTTCTGCATCTCCATTTCCCCACTTACATGCCATCCAAGGTCTTGATAGTCATGAGCTTCCTGAGATCTATGAACTAAAGCTGTGCCAGAACTGCAAGGAAAGATTAAGTGGAAAAACAAATTTATGTCTTAAATATGAATCGTTATTAGAAAGAGTGCCTAAGACAGTGACAAGTTCAACCAGTTCAAGAGAACACAACGTGCTGTTCCCTGTTCTGGACTGTGTACTTCAGGCACTTGGCAGCACTTGTGTGCAAACTGATGGATGTGCAATCAATTTGGCTGTTTCCCCTGTGCTGTTTCTCCAGAGCAAACCCTCCACTTACTTACATGGATCCTTCACTCAGCAGGGAGAGGAGTGCACTGAAAACAGAAAAAAAAAAAATCCCCCAGGCAGTCACTCCTGATCATACGGTTATAATTTTAAAAAGAGGAACACAGAAGTGCAAACAGAAAGTCCATGTTCTATTCATCTTCTGGCAGACAACTCAAAGAACTGCCTCTCGTCCTCCCTTTACACAGAAGAAGTTAAGAAATGAATGACATCTGAAGACAAGAAATGGGTTGTTCAGCCTAGATTTTGTTTGAAGGTCACCTTGCTGTTCTCTGTGGTTCAGAGATGTTTTTATTATTACTCTTTTCACTTTTTTATTTCTTTGACAAATTATGAAACTTTGTGGTTTAGTTGTTCTTAGTGTGAGCATTGAAAAACTATAATATGCTAAATGCATGTGACAGAACATTCTCTCCTCCCACTTCCAGCTCCTTCCCTGTCAGCTGCTGTGGCTCTTCATCACATTTAACCACTCAACAGCCTTCAGAATATATTGGTTTCTGTTCTCAAACCTTCTTTGTCTTTTCTTGCAGCTGTTTGTTTCATGGTGTGGTCAGTGTTTGTGGGGCAGATCAAACCTACCTCTAAACTCTCTTTTCCTCTCTTTCCCCTCCTTGGCCATGCAAAGGTCACATAGCTACTGGGGTTTCTGTGCTCGTGCTGGAAGGTATCAGGAGGGAGAAATGTAAACTGTCAATAAAAGGTCAAGTGAAGCAGACTTCAGAGTGGCAGGATCTAGTCCTACACCCTGTCAGAGGGCAGACTCAAACTGTGCCTTGAAGAATTTTTTTACATTTATTTTAAAAAGACTGTGTAAACATGCTGCAGCACAAGCACTCAATGCTGTTTGAAATGGGAAGGGACATAGCAGTACTTCAAGCCTGTGTATTCAGTTTAGGGGGCTCTTTTCCTCTGATTTAATGAGCTGGTGTCCAGTTTTGGGAAGATAATCTTTAATAAGGCCTGGAAATATATTACTTATTTTGTAAAAAGCGGGGAACATTCAGATATCACTTGAGTGGTGATACCAACAGTTATCTGCAGTAGTACACCTAAAAGGTACTATTTGTATGTGGATCCTCTTCTGAGTGAAGACCTGCAAGCTCAAAATAAGCTTTTATGAAATAACATTTGGCATGACAGTAGTCATAGCTGGACAAAAACAAATTTAAGAGCCTATGCTAAGCAGAAAATGTAGGCATGCCTTAATTTAGAGTTTCCCAAATTAGATTTCATCCTACTCCCACATAGGTGCTGTACCTAGAAAAGAACACAAAGCTTCCAGCAATGGCCAGGATACTATCAAACAGAAATACTTCTGCATCGGTGTGTCATGAATGTATTTTGTTTTGGAATATTCCGTTGTAAATTCTTGAGTCCTTACAGAGTAGACTGGTGGAAGAGTGAAATATGTGTTTCCTGCATGGATTAGTTTCAGTACAAAATGCAAGTGACTTCACAGTTGTTGCTTTTTTTTATCCTTTTGATGGGAAATTCTGAGGTAAAAGTGTGCCTGGTGTACTGAATTTCAGGTGAGAAATGTGCTCACAGTCTTCCTTAGAAACATCAATGATGAAATATCCTACATTATTATGCATGTGTTTTGGGGTGGTTCAGTAATCTCAGGTAATATTGCTACAATATCTTGCTTTTCAGGATGGTTTCTAAATGATGCCTAGCAGTATACATACCCAGCAAGGAAAAGTATGTATGGGATGAAGCACTAAGTGCTCCCTGTGTGTTATAAGGTGCTAAAAAAAAATCTGATAAAAATAGAATAGAAATGTTAAATATTCATTGTACTCTTGCAACCCTCCTGAGAGATGGTAAAGGGCACCAAAACATTTCATTCTGTAGCACCTGAAATACATGTATGCAGTCTTATTTCAACATCATCAAAAACTTTGTAGCAACTCTGATTTAACCATGGTAGTAATTTAGTATTAAAAGCCTTAATGGGAAAAAAAAATACATTTGCGTATACTGATTTCAAGTTTTTGTAGGATTGATGATCAGAGGGCTGGAGTGCCTCTGCTATGAGAACAGGCTGAAAGAGCTGGGGCTCTTCAGCCTGGAGAAGAGAAGGCTTCGAGGAAAGCTTATAGCAGCCTTCCAGTATCTGAAAGCGGCCTACAGGAAGGCTGGGGAGGGGCTAATCACAAGGTCTTGTAATGACAAGATGAGGGGTAATGGGTTTGAACTAGAAGAGGGGAGATTTATATTAGATGTTAGGAGGAAGTTCTTCACAGTGAGGGTGGTAAGACAATGGAACAGGTTGCCCAGGGAGGTTGTGGATGCTCCCTCCCTGAAGGTGTTCAAAGCTAGGTTAGATGAGGCCTTAAGTGATCTGTTCTAGTGAGAGGTGTCCCTGTCAATGGCAGGGGATTGGAATTAGATGACCTTTGAGGTCCCTTCCAACCTAAACCATTCTATGATTAATAAAAGAAAAAAAGCAAGAAAACAAATGGTAGCTAAGAGGAGGAATATCACTACATGTATTTATAAAATACTACAAGGGCTCTTTTGTCCGTGACCTTTAGTTTTCACTCACGGGTGGTAGTGCTCCTTTCTGAGTGCTACGTATTCTGTGTGATCAATAGTAAAGTGGTTTGCTATCAAAAACCATGACAGTATACATACCAGGAGTCCTGGTACTCCTTTAGGAATAATTGTGACAGTAAGAAAAAACATAAAATACAGGCCTCTGACAGACTGAGTAATCCTCTTGAATGATTCTAAGGAAGCAAACACATGGAAAAGAAATCTCTAGAAAAGTTAAATTCAAGTCTTCATCAGTAATGCCGGTAAATTCTTATCCTGAAAACAGTGGTCATTGTAACCCAGTCCATGAACCACAGCATCAAGCCTGAAGGGGCACATTCCATGTTCATACAGACCGTCAGTAGTCCTGTTAAATATAATAGGGTTGCCCAAGATGTAAATCACTGTAAAACACGAACCTTGATCTGATTTCTTTCTCTGAGATTAATTACTTTTAAGCCATTTTTTCCTATTTCCTCCCTTTCTAAAATCCTAATAAACCATAATTTTTGAAAACCAGGAATTCTATCTATCAGAGCTCCTCAATAAAAGATGCTGCTAATTCTTTATGCATTTTTAAATTAGACTTTAAAACACATGTAGAGGTTTCTTGTCTGAGACTTCTGGTCAGCAGTGGGTTTGTTAGAAAGCACACTCATGGCTGGACGTATTTTAATAGTCAATTAGACAAGCGCAGTACATGTGCATGTATATATGAAAGTGTACTGGATAGTAACACGTGTTTTGATGAAGAGCTAGTGGTCTATTTAATTATTTCCATGGTAATTAGAAGGAAAATTACTCTTCTGATGGAAAAGCTGAGTTATGCTTGTGAATAATCAGTAGGGACCATTGTAATTGTTGTGAAAAAGTAGTTTGAGTGGCCTGAAAGAACCTTCCAAATGTAATGTTTATGACTCAGTGAGTGGTGGATTTCAAGACACTAACAGCAAAGGCTAACACCAATAATTGCAACAACTGGTAAACATGTCTCTGTGTGATGAATAGAATCATAGACTAATTTTGGTTGGAAAAGACCTTTTAAGATTATTGAGTCCAACCATTATCTAACTTTTTCAAAATCTGGTGCTAAACCACATCCCTTAGCACCATGTCATTTTCTAAATACCTCCAGGCATGGAGATTCAACTGCCTCCCTGGAGAGCCTATTCCAGTGTTTGAGAGCCCTCCCAGTGAAGAAGAATCTTCTAATATCCAATCTAAACCTCCCCTGGTGCAACTTGAAGACATTTTGTTTCATCTTGTCACTTGTTACTAGGGAGAATAGGATCAAAATATAATAAGCCTAGTTGTCTTTGCCTTTTTATTACTTCATTTGTGCTCCTTCAAAGAACTTTTTTTACCTTCCCAGCACCAAACATTTTTTTAAAAAAGAAAAAAAAAAAAAAGAAAATGCCCTCCAAATCATGACAATCTTTTTTTTGTACACATAGAAGTGTGAAATTTCAATAAGCAATATTCTGCTTTGTAGTAGCAAGAATATTTAAAATGCCACAGAGCTTATGTTTTTAAACATAAACAGAGCATTTAAACTGTCACAGAGCTTATGTTTTTAAAAATTAACCATAAAGTTAGGGTCTTTGTAACACCATGGAAAGGGTTATCTACCCTTCAGAGTTTAATACAACTTGTGTCTAAAGATACTGTGGTAGGTTTCTTCCATGCAAAATATTGCCCTGGGTCACCATTGAAGGCATTAAATATTGGACCACCACAATTTTCTTTACTGAGCCTGTCATAAATGACCGCATGATAACAGAGGCACGTGGTATTATGGGGACGGCGAGTTAGATATCCTTGTGCTACTGAAATAGTGCTAATTATCCTCAGAGGTGTCTGAAACAATCCCAAAACAGTTCATCTGTAACATAGGTGGATAATCAAAATAAGAGTGCTGGATTGTGGTTTACAGATTTCATAGTATGTATTTGGGATAACTGATTTATGGCCTCATCACCTGTGATTAATGTGCTATAGTGAAAACCTCTCACAGGGACTTGGGGATGCAGAGGCCCTGAAGGAAAGAGCAATATGTGACAATGTAATTGAAGTCTGTACCATTAGTCTGTTTGCAGAAAGAGACTGAAATGAGGTCAAGCACAGAGATTGATCAAGTCATTTGGTCTTTCAAGTTCTTTGCCAAATTTACTGTTTCGTGGCAAGTTTTATTTTATGTATTATATATACTTATTATATAGCTTATACAAACCAGTGTGATTACTTAAAAATTCACATGCATAGGAAAAAAAACTGTGGGGAAATACTGAAATTTAGTATCGCTTCCTTCTGCAAGCTGGTTCATTGTTCTAGCATTGAACTATTTTTATCATGTTATTGTCCTTTCCTTTAGTCCTTAGGTTCAAGGAGTTAAAGCAGTTAATTTAGTCAAATGTGTGTGTCTCTATTGTATTTCAACTGTCTAAGAAGATATGAGCTGAACCAGGCCACTGTTGTGGTAAGTCATAGAATCACAGCATCATGGAATGTCAGGGTCTGGAATGGACCTCAAAATATCATCTGGTCTAGCTCCCCTGCCAGAGCAGGATCTCCTAGAGCAGATCGCACAGAAATGAATCCAGATTGTTCTTTAATATCTCCAGAGAGGGAGGGGCTCCACAACCTCCTTGGGCAGCCTGTTCCAGTGTTCCATCATTCTCACGCTGAAAAAAAATTCCTCCTCATGTTTATGTGAAACTTCCTATGCCTCATTTTCCACCCTTTGCCCCTTGTCGTGTCATTGGGCATCACCATGAAGAGCCTGGCTCCATTCTGCTGGCACTCACCCCTTACATATTTATAAACATTGATGAGGTCACCCCAGCTCCCTGACTCTCCTCACAAGGAAGATGTTCCACTTCCTTAATCATTTTTTTCGCTCTGCGCTGGAGTCTGCGAAGCAGCTCCCTGTCCTTCTTGAGCTGGGTGGCCCAGAACTGGATACAATACTCCAGATGAGGCCTCACCATGGCAGAGTAGAGGGGAAGAAGACCCTTCCTTGACCTACTAGCACACCCATTCCAATACATGCCAGAATGGCATTGGCCTTCCTTGCCACATGAGCACGCTGCTGGCTCATGGCCATCCTTCCATACACCAGGACTCCCAGGTCCTTCTCCTGTTCACTGCTCTCCAGCAGGTCAGTCTCCAACCTATACTGACACATGGGACTGTTCTTTCCCAGGTGCATGACTCTACACTTGCCTCTCTTGAACTTCATTAAACTTCACCCTGCCCAGCTCTCCAGCCTGTCCAAGTCTCTCTGAATGGCAGCACAACTCTGCAATATATCAGCCACTCCACCCAACTTCGTGTTGTCAGCAAACTTGCTGACGTTGCACTTTGTGCCCTCATCCAGGTCATTAATGGATACATTGAACAATACTGGTCCCAGTACAGACCCCTGAGGAACTCCGCTAGTTACGGGCCTCCAGCTAGACTCTGTCCCATTGACTACAACTCTCTGACTTCTTTCCCTTAACCAGTTTCCAATCCACCTCTCTTCTCCATCACCCAGACCACACCTCCTCAGTTTAGGTATGAGGATGCTGTGGGAGATGGTGTCAGATGATTTACTGAAATCAAGGTAAAGCACATCCACTGCTCTTCCATCATCTATCCACCTGGTTACATCCTCACAGGAGGCTATCAGGTTGGTCAAACATGAGTTCTTTGTAAAACCATGCTGACTGCTCCCAGTGAGCTTCTTGTCCTTGATATGGCTAAGCACAGCACTGAGGATAAACTGCTCCATTATCTTTCTGGGGATGGAGGTGAGGCTGACTGGTCTATAGTTACTTGGGTCCTCCTTCTTACCTTTTTTGGAGATTAGCACCTCTCCTGTCCACCATGACTTACCAAAGATGATGGAGAGTGTTCTGGCAATGACTCTGCTCCTCAGAGTTTATAGGCTAAAGCTTAAACAAGGGTGTGCAGCAAGAGAAGATAAGAGAAGGGATATTATTTCTCTTTGTGGCAGAAATCCACCACAATTGTGACAACATTTTGCAAAATGTTATCATCACCTGAAAATGTCATTTTTATCCTTAGAACCTATCCATCAACCGTGGACCTCTAGACCACAAATTGAGGTTTCTTTGTTCTGATCATCCTATGAAGATGCCTTCCCTTCTGTCTTACAGACCAGAGAAATGCTCTGAGTGACTGCCAGCTGTGTTCCTAAGTCAGGTATCTTGACCAGGGAGTGAGTCCTGTTCCTATTAAATACACTCTTAAATGCCTAAGAGTTTGCCTTTTCTGGTGTTTGGCTGGTAATGATCAAGTCCTTGTGCACAGTCAGAGAGGTTAAGAAGAAGGTTAAGAGAACAAGAAGTCTTCTAAGTACCTATCCAGTGTCTTAATCACAGAACACTCTTTCTTCTGAATAAACTTTTTTTTTTTAGTCCTATGGACTTGATTTTACAGTAGGTTAAATATGCTTCTTTATCAATACTTTAACAGCACTTCTGAGTAGTAGATCCACTCTGACTGGGAGCAACAGTTCACTGATTCTTAGTGGAGATTCATTTGTTCTCCCATGAGGAGGACAGTGATAGGTAACACATGACTACTCTAAGCTTTTAAGTATTTTAAGTATTGCAATCACATGATAGAAGGTGGGGAAGGGACAGTGCTGGTGAGAAGAAAGTGACACACTGATTCACAGTGAAGAGTCCCCTCTCTGATTTTAGATAGATCTGAAGAACTGCCTTATCGTAGCTGGAAGAAAGGCTAATCCCTGAGATCATTATAGTCACAATCCTGCCTTGTGATCTTTATAAATCTCTCTCTGAACACAGAGGATGAGCATCCTACCGGGATTGTCAGAATGCCTTTTTGTACAAGTGCTTGGTTCAAAAGGAAACAGAGCACTGTGAAGTCTCCATGAAGAAGTAACCATCTGAGGGTTCGCCATATAAAGACTAACTTGCATCTTGCAGTTTCTTTTTGTTTTTTCCCCCTGCATAGGCTGTTTTTAATGGCTCATGTTTTAAATACAAAGTTTAATTATTCATGCATCTTGAGCCATATTTTCTGTGCTTGGAACTTTTGCCATGGTACTAACCTCTTTATTTCACACCACTGAATGCCCATGCTGCACTGTGTACAAAACAGCATCTGGAAGTCTCCTGGAGAATGCATGCAGTAAATGTGTTGGCTTGTTTAAACGTGTGTGAGATGTATTTGCTTGATTGCTTTGGCTTATAAGTCAGGGAGTGTGACAAATCTAGCAGCACCCTGGCAAAATGGTTTCAGACCTAGTGCGAAAATTAAATTTTACTATGTGTAAGTATTTGATTATACCTTTAAAAGGAGTATCTTCAGATGGGTTTGCTAATGCGTATCTCGTGAAAATGATGTATAGATAGGAATGGCTTTGAAATCACTTATAGCCAAGTGAAAGGATAAGGAGAGAAGAATCACAGGAGTGTGAAGCATTGCTGGCAAGTCTTATGCTATCTAGGATTGATTCTTACTACAGATTTTGAAATTGCAAACATGGGTGGCTTTAGTAATGCAAATATAGACCATGTCCTGGATTAACATGAAACATTTCTAATGCAAGGAAAGTTGGGAGCAAAATCCTTATAAAGTGGTTACTTCTGATGGAGACTTGTAAATGTGGAATCACACTCCCATCAAGATGCTTGTCCAGCCGCTCAGTGTAGTTATTGAAATAGACCTTTGCCAAACATTACGTATTCTTGATTTTGCTCCTTATGACCATCTGAGGTTTCTCAGGCCCATATCAGAATAGCCTTGTTTTGATTATGTGTAAAATCCTGCAAGCAGCAGAAACTCTGGAATTACTGAAGAAACATGGAAGGGAAGAAAGGGAAAGATGTGAATGGATCACCTTGACATTTCTCTTCCTATCATTGCACGATTATTCTCTGAAGCATTTTCTACATTCCCTAGTCCTATGAGTTGAAAAAATAGGTTTCCTGTTGCATTTATAGGCTGTTCTCTGGCTTTAATACATCTTGCTGTCAACAAGCTCTAACATTAAGGCTGAATTTCCTTTCATTTGTTCCCTTTCATCCTATTTATGTTGTGAAGAGCCAATCGCCTCTTCAGCTATTGATAGCACAGCACGGGGACTGAGAAGGGAAGATTTGCACAGCCTTTTGGCATCTATTAGCTGTTTCACAATGGAGACTGCGCTGACATTATTGATTACACCCGCACTTGAATGTAAAGATTAGCTTAGGGAAGGATAGATGCTTTCAATGTTCAGTGTTGGCCACTTGAGGAATGTTTACATATCAAGTCAAACCTTAATTTATCTGAGAGTATACTGAAAACAAACATTGTGCCTCTTCCATCTCTGAGTAAGTTTTCTCCAAGGGACATGTCATAGTCTATTGCAAAATAACTCTTCATTTTCAAAAACATCCTTCTATCTCAATCTTTCCTATACATGGAGTCCTTTTCCACACTACACAGCAGTAATGTTACCTGCTCTGTATATAGTGTCTGTGTGGGCTGTTAATTAATTTATATACATATATATATACATATGTGTGTGTGTCTGTGTATGCATGTGAGTTTCTCTTATATGATCAAACATTTGAAAGCAGTCTTTTTTTTTTTTTTTTTTTTCCCTGGGAGAAAACCATCCAAGACAAGTGAATTGTTGACAGCTAGTTCTCAATAAACAACTGCCAGGGTTTTGAATAAATAAGGCCTGCATGTGTGGGTGTGTGTCTGTTGGTTATTTAATTACTCTGTGAGTCTCCCTATATCCCTAGTAACCTTCATGTTTTCATTTCAGTTACATCATAGCTTTGCAGTTACTTTCACCAGTCACTAGTTCTGAGGCAAGACTGCTACACAGCAGCATGGGTAGAAAGTGTGAAATGACACCTATGACACTTCATGTGCTTTAGAAGCAATTTTGTGATGCTTTGATGCCTTGTGTACTCCCTCACTAACTCCTACGTTAAGCTTTGTTCTCCTGAGAGGACCAAACTTTACTTCTTTCCTATGAGGACATACTGGTTAGAAGGGAGATTTTTTTTTTTTTCTTCAGTTCACTAACATAAAGCACTGTTGTATTGGCTCTTGCTGCTTTCCCAACAAACAAGTAGGCACAGCACACATTTTAGCCGCACTTTGCAGTTTGTGTACTGGTACTAGTGCCAGACAAGCCCACCTGCCAGTGAGTGAAAGATACCTTGTCTGGATCCTGGGGCTGCCACCCTGGTGGGAATGGAAATCAGAGCATTGGCGCTTCAATCAGATGGCCTACTCTTCTTATTTTCTTGTAGGGGGATTACACTAAGTTACACATTTTGTGGTGGAGTGGGACTTGACGGTCTCCAGAGGCCATTTCCAATTCCTAACATCCTATGATCCTGTGATTCTGTAATGCCTTTTAGCCTGTATTTCTTTGATGAAATAGTACAGACATCCTCACTTGATCAGGATCTTCCCTGGAATTGGAAAAAAAACCCCAAACATCTGAAACATCTTCTATACTTAAATAATTATTTATGTAACTGTAGTGGTTAGAAGCCTCTGACAAATTTGCATTTCAGTTTTGCCCAATAATCACACTACTGTCCCTGCACATACCAGAAAACAGGGAATGCCTAAGTCAGTGACAGATACAAGAACACAATGATGATCTCCAGATTCCTATATGTGTTAGGCCATGCTTTTACTTCCCAGTTCCGCATGTTTTCCAGGCAAAATACATAGATGTGACAAGAATTATAAACTAGTAATTGAAAGAAAGAAAAAGGGATGTGAATTTTCCATAGGATGTGCAAGTAAGGCTAGAGCTTAGTCAAAATCCAGTGATCATGTGAGTAGTGAGACTCCTGCTCCTCGTGCTCAACTTAGTTTCTAACACTAGACAGAGCTTTCTCCCTAGCATTCTTCATAATTATATGTTCTGTTTTCCTCTTTGCTGACCCCATCATCCTGGGATCATCAGTGACCAAAAGTCAGAAACCTTGCCTACTTCAAACCACATTTAATTACAGCAGAGGAGAGCCTTTCTGGTCTCACAGCCACTGTTTGCACTTGGCTGATTGGGCTGAGTTATGCACTGCTCATTAAGGGTGTGGTGATGTGATGAAGGCTCTCCAAAAGTACCACAAATAGAGCAGGGTTTTTCCTGTTGGAAATGACCTGTAGAAGAAGTAGAAGTAAAGGATGTCCAAAGGCTCTGGGTACNGAACAAGAAGCTGGACATGATCATCTGAACAGTATGACCAACCTGGATCCTGGTTCAAGTGCCCTTTTTCCTCTGATTTCAAGTGCTTTTTTTTTTTTTTTTTACAATGTGACATTTTCTGGAAATGTTAAGCTCTGTTAACTTACGGGGGTGGGGGGAAACAACAACTGTTTTAAATTTCAATTATGCACATAAGATAGTTCTTTGTTTTTATTTTCAAAGCGCTTTTATTTGCCTGAGGACAGTGAAAAAAAGACAGAGAGACTGTGGTGTACTCAAGATTATCTCTTTGCTCTTCCATGGTTTACCTCATAAACAAAAGAGAAATCTTCCATTCAAGAAGAGTTCAAATTAAGACTTTGTGGCATTACAAATTGGTGGTGAGCAATAAAAATTCTCTGCTACAGGCAAAAGGGATGACATTAGGCAACCATCAAATAAATCACAACTTAATGCATTCAAAATGTGTTTTCAAAAAATTTTGAGGATCTCAAAAGAGAACAAAAAAAAAGAAGAAATGTTGAATGCTTTTTCAAGAACAGATTGGGATTCTGTACATTTTATTATTCAGGAAAGACTTCGGGATAATTTTTGTAAAGTCACAGTTATCCCCTTAGAGCTTGAAATGGAGAAGCAGGAAAGGACATTGATGTAAACTGAGATATATTGTTCCTTCTTTCTTATAGATGTCTAATTGAGGTGCCTGAATTAGCTTCTTAGGTGATCTGTATAGTCAGTGGAGTGAGTTAGCATGTTCTGATGTCCTCTCTGGAGGCCTCATGGACTGTATAGGGAGCGTAAGCTCCTAAATCACATATTGGTCAGAATTTTGTGGCAGATAACTCTGCTTCAAATAATGAGCTGCATCAAGCTTCTCTGTACATAAATCTGGACATCTAGAGGTCCAATTCCTGAAATATTTCATTAGGTGTCATTACAAACCTGATCTCATACCTCACCAGGTCACTCAAACCTGTGGTTCCTAAGTGAAAACTCTTTTTCTGTAGGCAGAAGCTGAAAGCACAATGGCTTTGCTTTAAGCACAGCCTTTTTCCTATCTCACTCAAAGCAATACCCAGTGAGCAGCAGACAGCATTGCTGAGCTGTGTCTTCTCTCTGAAGTGCCCTCTCCTTTTCAGGCAGGACAAGCATGACAAGTGTGCAAGGCAGAGTAATTTAATTACATTACACATGTTCTAATTTAAGTTGCTGTAGATTGCCGGGAGTTTGAGCAGCAGAAACACAAGGTCACTTCATGCCTGCGACCATGTCCATTGCTTGATGAGAAGTGGATAGACTTGATAGCTGATCACCTGAAGAGTGTATAGCCAAGGATCTTCCCTACTACTGTCTGGGATTTCTTTCTGTGGGGAAAAAAAAAAATTAAAAAAAATCCTTCTTTAAAATTAAATGTCAACCAACACATGGACACACAGATGGATGTACATAGAGGAGCAGGTAGAATATTGCAGATGTGCTGTTACTGCAGTTATGAGAATAATGCATTTTAATATCATCACAAAGCTAAAGATCTTAAAACACGCATTCCTTGGTTTAGAACCTGTATGTCTGATACTTCCCTGCACACCAGCTGGCTGGTGGCCTAAGTATGCCTGCTGCACTGAAACACAGGCCCATGTTTGTCCTTCTTTGGCAAACATGGATTCCAGTTGTATCTGTGATACCCATGGACGCTTTTAATGACATGTGAAGACTTTTGTAGCAAAGGATCAGTTTGTTTGCACTTCAGCCAGGCAGGAACTTGGGACCTTGGTCGTGGGAACCTTCATGGGCACTGGCGAAAGCAAGGAAGAGAAATGTAAGTTCTTCTACTAGCACTGTAAAAGGAATATGGAAAGACCTTTGACAAATCACTGAGGCTTAATATTTCCATCTTAGTGTGTGGGATAATGACTCTTAATTTGTTCATGAAATGCTTTGAGATTTGTTGAAGGATAGACTTTAGATACTAACACCATCTTTTGAATGGTGTGGTAAATGTCATAGAACACACATGTAATAAACTTATATTACTTGTTTATCCATTGGTTTATACCCCATTGCCATATAAAAACACACAAAATACATTGGGTTGCTTTTTTTCACTGAAGTAGTGTTTTTACGGAATATGTGTCTGTGGTTCCATGTGGAGAAGGACATGTAAGATAATGGAAACAATTGCCTGTCCCTGGTATGTTACAAGAAGATGCCATCAGATGGGAAAATTTATGTTAAGTAGACTAAAACATTAATCTCTAATATCTGCTGCTCTAGTCCCTGCATCTCAGTCCTTGTCACTGTGACAAACCTAAATGTCTCCTTTGACGGGGCAGGAAGAATTTTGATAATTCTTATTTTATGACACCTCTTGTACCAAGTCACAGCCCTGGGTTTTTTAAAATACTCCTTTCATCAGTAACAGGAAATGTCAAGTATGTTACCTGTGGGGAAAGGGAATGCCAGGAAGTTTTATTTCTCTTTTCGTGTTTAGAGATATTGCACCTGCAGGTATCTAGCATGCTCAGTTATGCCTTACATAATTCAGAAGGAATAAAGAAAAAAAAAATTACTGTGATAAATCTCAGGACCTGTAGTCCTGTAGTCAGGGAAAACTCTGATATCTGTAACAAGCCAAACAGGCAGCAGAAATTGCAACTGCTGCAGAGTGAACTAAAGTGTCTGGCACTTTAAGTGCACATTTTCCAGCTTTGCCCTTTCCACACTATTCCACAGGGGCCATCCATCGCAACTGCTGATAAGGTCGTGTGCAGGGTTGGTGATGAATCTGCACCGATTACAAGTTTTTCTGTCTGGTTGCAGAAAACAGACATGCATGTATGCTTGAGAGAAATCCTTAAAGGGAGACTATGCAGAAGTGTATGCATAGTGTAGTGGAAAACAGAACAAAAGAGGGAAAGAACACAAAAAGAAAGAGTAACTATTAAGAAGTAAATACCTAGAGTGCAACAGGTATTTTTGTTCTTATTTGAAGTATGTTTAAAGTGGTCACTGAGTAGTCTTTACACTGGTGACTTCAACATAAGCAACTTTTTTGTATAGTGGTTTGAGATTCAAATTTTGGGTTTTTTTTCTCCCTCTGCATCCCAAAAAACCTGACCACCCTTCAGAAGACCAAATGACATTTTGATTTAGGCAGAGACTCCTCACAGTGGTTCAGAGGATAAAAGTAGCCACTGCCTAAAACTGACTCCAGACTTCTTCATGTCTTCAGATTCAGGATGTTTCATGCTACTTTACCCAAGTTCATAAGACAGATTCAGGTATGTGACTTCACACCTGCTCTTACAGTTCAGAGGCAGTTTGCAGCTGTCTGATGAGTACAGAGTTGATCTGGAGGAATATTTCAGATGTATTTGCCTCTTCAAAGTCCAGGGTCAGCTAGCATAGAAGAATGGAAACAGGAACTTCCCCTGTGTCACATTGGTAGTCTAAGTGCATTGAGTTGATGGCACCTGGCACATCACTTGCACTTGCAGAACCATGTATGGCACAACACTGCCCAGCCTTTGTCTGGGAAGAATTACATCTTGTCAGGCCTGTTGAGTTAGAAGGGCCATCCTAGTAAATCAACTCTATTGTACCAGGGGGACACACCACTTAAAAGCAGGGAATATGACAAGTGAAACTAGTTGTAAAAAATATGAAATATTTCTTTTGGTGCCAAGGATGAGGAGGAATTGTAGGGGTGAATCCAGAACTGGTGTATGTCTAGAGTTGGAAATTATTCCTTAAGGAAAACAGAAGCTCCAAATGTGCAGATTTATAAGTCTGGGATATAGCCTCCTAGAGGAAAGCATTGAAGATATGTTGCTGTAATCACAACAACAGACTGGACTGAACATGGGAGGATATAGAGAAGATATATAGTCACAGATTTTTAAGGTCAGAAGGAGCTTTTGTGATCACTTAGGCAAGCCTCCTGCATGACTCATTCCAGGGGATTTGCCTAACTGTATCCCTATTACAAGTCCAGTAGCTGTCATGCTCTAGTGCATACTGGTTAGAAAAACTGGACAGCCTTGGTTTAAAAGAAATTTCTGTTAATAGTCTATTGCAATGATAAGTTGTTCTCATTATTATTTATACCCTCTATTAAAAATGTGGGCTATGTATCTCATTTCGTTTTTTCTAGCTTTGGATTGAAGCCTGTGTTTTTGCTAAACTAGAGGGTCTTCTGTGGCACTTTTGTCCTCATGTATTTTTAGTCCCTTTGATGTGTACCTCAGATGCTTGTAACATCAGGTTCACCTCTGCTTTAGCCAGTCTCTCTCTCTCCTCAAGTAGCTCTTGGAAACACTTCTGCCAATTGTCTCAATACCAGTCCCACACAATAAGCTACATTTTGAAAAGATGGACCAATGAATGCACTTTGATATCTGAAATGTGTGCTATCTACCTCTGATTTACCCTGTGTGACAAGCTGCTTGGAGAGGGATATCTTCAATGTTAGTAATTCTAGTTGCTCAGCTTGAGAACACAGTCAGCACTTAAGAGAAAGCAATAACAGAACTGGGAATGGTTTTGCTTTGTCAACATGTATAGAGCAAAAAAATGTACTTAGTTGAGTTACTGGAACAGCGGCAATTAAAGTGACAATGCCCTGAAGTGCTGATGGTACTGCACCTTTGTTCCATCTGGTCTCAATATCTCCACTCTTAAGGGAACCCTATGCATAGAAATCACTGAAGTTTTCCACCTGCCTATTCAACCTTATCTGTGAGAAACCGGGGATTCAATAAACTTAATTTTACCCCTGATTTCTTAAGTGAGGAGCCTCAGAAGTCTGGGAGGTCATTTAAGTACAAAACTGCTTGAAATGCTTTGCAGTCCTCTTTTCTAGACCATCATTCTCTGCTCTTTCTTTTTTTCTGGTTTGTGCTCTCTTGATTTATCTGTGTAGAAGTCAAACCTAAACTTGGTGAGGACCTTTAAGTAATGCCTTAATAAAACTGTAGTTAGCCTGATGCTGTTGTGAAAACAGTTGCAAAAGTCTTGAAAGTATAAAATCAAGGGACAATTAAATCTCAGGTTAAGCTCCCAAATGGGTTTCTGTTGGAGATTCACACTTAATAAAATACAGAAAATTGTGTTTTATTTTGGTACATAAATACTTGTAGTGGGGGACTGTGGCATTTAGAAGAGAGGATCACTCTGCCAGAAAACTCACTTCAGCAAAATGAGGCAGTCCAGTTAAGCCCCTTTTATGATCTGAGAAATGGCTGGTTTTATAGTGCACTAAATAAAACTTGCTATTTGAGCTGGAGTTTTATTAGTAAAGGTGATTTTGCCATAGCTGGGGTGGAAGGCAAGACAGATGAGAGATGAACATCACAGAAGAGATACATGCTGTTCAGAAAAAGCATAGCAATGCCCTCCAAAATGTGGTGTCACTTATCATCTCCTCACCTAGCACTGCCACAGAAGTATTTTATGTCATTATCTTGCTGTTGCTCAAAAATGTGATTGCTAGACTGTTTGAAGACCTGGAAAAGTCTATGCTCTGGGTGTGGTAGGAAGCCTGCAAAACCATCAGGGTGGAAGAATTGTTTTCAGGGAGCCAGCTCCAGAGAATGTTTCTTACAGAAAAGCATTCAGGTTTACTTAATTTTGTGACTTTGCTGCTTCCCAAAATCATCACTATTATGGTCTTGAAAGAGGACTTGCAGGTGGGCATTTAGCATCATCACAGAACATACCCATTCCTCTGGTATCCTTTTTTTTTCAAACCTGATTTCCTTAAAATCACCTGTTTGAAGACTAAAATAATCAATAACTATGACACAGAGACATTACCTCTAGTTCAGAAATAGAGACATCTGACATGCTTTTGTCTCTTCAACATGTGCAGCAAATATCCAGTTATCACCTTGTGCAGTTTGTGCACGTTCTCGGGGAAAATGATTACTTTTTACCTGCCAGAGTGATGAAAGCCAAGCACAGGTTATAAGCAAACTGGGAGGATGGAGCTTCTGAAAATCCACTTATCCCATTGCAAATGAAGCAATTACTGCAGTTTCAGAGTAAGTAAGGCTGCATGCAGTGCAAGGGAAGATAAGTATGATCTTATTCCCTTCCATCACAAGATACTTTTTTTTCACTGGTGAAAACAATGAGAATCCTACTTTGGAAAAACATCTGAGACCATCTGTTTGAGAGTTCAGTACATGTCCCATCTCTGAATGGTACGCCCCACACCTTTTACTAACTTTCCATAGAGAGCAGTGACTTGTCAGTGGAGGCAGAAATTTGCTATGCATGACGTCTTTAGGCAGATTTTCCAAAGGGAGTAAACCTTTCACATTTTGCTGCAGATGACTGAAGTTCATCTTTTTAGGGTGAATTTGTTGAAGATACAGGTGTTTCTCTCTCTGGATTCCTGGTACAGGATTCAGATCTTAATGCACAGAGGTGGGAAGACACTGAATACTTAATATCTCATGCAACTTTTCATGAGCTTTAACCCAGCTGTGCCAGGCAGATGTTATGGCAGATTTTTGGACTTTGTGCTAATGCACATGCAATGCTTCATGTCAGACCTTAGCTGCAGTCAGGATGTTTTGAAATAATTAATTTGGTGGTCAGTAAGTGCTAAATAAAGTAAGTGTATGTTGAAAGAATGATGAACTAACTGACTGGAGCTCACAGCTTTGAAGACCTCATCTAAATGCCTATTTTCAGGCGAATTCAGAATCTCCTTGGCATTTAAGGACTTAATTTACAACCAAACTATTTAACTCTAATGGGAAGAAACACTAGTCTCATTGGAAAAGAAGAAAAAAAAAGAAGAAAAAGAGAAAAATAAAAAGAAAGGTGGTTGAGGTAGCACTGTAATTTCTATTCTAAATGAAGGCTACGAAAAAGCTTTTGATACAAAGTATGTGCTGGAGACTTATAAAACTTAGACTTCACAGCTTCTCATATAGAATCATAGAATGGTTTAGGGTCCATTCTAAGGGAATGGGACCTCAAAGATCATCCAGTTCCAACCTCCTGCCATAGGCAGACACCTCCCACTAGAACAGGTCACTCAAGGCCTCATCCAACCTGGCCTTGAATACCTCCAGGGAGGTGTTATACAGCCTCCCTGGGCAACCTGTTCCAGTGTGTCACCACCCTCACTTAAAGAACTTCCTCCTAATATCTAATTTGAATCTCCCCTCTTGCCCTTCAAACCCATTACCCCTTGCCCTGTCATTACAAGACCTAGTAAACAGTCCCTCTTCAGCCTTCCTGTAGGCCCTCTTCATATACTGGAAGGCTACTATAATGTCTCCTCGAAGCCTTCTCTTCTCCAGGCTGAAGAGCCCCAACTCTCATAGCCTGTCCTCATTGCAGAGGTGCTCCAACCCTCTGAGCATCTTTGTGGCTCTCCTCTGGACTTGTTCCAACAGTTCAATGTCCTTCTTGTGTTGGGGGCTCTAGAACTGCACACAGTACTCCAGGTAGGGTCTGATGAGAGCACAGGGGGAGAATCACCTCCTTTGCCCTGCTGGCCACACTTCTCTTGATGCAGCCCAGGACACAGTTGCTGTCTGGGCTGCATGTGCACACTGCAGGCTCATGTTGAGCTTTTCATCAACCCAGACCCCCAGGCACTTTTCCTCAGGGCTGCTCTCCAGCTAATCGCCACTCACCTGGATTTGTGCTTGGGATTGCGCTGATCAATTTAGTAATTTGAGATGTGCTGATGTATTAGCATCCTGGACACTACAAACGTTTCAGAATCCCTTACTGGCCACATTTCTGCAGGTCCTAGTCCATCTTGGAGTCCTTTTGCTCTTCATATTTGGGCATGTCACTACACAGATACACATTGCCTTCTACAATGCAAAATTACAGACCAAAGTGGAAAAGCAGGATGAGATAGAAACCTGGATGTGCAACATCATAGTTATAGGCTTGGAAGAGTAAGTTGAGCTCTGTGGAAGTATACCACCTCTGAAGGGTTGGAAGTATTTTTATACATGAGTAATAAAGACTTAATAGTACTGTTTCTGTTAAATTCATTACCAGTGCTTTTGTATGAACAAAAGCATGCAGATTAGCAAAAGTGCCTTGCTCTGCAAGTCCTGGCTTTGTGGATGTAATGTCTGAAAAGCTCACTTAAAAGTCTTTGCACTGGCTTTAGGCCAAACAAGAACTGAACCAGCGCTATCTCACCAGATGAATGGGCAAAACCGTATGAGTCCCATTGTAGTCCACTTTAACTGCTGCCCAGTTTTTCTCTCCCAGCTGCCTAAACTGAGGTGGTCAATTGTGTTATGCTTAGTCACAATATTTAAACTGCACTGTTATGTCAGTGATGATGAGCTTTTTGTTGGAGATGACAGAAAAATCCCCTTGTTTAGAGTTCTCCCAGACTTGATTCTTAATACAAAGCCCTGAAAAGATCAGGATTGTTTAAACATTTGATAAATATGTGCAGAGGTGGGCCTGCAAAAATATGTGCAGAGGTGGGCCTCTGTAAAAAGCAGAGGAGCATGCAGCACCAAATCTTACCTTTATGAATTCAACATTTTGTTGCAGTTTGCCTAAAGCAAAGCCTCAATTCCTGTGTGTAGGAAGTGGAAGTTTCTGAAATCCAACAGAAGATTGAAATACTGTGCTAATCATCCAGTGGCAGCAAAATTAAGTTGGAATAATTTTAGACTCTCATTCTTTGCCAGGAATTCATGAAAGGTATAATTTTCAAACGCAAGCATCCCTGGACCCATTAGTAGCCCCTGTGCATTCTTTGTCTCTTCCTAAAGATAGTGCTTCAGATAGATATTCTCCAAACAGTTACAATGCCCAAACCTGAAGACTCAGTTCCACAAATACCACAGGGAAGACAGAGCTGCATAGCAGTGGGAGTGCACATCTGAAAAGATTGCCAGCAGCTTCAAAGAAGATCCTTCTGATTTGCACCATAGTCTGTAGTGCTATCAAAAGTGGCCTACATGTTCATAGCCTACACAGGTATTATGTGATATTTTGATAAGATTCATTCTTGCCAGGGTGGTGGGGTGGTGGCCGTGAAGTAAAAGCAAGATCTATCCAAGACTCAAAGTGCCATTGATTTTGGAAAATTTTCTTTTTTATTTTTTTTTTTTAATGTTATCTCCATCCTATGAAGATAACAAAGAATGGTATGTCCCCAGATCATATTCTGATGTGTCATTGCAGATGCCAATCCCCACAGACGCTTCCAATGTTATTAATTTTTAAAACAAACTTGCTGATTGAGGTTCTGACTGCCTTTAAATTGTCTCTACAAGGAGACTGTGTACTAATTAACCCACAGTAACAATCAATGATGTACCTTTTTCAAGTTTCAGGGTGATTAGAATATGAAAATGAAGAGCACAATGGTGCAGATGTTTTAAAATCACAGCAGACAGCAATTAGTGACATGGGAACCAGCTGCTTATCTCTCCAGATAAAGCCTCTTAATAGGGAATTACACTTGAGGAGCCATTACACAGATGGATCTGAGAATGATTTAAAGAGGGGGTGTTGTAGTATTAACTTTGATTTGCAAGGCAGATTCTTGACAAGCTGTATGTTTGTTACCTCCCAAGAAAGGTATGTTTGGAGAGGGGTAAGCGTTTTTTTTTTTTTTTTAAAAAGGGTTTCTGTAATTGTATATTATATAATTTTTTTTAAAGTTACATTATTTTCTATCCTTATAATAATAATAACAATAATAGCAATTAGTAATAGCAGTATTACACTAAGCTCTTGATTTGGTTGCTGTCACCGCTTCACACTTTTTCCTTTGGGATTAAAAGCAGCATGTAGATTTAGAAAGAAGCTCAGGTTAGGGAACAGTGAGACAGAGTTAGACATCCATTAGTTAAATGAAGAGTCCCTGAGGGGATGGATTTTGCTGCTAGATACTACATGTATAGTAGGGTGCCATTCATTGTGGGACTTACACAGTCTTCATTCCCTCAGTTGCAAGGGCTGCATGCCAGAGTAAAACTGTTAAGAGGACTAATCATCTCTGCAGGTGCAGGGCTGCACAGGTCTTGCAAAATAGTGACAAACACACAGTCCCACCTCCTCTACTCTCTGGTCACTGCTTTTCAGTTGCAAATGTCATAGAGTCATAAAATAGTTTGGGTTGGAAGGGATATTTAAAGGTCATCTAGTCCAAATTCTCTGCAAAGAACAGACATTTTTAACTCTTTCAGGTTGATCACCACGTGATCCACCCTGACTGGGCAAACTGTGCCACCCTCATTCTTCCTTGTATCTAGTCCTAATCTCCCTTTTTTTAGTTTGAAAGAATTACCCCTTGTCTGGTTGCAGCAGACCTTGATCAAACAGTCTCTATCTTTCTTGTAGGCTTTCTTTTAATACTGAAAGACCTCAAAAAGGTCTCTTTAGCACCTTCTTTTCTCCAGGCTGAACAGTCCCAGTTCTCAGCCTGCCCTCCCAGTAGAGATGTTCCAGCCCTCTGATCATTTTTGTGGCCTACTCTGGACCTGCTCTAACAAGTCCATGTCTTCCCTGTGCTGAAGACTCCAGAGCTGGTGAGGTTTCACCAGAGCAACATAGAGCAGCAGAATCACCTGCCTTGACCAGCTGGTCATAGTTGCTTGCTGCAGAGTGGGACATAAGGGATCAGGAAGCATCCAGCACTGTACATGGACTTGTCAGGGTGGACAGTAGCCCCTGGGATGCAAGATCAGACCAGGATGCCAAAGCTTGACAGCTGTGGGCAGCCTGATCGAGTTGAGGATGCCTCTGTTACCACAGAGAGGGTTGGACTAGATAACTTTTGGAGGTCTTTTCCAACCCAGACCATTCTACTATTCTATTATATGAATTATTCTATTCTATGAATATGGTACAGTATGAGTATGATACAGTATCCTGTACCATATTTAGGATGTATCCTGCTTATAGGTCTACCCACTGCTGTCAAAGCAGAGCATTAAAATTGTATACTACAACTAAGAAGATTCAAACCTTATTTTTTAGTCCAAGGTTTAGCATGTGCTGAATCATGTTGCACAAGCTTCTTTCCAGCTACAAAAACTTAGTTTTTAATGTCTGTTTTATTTTCTTTGAAGGAAAGATGTGCTTATTATCCTCTATGCAAAATCAATATGTTGACTATCTAGAGAAATAATGACCAAGTCTGGTGAGATGTGGTAAAAGTACATGGGTTAAGTTACACCTTTACCTTAAAAAAAAAAAAAAAGAACAAAAAAAAAACCAACACCCCTCAGTATAGAATATCTAGATGTTGAAGAAAATCCCATTTAATGAGACAACAAACTACACAAACAGAAGTGAGGCACTGGAGTTGGAAGTATTTTTAGAGTCTCATAAACCAAAAAAAAGTAAATAAAGGCAAATCTTTCCATTTTCATGAAAAACTGTTCTATTCTTGATGCCAGTCTGGGCTGTGCTGAAGCTATTCAAGTCAACAGCCCCTTGCCAAGACCTATGGAGGTGCAGTTTATTGTATACTTAAATAAACTCATGTGAAAGGCATCAAGGTACAGGTTTCTGAAGGGCTCTGTTTGCACTCACTGTACTGACAGCTCTGGCATCTTCTGCGAGTTCATCAGAGGCTTATTTTAGCTGCACTGACTTCTTAAGATGGTGCTCATCCAGCATGGAACACTGAAGTCTAAACATTAGAACCAATGGAATGAGACAGCAACACAGATGCATACACACATAAAAAAACACAATTGGCTGCAATACTTTCAACTGATGTAGTAGTGCTTTAAGGTAAGCAGTCCCAACATATTCATTGCAGCCTGTGAAAACCCAATCTGCTGCAAATATCTGATTTCTATGCTGCACGAGAATTATTTTGAAGTGATACGGACATGTTTGGCAAGGTAGAGCAAATAGTAAATATTACACTGGAAGAAGTTCCATGAGGAAACCTGGTGGACAGTTAGGTGCTTAAGCAGGTAATATAATTTTGACATTCTACTTAGAAAGTGGGCTCCCTTTACCTTTTTTGAAGGCCTGTTGCAATTGCAATGCTTACCTGTGTGATAAAATGCCTGCAGAGCTTGCACCTTTCATGACATAGGCATATATTTTTTGTTAATTGTAAGATAGATGTTTTGGTGACTTGTGATGCTGGAGTGATGACAAGGCTACCATTAGGGATATGTTGGAAGTTGCATCATCTTTTTATAATGCACCAGCCAAGGAAATGAGGATGGATGAACCAAGTGATATATCAGCATTCTTCACTGATGTATCCTCTGACTTCTGAACCCTCATTAACTGCCTTAAAATATAGATCAGAGATTACTGTACCTCTTAAAATAAAGCTCTGTGTGTGTGTGTGGTGGACTTGAAGGGACCAGAGTCCTGCCATCTCATGATGTTTTTACTGACTACTGTAACCCTCTTAATTTTTTTACACATTAAAATGATTTCTTTTTCCAAATGAAAATTTTTAGATCATTTAGTTTCACAGCTTAGCATTTTAGAAGTAGCATGAGTGTAAGGAGTAGCTTTAATTGCAGCTGTAAGGTTAAGATCTATGCAGAAGGACCTTCACCATTTCTTGGTCAATAGAAGCCTCAGCTCATAATTTTCAGGGTTTTTCTAAGTCAGAAACCATGGTACCTTGGGAAGGTGATGTTTCATGTGAACTTTGGGCAGAGGACACTCATCTCCTCAACAGAGAATGGCCACTTCCCACACACTTCTTGTGCCCAGTTGACAATGTATGTAGACTGGTGGCCTGGGGAGAAGAGAAGCCCAAACTGAGGTAAAATGGAGCTCAGGAGCTTTATCATATAAAACCAAAAAACAAAACAAACAAACTCTGTAAAATGTCAGAGTCAGTGTTGCTCCTGTGTCCAGGAGCAATGTATACCTACAAAGAGGAAAGCAGGGAAGAATGCTAGGAGGCCTGCCTGGCTGAGCATGAGCTCCTGGGCACACTCTCACGCAAAAAGAGACTCTGCAAGGAGTGGAAGAAAGGACAGCTAGAATGGGGGGTATATAAGGAAGCTCCCTGAGCAACCAAAGATCTGACTAGGAAAGCCAAAGCACAGTTTGAATTGCATCTAGCCAGGAGGTCAAAGGGAACACCAAGAATTTCTACAGGTATATGAATGGTAAAAAGAAGACTAAGGTAGGTGTGGGCCCCCTCAGGAAGGAAACGCGAATTGGTTGCAAGTGACATAGAAAAGGCTGAGGTTCTCAACAACTTCTTTACCCTGGTCTACACTGCAGAGGCCTCAAGCCATGGTCCTGGAATCATGGAAGATAATGGCAGAGAGTGGAAGGAAGAACTGCCCATTACAAGTGAAGATCAGGTTCGTGATCACCTGAAGAACCTGACAGTGTTCAAGTCCATGGGACCCAATGGGATACACCCACGGGTACTGAGAGAACTGGCAAGTGAGGTTGCTAAACCCCTCTCTATTATATTCCAAAAGTCCTGGCAGTCTGGTGAAGTCCCTACTGACTGGAAAAGGGGAAACATAACTCCCATTTTCAAAAAAGGTAGGAAGGACAAGCCAGGTAACTACAGGCCAGTCAGTCTCACCTCTGTGCCTGGTGAGATCATGGAGCAGATCCTCCTGGAGGCACTACTGAGACAGGAGAATAGTGAAGAGGTGATTTGGTCCAATCAGCATGGCTTCACCAAGGGCAGATCCTTCCTGACAAACCTGGTAGCCTTCTGTGAACAGGTCACAACATTAATAGATGAGGGGTGAGCAACTGATGTCATTTACCTGGACCTGAGCAAAGCCTTTGACACTGTCCCACACCACATCCTGGTCTCCAAGCTAGTGAAACATGGGTTTGATGGGTGGACCACCAGATGGATAAAGAACTGGCTTGATGGC
>VWZI01013597.1:74839-86802 GCA_013396835.1 Psilopogon haemacephalus | reverse complement strand
CCTGGACAAAAAATAAAGTTATTCTCCACCAAGTGCTGCAGTAGTTACTAAATTAAGGAAGTCGTAGCAAGGCTTAAAAGTCTTCAAAATTTTTAACAAGGCTGTTTCTAATTTTTAGTGAAAGTTACTGATACTACAGTTTGATAACAGCTGGATTTTTAGCCTTTTTGCTTTCTGAATAGAAGATGTTTGCTAAGCTTGTACTTTCAAATTTAATATCTATCACTTAGGCATGACAAATTGCCAAGGCAAAATTCTGACCACTGCTGAACCCAAATGAGTTTCATGATGACAAAAGTGTAAGATGAAGTGGTAGAACTTGCAGTAAAACTCTGTCATAATTTCCTATTTAAACTTTTAAAACTGTTTCTCACTTAAGTACTTTTTTGTTGTTGTTGTTAATTATAAATTACAACTGCACATGGTTCCCCATGACCTAACCCATCAAGTCATAGATTACAGATTTCTTGATTGTCAAGCTATTATTCAGATGGAAAAATTTAAGCAGAGCCAGCTAACCAGAGCCATACCTTGCACTACAAGGAAAAATACTAGAACTAAACAGATCTGCCAAGAAAGGCGTGGAGCCAAGACTGCTCATTAAAGCCTAAGAACATCTGTCTGCTTATGACTGTGTAAGATCTCAGTGCAGCTTTTTTTTTCCTCTCTGCCTTTGACCTTCACTGGGATTCGCAACAGAGGTTCACACTTTAATCTAGCCATAACTGTTAACTGGTCACCACTGAGGAGGGATTAAACTTTTCCATGATAACCTTGAACTTCTTCCTTTTAATTCACTTTGCATTTCCCTGATGTGACTAAACAGTGATTGACTAATCACAAACATAAAAGATTATAAAAAGCCCTGTGATAACATAGGGCTCTATCCTAAGAGGCAATTTTCAGAGCCTGATTGCTACTGCCATTCAGTATCTGTCATATCTTTCTCTATAAAAACAATGTAAAGCACAGATAAGAGGAGACATCCTGAATATTCAAATGGAAACTGAAAATAGATTTATATCTGAGTTTCAGCATTATCTTTATTTCATGGGCATTCCGGTATGCTCAATAATGTCATTTGCAACTCGATTGTATTGTCATGGTGCACAATTAACCATAAGACAGCAATGTGATCTGCGGCCAAGAAAGCCAATGCTATCTTTAACAAGGCTAAGTGTAGGGTTCTACGCTTTGGTCACAACTATCCCAGGCAGTGCTATAGGCTGGGGACAGAGTGGCTAGAGAGCAGTCAGGCAGAGAGGGACCTGGGGGGGCTGGGAGATACTAGGCTGAACATGAGCCAGCAGTGTGCCCAGGTGGCCAGGAAAGCCAATGGCATCCTGGCCTGTATCAGAAATAGGACAAGGGAGGTTATCCTTCCCCTGTACTTGGCATTGGTCAGGCCACATCTTGAGTACTGTGTTCCATTCTGGTCCTGTCAATTCAAGAGAGATACTGAGGTACTGGAACATGTCCAGAGAAGAGCAACGAAGCTGGTGAAGGGCCTGGAGCACAAGCACTATGAAGAGAGGCTGAGGGAGCTGGGGTTGTCTGGCCTGGAGAAGAGGAGGCTTAGGAGTGACCTCATTGCTCTCTACAACTGCCTGAAAAGAGGCTGTAGCCAGGTGGGGGTTGGTCTCTTCTCCCAGGCAACCAGCAACAGAATGTGGTGACACAATCTCAAGTTGTGCTGGGGGAGGTACAACTTGAGAAAAGAAGGAAGGAGGAAGATCTTCACAGAGAGAGTGATTTGCCGTTGGAATGGGCTACCCAGGGAGGTGGTGGAGTCACCATCCCTGGAGGTGTTCAAGAAAGGACTGGATGGAGCACTTAGTGCCATGATCTAGTTGATTGGACAGGGCTGGGTGATAGGTTGGACTGGATGATCTTGCAGGTCTCTTCCAACCTGGCCTATTCTATTCTACTCTATTCTACTCTATTCTACTCTATTCTATTCTATTCTATTCTATTCTATTCTATTCTATTCTATTCTATTCTATTCTATTCTATTCTATTCTATTCTATTCTATTCTATTCTATTCTATTCTATCTTGATGTATATTAAATTCAGCTAGCAGGCCAGAGAAGGTTATCCTGCCCTTCTGCTCTTCCCTGCTGAAGCCATGTCTATTCTGAGCTCTCCAATTCAAGAGAGAAGGGGATCTACTAGAAAAATTCTAACTGAGGGATATGAAGGTGATGAGAGGACTGGGCATCTCTGATGATGAAAGGCTGAGAGACCTATGGGTGTTTAATCTAGAGAGAAGAATGACAGAGGATATTACCAGTGCTTAACAGTATCTAAAGGGTTGGTGGCAAGATGATAGTGTAAATCTCTTTTAAAAGGGTGCAATCTAGAACACAGAAAGTTTCACGTTAACATGAGTAAAAACTTACTTTCTTTGAGGGTGATGGAACTCTGGGACATCCAGCCCAGAAAAGTTGTAAAGTCTCCTTTAGAGAGATTCCAAACCCACTTGGACCTGTTCCTGTACAACATGCTCTAGGTGAACCTGCTTTAGCAGGGGTATTGCACTATGTGATCCCCAAAGGTCTCTTCCAACCGCTACTATTTTGTGATTCTGTGACTCTGTATGTTGCTGGTGATGAAATATAGAGAAAAAAGAAATCCACTCTTGGTTGAAATATCTGTGTAAGGGTGGTGGGAGAACCATTTAGGCACTGCAGTTTGCATTAGTTTGCTATCTTTGTTGTTATTATCTAAAGCTTCTGAATGATTTTACAATCCAGAAACACAAAGACTAAAATGTCAAGGGGAAAATTACCCCTCTTACGTTCTGGTTGCTGGTTACTTTCTGGAGCTGGTTGCTGTCCTGGTACAAAATAATCTGTACCAAGAATGAAGAGTCTCATTGAGGGTGCCACCAGTCACTTTTCTTGGCCATGGCAATAATCTGCTCCCTGTTCTGCACCAGCTTGGGCCATTACTGACGCTGAACTTTTGGTTCATTTTACATATCTTGGGAGCTTTTGGGGTTAAATGTGCACTGTTAATAATGCATATGCTTATTCTCCCAGTGCATTCTGGGTAAAATGGAGTTCCTTTCCATAAACACTAGTTAATAATTTTTCCTACCTTCCTTCCCATCCACTTCTCATGACCTGTTACTTCCTACTGTATTTTTCTGAAATTGCTCTTTTTGTAAAATTCATTTTGCTCACCTAACCCTCCTGCATTTAGAAAGACTAACCAAAACTGTCCAAGCCCTGGTTTTCCTTTTGAAATTTTGGAAAGAGGGCTGATCCAATGACACTAGTCTGGCCTATCAGCAAGGATGCATCAGAAGGTATTTCAGATCCTGCAGTTGTACCTTTACATGGGCACATCCTAAACTGAGCTTCCAAGTTTTGTTCACCAAGCACTGAGGCAGTTCACTCACTTGTTCCACTCCCAGCAGCCAGAGGTGCACTTCATGCATTTGCAAAACATTGTTGAGGCCCCTCTGGCACTCTGTGACCAGTAGGCACTGTGCACAGCTGGATAGCTGATCCTTTCATCTGCACCTCAGTAGATATTAAAGCCCCAGGTGAATGACCCAGAGAGAGGCCACACACTGGAGCCACAGCTGGGCTGGGGAGACTAAAAAGAGATTTGTATTTTAAAGAAGTCCTCATAGTGAACTGCTCATTTTCTTGTCATGTGTCTGCCTGCTTTTTTCATACCTGAAGCTGAAGAAACTTGCATTGNGTTGGTTTGTTTTTTTTTTTTTCCTTTCCATTATTAAAAAAAAAAAAAAAAAAAAAGAAAAAAAAAAAAAAAAAAAAGAAGTCAGGAATCTCTCTCCCATATTCCCTTAGGTAGGCAAGTGAGGAAAGGCACATTTAATATTTTAAGGTAAAGGTAGCAATTTGTGTATATGACCTGTTTGAGTGTCCTAGTTACAATCATTGCAAGCCACAAGGTAGTTGGAGGTGAAGCAGAGGTCAAAAATCACTGTTTGCTGGTCTGTGGCTCACAGTATTTATGCCTTTTTTTTTTTTTTAATGATGACTGTACAAGCAAAGATTGCCTTGCTTGCATATTGAGCACCATGGCTCAAAAAACAGCTAATAAGTACATGGGTTTCATCAGATATAATTCAGTCACCATGAACAGTAAATTTACAGGAATATAAAGTTAATCATATGCAGCTATTAGGAAAGTATTAATCATCAGTCTCCAAATGGTGGATAGTTAACATGACAAACATGTTTTACAAATTAATGCTTAACTTACCTACAAGCTTCCCCACGCTTTCCCTCCTCAATGACCATCACTACTGTAAACTGATTTTCTTGTGATTTCAGCTTTCCTCCTCAGCTAATCTGTACAGTGCTGGTTTAACACTGAAGGAACTGTATCAGCTTTAGAGGGAGGATGGGCATCACAGAGTTAATAGTGTTTGGCCTGTAACTCGAGTAGCAAAAGAGGAGATGTGTCTCAAGTGCCTACATATGCAAGTTAAATCTGTTAAATGCACAACTGTATTTTGTATCTGTTTAAAGTTCTTTTCCAATGTCTTTATCTTAAAAGTGCCCTTGTTCTTGTTAAAAAAGCCTTACACTGTGTGATTAAACCTTCCAAAGGAAGAGTAGGAGTAATACTGGAAGAAGGGAGGAGAAGTGACAATCAAATAAATGAACAGCATTCATCTGTTGTCAGTACAAACACATATATATGAAGCCATGCTCTGGTAAGGAATATCATTTATCCAGATGAGATTTCTTTCCTGACAAAACTCCCCTTCATGGCTCAGTTTCCTGCTGGAATGGGCTGTTGCCACAGAGCACTGAATACAACTCTGATTCTTACTCTGAAGTCAAATACATTAGTGTGATTTAAAACAAGACTTGCTATGAGCAAAGGAAGACATGGTAAATATTGGCAAAGCCACCACAAGTTTTGTTTTGGTTTGAGGGGATGTTGTTTGGGAGGTGTTTTTGAAAATGGCATGTCGAGTTATGGCCTATTATCCTGAACCCTTAATCAGCCAGTTTTACACCAAGAAAGGGGCTGTATTTCAGTAGTAAGTAACCGTATTTGTTCTTCTGAATGTGTATGTAAGACACAGTCAGATATGGTCATCCAACTGCCTTATTGATCAAACTTTACCTTTTTTTTTGGTAAAATAATACTTTCTAAAAATGTTTTCTTTTTATAGTTCCAGAATCACAGTTGGTTCACTGAACACGTTATTTCAGTAACAGGAGAAACAGTGGTCCGGGACTTTATTTGATGAATATTTTCTCATCTGACCAGCTTAGAGATATAAAATTAATGTCTCTAGTGGCTGAATCTTCCATCTGTATTCACAAATGCACCTTTACTGACTGGAACAAAGGAAGAGAAGTGAAAATTAGGTAATGAATGAAGTTCATTATATATTAACACAAACATATGTAAAAGCCACCTTGTTATTCTTCAGTAGTAGCATTTGACTCAGTGGAACCTACACGTTATACAGCATTGTGTGCACAACTTCAGGGATGGGCTGATGCATGGTCCAGGTTTTAGAGACCAGTTTTCCCAGGTGCTGCAGAGAAGTGCCTAAATTGCAGTGATCTTCACTGTCTAAGAAAAGGAGATAAAAGTGGTTTCCTGCTATACAGAACCATGGTGATATCTGATACAGAAGATTGCTCAACACATGCAGTGTGGAAGCAGTGACAGTGCTTGAAGCAGATGGGAGAAGAACCAGGTGAGAACCTCACTCACTAAGGATGTGTGGAGAATTAGTTAACCTCCTTTTCCCCATCTCTGCCTCGGCTGTAGTTTCCTTGGACACCTCAGCCGCCTACATAGGTCAAGCAGCAGCAAAAGTTTTTCAGCACTAATGTCAGTGTGGAAGTGGTCTCTTCTCCCTGTGTTCTGTGGTGAGGGATAGGCACTGTGCAGTTGTGAGGTGATTGTACTATCTGGCCCATAAAAGTTGGTACTGGAGCTTTACAAAATATGACTATTTGTAAATTCAGTTGCATTCATTGAAACAGCTGTTTGGGCCTCTGGATGCCTAGGAGTACAACCAAAACTACTGAAATAACCTCCAAAGGCATTATTTGGCCCTCTTAGGATAGACATTCCTCCTATTCCCCACTAAGTTGGTCCTGGGGAGAGGAGTACAAGCTAGCATGACTTGCTTCGTTTTGCCTATGGCATTTCCTAAAGAAATGGGTTGTGAAAGGAAAACAGAAATGATGGGGAAAACAAGTCAAAGCTTTCCTTGAAAGTGTTTTGACCAAGACATTTGAAACGCAGTGAATGATATTTCTGTTGTTTTGAGACTACCACTTACTGCATTGCTCCCACTCTTTGCACTGACCAAGGAGAGGAGAAACAAGAAGGAAACTAGAGTGGGAAAGGGGGCTGAGTATTTACTATCCAGCCAACCTTTTATTTCCTCTCTTAATGATTGTATGTTTATTGCGCTGCCTGAGGCTCAGTAGAAAGTCTTTTGGACCAGTGAGAAATTAATCAAATTAAATGCTGTGACCCCTTTTCTTTTTGGGAGTGTTGCAAACCTCCCAGCACCCTGCCTAATTTCTGCCTTTCACTTTGCTCTCTTTCCAACAGTCAAGCATTTCTTCCCTCACAACTTGACAGTTCCCAGCTATTTATCTTCACTCTTCTGGCCAGTTCCAGAATGTCTCATTTGAAGTTTTTATTTAGACCACTGCTGGTTTATGGAGTTGTGTGGATTCCACATTGAGTGTGCAGCAGCTTCATGTCAGACACAATTGGCTTCTGCTGGGCTCTTGGCTTTAAAAGACAAGAAAGAATCATGGCCGGATTCTCATCCCAGAGTAAATCAAGTGCCTCTTCATTGTAAATGGTGAGGTTGGGTTTTGGAGTGAAGTATCTGTCAAAACTAAAAAAGAAAAAGAGTGCAAGGCTAGGAAATCCTATCCACAGCTTCACTGGTGCACACCAGAGTCCTTGTGACTGTACTGTGCAGAAAACAGCCTCATTTTCAGCATTTACAGAGAATTTCTTAGCTTAGAAAAAGAGAAGTGGTTAATGTGTTGACAGTACACAGATACTGCTAAAATTGGCAGTATGGAAAGACTTAGAAGGAAAAGTGTGTGCTGTAGCTCTGGGCTGTATGCAATGTAATTTCTTGCTCAAATGCCCTGATAATCTAGTACAAGAAGAGGTCTGCTCAGATGCAAAAAGGAGGTAAAACAAGGCAATGGCTGCATCTAGTAGTATGCTGCTGATCAATGTGATTCAAGGCTGAGCACAGCAAAAGCATAGCTCAAGGTACCTGCCAGTGAATGGGATCATAATGCACTCAAAGCAACCTATCCTACTCAACTGCAGAAGTGAGATCTGGAGTCTGTGGCCTCCAGAACCATCATCTGAGACAGCTTCTCTATTCCCAGTGCCTGCCAACTATTTTATATTAATGTATCTTAGCAAAAGCAATCTGAAAGAGCATTATGCCAGCTGTCATAGTCTGCCTGATTATGATAACCATGCTGAAGAACAAAAGGAGTTAGAGTGTCCCGTTTAAGGTTTCACCATGAAGGAAATCCAAATAATTCCAATTCCCTTACAGCATAAATGAAGTCAAAATAATTCTGTTACAGATTAAGGGTGGAGGAGAGGGATGGGAAAGGAAAACTTTGACTGTCTATGAGAGATTTTGTACACAAATTCAGTGACTTAAAAAAACCAAGAACTCATAATAGGAATTGTTAGTTATTTTGTCATTGAAAACATGCTGATGATCATGGATTCCCATAGGCTTTTGCAGCAGCACTGACTCTGGCTGATCTTTCACATGGGGCAGTGCTGGCTTTAGGAGGCTTTGGGAGTATGTGCAATGCAGAGTTAACTGTCAGAAAAGGGAAGGACTAGATGGCTCAGAGAGATTTTCTAATGAGCTATCAAGCTATGGGTCACTGGTTGAACTTTAATCTGCAAGAACAGTGACAGAAAATCAAATCAAAGTGTTGACATCAGAGTGTTACTGGAGCAGCAGCAAAAGTGTTTATAGTGCCTTATTCGGCACACACAGGCATCTTAAATAAACTGGGAGCAAGCTGTGAGGAGCTTGTCTGGTTCATCCCAATCACAAGATATAGCTTAACTAGTTTGTATTATACCTATCAGCAACACAGTTTTCTTAGTGTAATTGTGAATGACAGCAGTGTATCCCATCACAGAATTTGACCTAAATCCAGTGCTGTGTAGCACTAGGAAAAGAATTGTGAAGACATTTAGGTAGAGTTTGTTCAGCAGTGTCATGGAATATGCTCAGTAATTTGTGGTTCTGGTGATAGAATGTTTGCCTGTTATGTCCCACATTGAGGCCAGTAGTGATATCTTTCCTTTTCTTGAGCTGCTGAGACAACCTGTTGAATTCACCATAGCTTTCCCAGAACTGGGGAGAACCTAAATTACTGAGGCTAGAAGCCCAGCTCTTTTGCAGTTACTAGAGGAAAGACTGGTCATTAAACATACAAGGACAACAGATGACCTCTGCAGTGGCGACTGTACTGCATAGCAGAGTCAGCATGTTGAGGCAGGAAGGCAGGCCCCTGCTGATGCTCATTACCCCACTGATATGTTCACTGTTCTCCTCACCGATTTTTCAGAATACCTCAGTGGTCTTTCCTCTACTCCCTAGCAGCTGGGATGAGGATACAGAGTATCTCCAGATGGCACAGAGCTGACATTTCAGCTCTGTCTTTGGCCTTCTTCACCTCCACTGTAGGCAGGGAAGAGAGCAATAGTCAGCATTTTCTTGTGTGCTAGCTATAATTAGTTGGCATAAAGAGCACTTAAGGTAGTTGACAGAGCCTTTGAGTTGCTTACCTTGCTTAAAAAAAAAATAAATTAAAAATCCTTGGAGTACTCCAGATTCTCTTTGCTGCCTGAAGTATAGTCTGCACCAGTAAAACCCTGAGCTTGTGCCAGAACTTGTACATGGTCAGTGGCTGAATGCTTGTCATTTTGATATTTATTTATTTTCTGTTCCAAAAAACCCAACTCTGGTAGATCAACAAGTTAAAAAAAAATTAAACAGTGAAACTCCAGATTCTTGCAGATTTCCTGTTTTGCTTCTCAACAAAACCTCAAAACCACTTTGAACAAGTTTCCCACCTCAGCTGAGGGTGGAGTTGTGTACGCCCCACACGTGGCCTCCAGAAGTGTACTTAAAGACAATAGCACATCTTTGGCAAGGTGGATCGAGATTTACTCCTAGTATGACAGTCAAAACATGCGCCTGTGCATGACTGTCCCAAAGAGCTTCTGACTCAGCCAAATACATTGGAAAACTTTAACTTTTATATTTCTAGCAGAACAGACTGAGCAGTAGAGATGTGTCAGACAGAAACTGTGGAGGCATTTGATAAGGAGATGCCTCTTTGAGATGCTAGGCAGATATTGGCTGTTGTTGCTACACTAGGCAATCTTGTGTGATTTCATTGATTTGATCTAGTAAGACAATATCTCATCAAATAAAAAGAGCAGAGAAATCTGTTGTGCTGAAATTAATGGTTGTTGCCTGATCTCCTCTTAAATGAATTAATTGCAATGTGAAGCAATGCATGCATTTTGCAAACCCAGCATTCTTTGGCTCCTGCACTGCATCATGACATTACTTGAGGCACTAAAGAAGATCTTACTTGTGATATAGTGTACTGTGGTAGATAGTAGAGTAGCTAGATGCCTGGGAACTCTGGATGGAACTATGGCATTTGGGTGTGTAATTCTAAGTAACAATAAACATTTCCTCCCACACTAGAAGCGTACCCATTAAAAGTTTAGCCAAGTCAGCTGTGCAAGTTCTTACATAAAAAGAGAACCTGCTAAAATGATAATAGGAGCCACTCTTATGTTAAAGTGTGGGTACAGCATGTTGCATTAACCCAAATTCTCCTTCTCTACAGCTAATCAGAAGAGTCATGCTGAGATCAGAGCAGGTGAATATGATAATAGTCTGAAGTTCAGGTTCAGGACTCCTGAGTCTTTTTCTCAGCTCTGTTTCTGAAATGATGCATAGTTTGGAGTCAGTGAATGTGATTTAGACCATCCATGAGTCAGCTTCACTCCTTGTAAGAATGAACAAGATGTGTCTCAAGTCTTAGAAAATGGCTCAGTCTGTTTCATGTGAAGAACGTACATCCCAGAGAAACTGTGCATATAAATATGGACACTGTATTTTGGATTTAGGAGTTATTTAAGAATGTAAGCATATGGGTTTGCAGTTGTTCAGTGATTAACTGCTCATGGCAGTCCATTATGGCTCAAGTGGGTGAGGAGCTGCTAATTTCTTCAAGGTGTTGAAAAGGCCACACTTCATTAAATTGCAGTCTCACCAAACCCATGAGTTTTAGATGACATTGAGTTAGCATGAAATACCTCAGCAAGGAAAATTTGTGGCAGTTTTTAAATTGTTTTGTGGGCTAAACCAGAAAGAGAGTCTATGCCTCTGAATTTCTTATTGTAGAGTGATATGTGGTTTGCACAGATGAAAACCAGGAGCATCTGGAGTGGACAAACCAATCCATTCTCCACAGCACTTGATCCTGATCTCTAATGAGCAATATCTCCCTGTGCTCTGGGGTACAGTTATAGGTATTTCTTAGAATATTTTTTTTCCCAATATAGATGCAACAATCTGCATTCTGTCTGCTCTGGAAAGTGACAGAAGGTTTAGGGACTTCCAACTAGCATTGCAATATTACACCAGGTTAAGAGATAGAGTTGCATGGTGCATCTTGGCCATGCCTGGCTCTTCTCTTGGATGGAACAGATGGCTTCTTGATGTCCAGCTAACAGTAGGAGGGCCTGAACACCAGATTACAGGACAACAATGAGTCACTCTGGCTGTGTAGAACCAGCCAGACATTCCCAAATGCCAGATAAGCCTGGGGCAAATGAGGAAATGCCTGTTCCATGGCTTAACTCACTTGGTGTGATTTATTTGGTAGAGCCCTAAACCAGAACATCTGCAAACAAAAGATCTCCCCCTCCACTGGGCTGAAACTCTACTTTCTGTATCTTAGTCTTCTGGTTGTTGAGTGGATGACCTTAAGTAGCAGAAGCTTCCCTACAGCCTTACATGTTGCCTAGTACAGTCCAGATAGGTGGAAATGCTGTGATCAGAACCTGTTGGGCTGGACAGACTAGATCTATACTTCTGTACTTTATTGATAAATGCTCAAATCATTAACATCTTGCATTACTTCTCCCACTTAGCCCACAACACAGGTGCTTGCCCTTCAGAGGAGAATTTGCATTTTAATACCCACATAAGTAGGATTCCACACTGTTCAGCCTTAAATTAAGCACTTATCCAGCTGCACATATGAGAATAATATTTCCCAGTGCCTATGTCTGAGTGGCTGAATGCAACCACACTAAATTATCTCATGAAAGACAGCTCACTGTTCAGGTGATGGAGAAACGGGTGAACTTCGGTTGGGTGCTACTTCAGAGGCATCTGTCTCTGTGTTGATCGTATAGTTTACATAGGCACATGCTTTAAGTGACCTGGATCATTGTGCTGGAGCTAAGCACCATTTTTTTTTTCAAATGTTGCAGCAAATAAATTGAGTGCCTAAATCAGGCAGTGTCAGTCTAGTCTTCAGAGTCTCCACATTTACTGACTGCTAATAGTCCTTGTCCAGCTCAAACAGCTGTTGTAAGTTTTTTAATTAATTAATGCTGGCAAGGCTTTGAAGTGGTAGAAGTGAAGTCTATAAACAAAGTGTATTATTATGACTTGATGGCACTTTCCGTTTTACTTTCATGCTATACCTGAGTACAGACCAGGTCAGCTACATCTGCAGCTTCACCATGAATCACAAAGAAGCCTACTTAAAATGTGGATAATACTAATATATTTACACTGGTTAAAGTGTCTCAGGGAAGACACTTCTTATCCTAAGAATGATGACCAAAATGCTGGAGGCCCTTTTTTTTTTCTTTTTTATTTCTTCTTTTTTTT
>VWZI01013597.1:47997-74818 GCA_013396835.1 Psilopogon haemacephalus | reverse complement strand
TTTTTTTTTTTTTTTCCCCAGTATTACCCTACCTGTACTCTCAGTGTCTAAGAAAGATGTGCCAGAAGGAAGCTTGAGATGTGAGATATGAGAGTCCTGCTAGGATTTGCGGAAGGTCTACTTATTCCCTACTGATAGTGGTGGCTGTAGTCCCTAAAGTAGCTTTTGGTCTTCTATTTCTCTAGTATGATTGATGTAAATTGTAGCCATACAGTTTCAGTGGTAAGCTACAAACCCAAGAGAAGAAGGTATCCTCAAAGCCTTTCCTCTGCTTACCATCAGATTAGCACAAAAAAAACTTGCACTAAGTCTCTTTATAGGTCATACTATTCCATCAAAGTACAGAATAGCTTATTAGGTTCCTAGTCAATTTTAATTTTGTTTGTTTGTAAATTCTTGATGAAGAACGCTCTAAACTTACTAAGCACTTGCCACCACTGAAACACAGGGAAAAGTTACAGGATAAAGACAGGAGAGGAAGAGCATCTACCACTGAGCAGTGTAACTCCGGATGATGCTACCAAACACCCAAGGAATGCTTGTATTCATCTAACCACCAAGGAAGAGATAACTTCAGGAGGAGGCAGCTGGATGGCTATCTAGACAGCTTGGTCAATCCTGCTAGCAGATCCCTTGCAATATGCAGCTCTTTTTCATGTGCATAGCAAGGTACGGGCAGCCTTTGTATCTCCTGACAGTGTGCAAGAGGGATCCTGGCATTGCTGTCTGGCCTTAATGCTTCATCCTTGTAGGTTTTGGTCCACTAAATTGGACCAAATGAACCATTCTTTGTTTTTGACCCTTGCCACAGAATAATACTCTGTTATTATCCTCCTTATATCTTATACCCTCATGGAAGACAGATACCTGCAGGGGCATTTTCTAATTCAGAGGGTAAGAAATGCTTTGAAGACCAAGAGAAATTTTACTAATATAAACTGTCAATGGCGTCTCATGTAACCTGGTGACTCTGAGGCAAGTTCAGATAGATTGGATATANCTTTTTTTTTTTTTTTTTTAACATATGCTATTAGTTATTAAATATCCTGCCTAATGTCTACCTGGTTCTTTTCAGCAGTAAATCTTACACTGGTTTTACAAGAGAGGTCAGTATCTTTACCCTCATTTCATGGCTGAATAAACCAAGGTGTAAGAAGGTCTAATGCCAGCAGATCTATGTCAGAACAAGAAACAGCTAATTGCAGTAGACTTCAAAATGCATCACTGTGCATGAGTGTCAGTAATTCTTACTGCAGCATCAATCACAAAGTTATACAGAGATAGCAAAGACAGAAATAGAGCAGTACTGACCTCTTCTCAAAGATGTGCTCTCCAGAGATTTTTTTTTTCCAGCAGAACTGTTGTGACTTCAAGAAGAGCAAGTACCTGTTCTCCACCTGGATGACTATAGCCAGAGGCAATAGAAGTAAATTTTAGGATAAGATTTCCCTCTTATTTACATCAAGCAAGTAACAGTGCTTATTTTAACACCGTTTCCAAGGCACTTTATCTTTAAATCTTGCAAGACTCTGATTCAAATGACTTAATGTCACAAACATTGTGTGAGGCCTGGCAGTTAGGACAAATACATGCTTTGTGGTTAAGACAAGGAACAAAATATGCCAGTACAGGAGGGCATTGAGGGCTGGATGGCCTCTCCCCCTTGCCAAGTTTGCATGTGTTCCACTGAGATAAGGAAGTTTGCTGCACACTGTGCAAAGGGTAATAAAACAGAGTCTCCATGACCCCTGGCTCAATTGGCAAAAAGGCTTAATGCTGTGTTTTCCACTTCATGCATGCACATATTGGTAGGCACTGCCTTCCAGTGCATCCCATGCAAATTAAAAGATATGTCATGAAGTGGTGAAGTAACACTCCTCTAGGTAGAGAAGATAAAGGACTTGAACTCACTGGCAAGTGTGTGCCTATTACTGAAGAACCAAGGAATGGGCCAGTTGAGCCATCGCTAGAACCCTGACTGGTGATCTGGATCTTTGTGTACTCTCTCCTTCCTCTATCCCTTTCTCTTAGACACATTATATGCATCACACACACACATATACATATGGGTTTATTCAAGCAGTTAACAAACCTGATTTTGTATGGTGTAAATCTCCATGATCCAACTCTAGCGAATCAGTTACTCACTTTTCCCTTGCGGGTCAAGCAAGACAGCGAGGCAAAAAAGTAATTTTTTGCCTTGTTTGAAACAAATAAAGACATAGGCCCTGCACCTCGGTTGAGGCAATCCCAGGCACAAATACAGGATGGACAAAGAATGGATAGAAAGCAGCCTGGGAAGGACTTGGGAGTACTGGTTAATGAAAAGCTCAACAAGGTAGCAATACGTGGCTGAAGTCCAGAAAGCCAACTGTATCCTGGGCTGCATCGAAAGAAGAGTGGCCAGCAGGCTGTGGGAGGTATTGAGCTCTTCTGTGACCCCACCTACAGTAGTATTCAGTTCTGGAACCTCAACACAAGAAAGACATAGAACTGTTGGAGCAGGTCTCCACGTCAAGTATGAAGACAGGCTTTCGAGAATAGTGGTTTTTCAGACTGGAGACAAGAAGACTCCAAGAAATATATTATAGCAGCCTTTTAAGTATTTGAAGGGGGGCTGCAGGATAGCTGGAGGTGGACTTTTTGCAAAGGCAGGTAATGGTAGGATAAGGGTTAATGGCTTTGAACTGGAAGAAGCTAGATTTAGATGACACATTAGGAAGAAATTCATCATGAACATAGTGAGGCTCTTAAGTAAGTTGTCCAGAGAAGCAGTGGAAACTCCAACCATGGAAGTGTTCAAAACCAAGTTGAACACTTGGTTTCGAAGGGCATTCATCAACCTGGTCCTTTTTGAGGTGTCCCTGACCATGACCATAGGATCATAGGATCACAGAATGTCAAGGGCTGGAAGAGACTCAAAGATCTCAACAGAGACACAGATCATTGAGTCCAAGCCCCCTGCCAGAGCAGGACTGTGTAATCTAGCTCAGGTCACAGAGGAATGCATCCAGATGGGCCTTGAAATTCTCCAGAGAAAGAGACTCCACAACCTCTCTGGGGAGCCTGTTCCAGTGCTCTGTGACCCTTACAGTAAAGAAGTTCCCTTTTGTGTTGAGGTGGAACCTCCTGTGCTGCAGGTGATACCCATTGCTCCTTGTCCTATCACAGGGAGCAAGTGAGAATAGCCTGTCCCTGCCATCCTGACACCCAGCCCTCAGATATTTATAAACATTTATAAAATCCCCTCTTAGCCTTCTCTTCTCCAGACTAAAAAGCCCCAGGTCACTCAGCCTCTCCTCATAAGGCAGTGCTCCAGTCTCCTTATCATCCTTGTAACCTTCTGCTGGACTCTCTCCAGCAGATCTCTGCCTCTCTTAAACTGGGGACCCCAAAACTGAATGCAGTATTCAAGATGAGGTCTCAGCAGGGCAGAGTAGAGGGGAAGGAGAACCTCCCTTGATCTGCTGGATACACTCTTCTTAATACACCCATTGGCCTGCTTTGCCACAAGGGCACGTTGCTGTCCCATGGACAACTTGTTGTCCACGAGGACCCCCAGGTCCCTCTCCACAGGGCTGCTCCCCAGCAGGTCATCTCTCAACCTGTACTGTTGCAGTTTATTATTCCTCCCCAGGTGCAGACCTCTGCATTTATCCTTGTTGAACCTCATTACGTTCCTCTGTGCCCAGCTCTCCAGTCTGTCCAGGTCTTGGCTGTGTGGCCACACAGCCTTGAACTGTATCAGCCAAGCCTACCAGTTTGATGTTATCAGCAGACTTGCTGAGCAGACACTCTTGATGACAGGGTTTTGGTACTAGATGATCTCTAAGATCCCTTCCAACTCAAACCATTCTGTGAAAGTCACTGGAAGAATTGTTGCTATTTCATAGATATATACTGATAACCTAAAAGAGCAAGCAGTGCTCCAAATCTATAAAGCATCTTAATATTTTACTTTAAAAGACCAAATCAGAAGTTGGGTTACCTTTCAGCAGGAACTTTATAGATTTTTTTCCAGTTCTTGAGGGGATTCATTAGGGAGTCTTATTTCATATATTGATGACCATCACAGTCCTATAAAAGAAATTGCCAGTAGGGCTTAATCTTGGTTTAAAATGTCACAGAATGCAACATAAAATTGAATAGAAAAAAAATGCAGTTTGTGAAATTCACACAAATAACTAAAATTAAGTTGCTGTGAAGAGTGGTCAGCCACATGTATTTCTATAAACATGTATCAATTTGATATACTACATTCATGTGTTTTATTCAATTAATATGCTTCAGAATAATGTAATAATTGCTGTACTGCTTCTGCTTAATCTAGTATACTGTCCTAAGAATGTGGAAAATAAGGCATGTAGAAGAATATGACACGTGTCTGTGGAGGACATCTTTTCCTCCTTCCCTTGAATAGGTGCTTGGCTTTTTTCCTTCTGAATTATTTTTTGCATCCTTTTTCTCTCCCAGTGTAATAGTAAATGTTCTAACTATCTACATTTTGGAAACTCCTTGGGTTTTGGGGTCTTTAGAGTAATTCCAATAAATCCTGACATGGGAAGCAAAAAATGAAATGTGACCAGTCTATTAAGAATAAAAACATTAAAGATGAGAGCTTTCATGGAAACCAGCTCCAGAGTAATAGCAGTGATTCATAAAATACAAGGCTCAGCAGAGATAAACTGTGGGCAGAAATAACATTTCAATAAGGACACATCATGATTTATACTAAGTAGGACCTAGAGAAAGATACCATTACATTACCTGAATGCCTTCAGCCTTGAACATTGCAAAAGGAAATGAAATTTCCAAAGAAAATTCATTTGTTTATTAATAAGCACCTACCTCAAAGGAGGAGGGTGATAATTGTGTAGTGGTGTGCTGAAATCTCACATTTTAAGGACTGGAAGACTGTAACTAGTATTACAGCAGGTATCTGGAATTTCCCTAAATGTGAGTTTTTTTGCTTCCCAAATTTCTGTTGTTCTAACTAGGATTATATAAAATACATTAAAGCCAAGTTTGCAGAAACAGTTTCTGGAACAACAGCCAAGAAAGGCATAAAGACTGTTTAACAATGTGCAACCTGTAAGTGACTTTTTTCAGCAATTACTGGTATTTTTCAAGCTGCATAATGACATTCCTCCATCCATTGAGGTGTCAGGGGGGCTTTTTTTGTTTGGTTTGGTTTGGTTGGGGTTTGTTAGGTTTTTTGTTGTGTTGTTTTTTTGTGTGTTTGTTTGTTGTTTTTTTTTTGTCTGTGCCCTTAAGTTCCACAGTGATAATAAATTAACTTCAAGTTTTAATTTTGGTTTTAGAATAGGCCTTTGATAGGAAGGAGAAATTATGACAATGGAAAGAATTCTTATCCAAGAAAAAACATTCCATTTTTAACCATAGTATCTAGCCAAATTTTGAATGAGCATTTATCATTAATATATTTGTAGATCATCTACAATTGACATCCATTAAGGAGGTTCTGATAGTTCAGGAGGCCTGAAAAATATGGTTAGACAAGCACATGAGTGCAATATTGTTACAATTATAAAGAACTGAATTTTTGTCTTCTTAAATGAGGCCTTGAGCGACCTGTTCTAGTGGGAGGTGTCCCTGCCTATGGCAGGGGGTTGGAACTGGATGATCTTTGAGGTCCTTTCCAACCTAAACCATTCTGTGATTCTGTGATTAAATTTCATCACTTAACACTTACATAGATAAAAACATCATTGCCTTAGCCATACTACAAAGGGTGCCTCTAGATTTGAATGAGTAGACTAAATAGTTCACTGCCTACCTCACTTAACTTTCACTTGTTAGTTGATCTTGTCAGTAGAGCTACAATACTTACTTTCACTGTACTTTTATTTTCCAAAACATTACTTTGTTGTGCCTAAACTAGTGAATTGTTGAGTTTAAAAGAAGAAACCAAGGGATCTGTTGGTGTAACCATACCATTTTTCATGGAAATTTTTTGATGTCACGAAAACATTCTGTATCCACAGAGCTTTATACAGCCTTATAAATGACCAATTGACACTGTGCCTCTAATTGTCCTCAGCTGGAAGCAAAAATACTACTTGTGAGCCAAGCCTGATTAATGTATTGGTTGATGAATTTTTCTTTTTTTTTTTTTTTTTTAAAGGTGCCAAGGGGGAGCCACAATGGCTCTGAACTTTCTTAAGGATTGCTTCTGCTTTGGTGGAAATTTGATTTTTCCTGCTATTTTGTTTGTTTAAAAAGAAAATAAAAAACAGAGTGATGTCTAATCTTCAGGAACGTACCTCAGCATCCAACCCACAAACTGTTGGCAAAATAATAAACTTACACAGAACGTACTGTTAGATTTATTTATTTATTTTTACTTCTTCCTTTCAGAGGTATAAATCACAGCTTTTTGCTTTTGCAAATTAAAGTATAAGCCTTGCACTGGATAGTTGGCACCATTTCTTTTGGCCAAATGTTCCATGATGCTTCCAAAGAATCTGTGGACACTGAGTTGGCTATAGCTTGTCTTTGAACTCGTTTGCAAAAAAACTCAGTCTTCACAGGCCTCCAAGAAAAATTATACCCAGTTTATTAAGTTGCAGTTTAACTCTTTCATGAGCAGAACTGCTTATGGTAATTCTGTTTGGGGTTTTGAGGTTTCTTATTTGTTTGGCTGAGTTTTTCCTGTGTACTTCCATGAAGCAAGCATAAATAACATCATCCTGCCATACAGATCCAAAAAACTCTATGTATTTCTGATTATCTGACATGGGATCTTGAACAGAAACTACTTATTATGCTAGTTGGTTTCAAGTTTGACTTTCAAATAACCGTGCTCAACTCTTACTGGCTAAATATCCTACACATTGCCTTTTTAGAACTCCTCTCAGCTACATATTTGCCTTTGTGTCTTTGTAATATAGTAGACAGAGTGCTCAGTTGCTCATAATGCATTCCAAATACTACAGAAATGCACCACTTTCTCTACTCTTGAAATACTTGCTATTTTGTCTGTCAAACAGATTTTAAAGTTGTGATCAGCTGAATGTTCAGCAACAAATAATTGAATGTTACTGGTGTGTAAAACACTGCTGGTGTTGTGTTAATCTTCAACTCTTCTCTCTAGGATCCTCATACTGCTTTCTTCTGCAATGCTTCCTTTTTATAGCCATGAGACCATCTTTGGTACTCTAACAAAAGTCTATATGAACCCAGGAAAGATATTTTTTGGCAACTTTGGTTCAGTTTGCCAAGTTCAGGCATGAACCAAGATCCTGATCACTTGTGGTTACTATAGATTGGATGACTTTTCCAAGGAAGATTAAGTTTTTGGATCCAATGACTTGCTGTCTTCTGGCATCATACCACATGTCTTCTTTACTATACCATAATGTTTCTCAAGTTTGCTTTTGTTTCATTCTCATAATTGGCTTTGTATATCCACTGACTGATCAGATTTTCCTATCAAGACAGGGATGTTCACTCCAAATTTTCACCAGTGTAACTGAGAGGAAAATTTGGTCCGTATGCTCTGTAGTATGGTATATCATCACTGTCAATATTTTTCTTCTTCCCATCACTCCCTTGCCATATGGCAACTTCACAGGAAAGAACTGAACCACATATGTTGTAAGTAGGACTTCCTCATTCCCTGCAAATTTGAGGTTGGTTTTGGTATCATTCAGATTTAAAAATGAAAGAAGTCCTTAAGCCAATAGCATGGCATCAACCACCCAAAAGCTAGGCAGCCAGTAGAAACTAGTTGTCTGAAGTGCTCCTATCGTTGCTGGATGCAGGAAGCATCTTTGAGAGGGTGATTTGTCATAGCCTAAGTTAAGAATTAGGGGGGAAATTTCATTGTCATGAACATGAGAGCAAATCTCTTAAAAATACACTGGTTTTAGTGGTCTTCAATTGATTAATTGAGCTGCACCCCCAAAAAGCAACATCTGTGCTGGGGGATTGAATGGGAATAGGAGATAATTCTCCTGAGCTGCTGTTAGCCTGCAACCTGACACACTTTGGCATGTATCTGGTAAGATCTATCCAAGTAACACATAAGAACAGTAGGCATTGTGAGCCAGGGCTGGTTTTCAATCAGCAAGGCACAGTGTTTTGGGTAGGAAAGGAAATCTAACCCTAGTAAGACAAGCCGTACTGTCCACTCACTTTTAGGGTCAGAAAATGGATGTTGGTTCATTTTATTTATTGGTGAAGATGGAGGCAAAGATTTGCCAGCAGTGAAGAAGGCCTTTTTAAGAGAAGAAAATACTTGAGTTTTTCATTTGCATTGTCTGCAACTGGGACTTGTGTGCAGTAGTAAACTAAGAGACAAAAACGACTGTTAGTGAGACATTTCTTGTAAAGCAAATTTTAAAGACATTCCTTTCCTGTACTGGTGCTAGAGAGTGACTGTCAGTGAGTATGAAAAGCACTGTTTGTAAGGAAAGATTTGTAAGAGCTGCTATGCCTAAATGACTTTCTGAAATCATACACCCCACAGATCCCTCTTCAAGCTGACATTAGGAAACTGATCTCCAGAGATTACTGTACCTGGGAAAATGACCAGTGTTACCTAAGTGTTTCTGGATTATTCCATGATTTTCAGACTTGTGACAGCTCTGCCTTAGAAATACTCACTGTTCACTACAGAGTACCCAGAACCCACAAAAAGCTGTGTGAAATGTTTCACCCACTTTCAGTCATTGTTGTAACTCAAGTACCCTTGCAAAATCACAGAGTCAAAGAACATAAGCGGTTAGAAGGGGCCTAGAATGATCATCTAATCCAACCTTCCTATCAGAGTAGGATCACCTAGGGTAGGTCACACAGGAATGTGTCCAGGCAGGTTTTGAACATCTCCAGAGGAGGAGACTCCACAACGTTTCTGGGCAGCCTGTTCCAGTATTTTGTCATCTTCACATTGAAAAAGCTTTTTCCTTAAGTTCACACACAACCTCCTCTTCTCCAGCTTTCACCTGTTGCTCCTTGTCCTGTCATTGGACATCTCTGAGAAGAGCCTGGATCTATTCTCCTGACACACATCCTTCACCTATTTATAAACAATAATTAGATCACCTCTCAGTCTCCTCCTGTTCAAGCTAAAAGGAACCAGCTCTCTCAGCCCTTCCTCTTAAGTGAGGTGTTCCACTGCTTTAGTCATTTTTGTGGCTCTCTGTTGGACTTCTACAAGCAGTTCTCTGTCCTTCTTAAGCTGAGGAACCCAGAACTGGACACAATATTCGAGTTGCGGCCTCACCAGGGCAGAGTAGAGGGGTGGGAAACTACCAGCCACACACTTCTGATACATCCCAGGATACCATTTGCCTTCTTGGCCACTAGGATACATTGCTGGCTCAAAGTCATCTTCCTATCCACCAGGGCTCCCAGGCCCCTCTCTGTGCACTGCTCTCCAACAGGTAGGTCCCCAGCCTTTACTGGTACATGGGGTTATTCTTTCCCAGATGTGAGACTCTATATCTGCCCTTGTATTTCATTAAATTTCTCCATACTCTGACTTGCTCTCTTCAACCAGTTCACAATCCACACTTCCTCAGTTTAGCTGCAAGGATGCTGTGGGTGTCAAATCACAGATCACAGGTCAAATGCTTACTGAAATCAAGATAAACCACATCTACTCCTCTATCATCTGTCCGTGTAGTTGTGTCCTCATAAAAGGTTATCAGGGTGGTCAAACATGACTTTCCCCTGGTAGAGCCATGTTGACTGTTCCTAATGACCCTCTTGTCCTTGATATGCCTTGAGCCAATGCCAAGCATGAGTTGTTCCATCACCTTCTCAGGCACAGAGGTGCAACTGACAGTCTATAGTTACCTGGATCCTTCTTCTTGCCCTTTTTGAAGATTGGAGTGACATTTAGTTTCCTCCAGTTCTCAGGCACCTCTCCTGTTCCCCACGACTTATCAAACGTGGTGGAGTGTGGGCTAGTGATGACTGCCACCATCTCACTCAGTATTCATGGGTGTATCCCATCAGGACCCACAGATTTATGGATGTCCAGGATGCCCAGTTGCTCCCTAATCTGGTCTTCATCAACCAAGGGAAACTCTTCCTTTATACTGACTTCTGGTGCCTGGGGTGCTTGAGGACAGTCTGCAGCAGTATAGGCAGCTCCCTACTTAATGGTGCAGTCTCCTAACTCCCCTTATCTATTTCACACCCATTGGTATGCTCTGATCCTGTGCTTGGAAGAAGCGGTCCTTGAATGATAACCAACTGTCTTGAACCCCGTTACCTCTTAGTTTCTTATCCCATGGGATTTCCCGTAGCGGCTGCTTGAAGAGGCCAAAGTTTGCCCTGAGGGAATTCAGGATTGTGATCCTGCTTGATATTCTCTTCCTACTTCACAAGATCCTGAATTCCACTGTGTCATGGTCACTGCAGCCAAGGCTGCCCTCAACTTTTGCCACTTCAACAAGACCCTCCTTGGTGAATATAAGATCTAGAAGTAGTCCTCTCTAATTTGGCTGATCCACCATTTGCAACAAGAAGTTATCATGGATAGATGGGATAAATTCAGATGAATTACTTTATTTCTGGTTGTTTCCAGGGAGTGTGTGGGTGTTGCAGACACTTAACTCCTAAGGCTATTAATTTTTTCTGCGCTAATAGTTTCCATACTAGGTGACTGACCAGTCTCCCTGATGTGTTGTGTCAGTTTGCTTATTAAATAAGAAAATAATGAATGTTAGGAATGAGCCTAGAAAGCTCCACATCTCCCACACTGGCTCTTGGTGCCAAGTGTCTGGCTGGCATCGTCTCCAATATTCTGCAAACAACATCTGCATGTGCATGTCAGTTGTGTAACTCATGAATTTAACGTAAATGACTGTCATAATTTGCTGAGCAGCACTGATTAGAGCTCTTTTGCCAGAGGGAGGCTTTTGCAGCATATGAAAGAGGCAGTCATGTTCTGGCTTTCTTGTGAAAGGGAAGGGGTATGGTAGCGGACAGGAGTGCATCATTTGAGGGAATGACAATGGGAAGATTTCCCTCTCCCCCTTTATAATTATTCTGATACCAGATGGGATTATTTATGCTGAAATGGTCACTGCTGTGGTGAGCTCAGAGAACATGTGCTTTGGATGCACTGACCCACCTCAGCAGCTGCCTCAGAGGTTGACATGGAGAAGTATACAGCATACTGAAGAGACAAGGAAATTCAGTAGGATGTGTATAGGACACCAGTTACTGATTGGCAGCTCACTTTGTTGGTCTGCACAGCCGCTGACAAGTTCAGTAATATCTCTGCTCATGAAATAAAAGCCTAAGGTGCTTCTCCTGCACCTCATGAAACCTGACATGAAGATGTACAGGAAGGCAAAGAAGGCAGTAGGCTGGAACCCTGTGACTCAAGTGCCATTTACTCACTAGTAACATCATGTTAGGAAAAATTTTTATATTAGAGTTGAAAAAAGAGTTATACTTTACTTTTCCTCTTAAAACAAGTGTAATTTTTATGTTCTATCAGCCATTTTAGCAGAGTCTAGATACCCTGTTCTTTGCACTGCTTGAGTGCAGTTGATTTCCACTGATTATTTTAAAGCAGCATGTGATAGTTTGTTTTTCAAAAAAAAAAAAGGATGACTTTGGGTATTTCTAATGCCAATACTTTCTTAAGCTAATTTCTGTGAAATAATATAAAATTAAGAAGGGCATGTCAGTAAACTGCTTCCAAGCAGGTACTAGGAACATCCTTGTCTGCTGTTTATGTTAACCTTGGGCTAAAGATTGGCTCTTATTCAATATCTGAAACCTTCCAAGGAAAACAGATGGCAACATGTAAATAACTAAACCGCACATATGAAAATGACTTTGAAATATAATGTGATGGATCAAACTTTAGTTGGGTTAAGAGTCAGGCATTTAGAGTAATCTCTTTACTCCACTTAAGTGTCACATAGGTAAGTCATGACAGCTCATTCATTGCCAGAAAAAGCTTGCATTATCCTCAAGAATGAATTCCGGACCTCAGGAAGCTATCAAGTCAAATGAAAACCAGAGACCACTTGCAATGCCTTAGTTGCTTACAGCATATGCCTGAGATCAGCCTAGCCATAATTTCAAATGTGAGCAGAATCATTACCAAGCTAATGCAGATCTATTGAGTACTTGGCCATTTACTACAGATAGAACAAGTGCTTTGAGCTAAATCTTAAAAAAATCAGACTCTGTGCTGTTTTAATGGCTATTAAAAATCACAGAACATTTTCATAAGGGGAGGAGTTTATTAATCTTATTCCCTTAACCAGATTACCTTTTTCCTCCTACAAATACACTTTCAGTTCCTTATTGCAATAGGAAAATGAAGAGAGAGTGAAACTCTCTAGTAATGTGCTATATCTTGAAAGAGATATACTACTTCTAACACTGCAACTTGGGGACGCTATGCATTTTCTGCAGGGAAAGCCCCAGGATGTTGTTCCTGGAATTTCCTCACCAGTGGCTGGGCAACAACCCTGGATGCCTACTTCACATCCTCACTGGTCACCTCTTGCAGATTTCAGTCACTCGGTATCCCAGTTACCTGGCCTTCTGCTCTGATAAAAAGGTGTCTGCAGTGGGAAGGCTATACTGACTTGTCTTCCAGTTTTCATGGCTCTTTTACAAACCCAGCATGGTTTATGAGCTCAGCAAGCAAAGCACTGCAGATACAGGAAAGACTTGTCAACACAAACACTTGCATGTGTGCACTGTGGGTTATCATCATTAGCCTGCAATATCTGATCAGCTATCAAAAGCCTTCATAATGTAATTACAGAACAAAAGATGGGAGTAAAGGTGAATGAAAGTTTGATAGAGACACTGATGTGACTGAAAGGGTTTGTAGGTACTGCAGGAAAGGCATGTTGGAAGGCACAGTGATGTATCTCCGTGGGTGATTAGAGGGATTGGCATGTAAAAAATGTCATGGGAGATGGTGCTGGAGTGGTTAATTTGAGAAGTATATATGGAAGGCAAATCAAAACTTTTGTGATAGACTAATCACAAATAGAGAATGAGGGATATTATCCTGCTGATGGAATGCAGAAGGGTCTCCAATATGAAGAGAAGAACTAGGATTCAACCCCAGACTCAGATACCTGAATCTGGTAAAAGGCATTAAAGAATGATTTGGAAGGAACACTCAAAGTAATAGTGAAGATATGACTACAGTTACCACAATGTAGATGCTCCGTCTCTTAAAGATTACAAATCAAGACTGAGTGCTTGCTAAAGTGTATTCACGTACAAATCACTTGGCTTGATAAAAAGATACTCAATGAAACATGATCCCTATCCTTAAAATCTAAGCATCTCTGTATTATGATTTATTAGTGTTCTCTGTTTCCATCTGTCTTTGGTAGATCTTCAGCATTCCGAACATCAGTGACTCAGTGCTGCTGATGCTGGAAAGTGGGCACTGGTCCATCTTAGAGTTCACATCCTTCTGTGAAACCTTGGCAGGATTCAGGGATATTAATTGGNCTTGGTCAAAGACAGAGCAAGAACTTAAGAAAACAAAGCTGAACTCTTATGCCATTGTTAGGAGATGCTGATCTTTCTTTTTTTTTTTTTTTTTTTTTTTTTTTTTTTTTTTTTTTTTTTTTTTATCAAGTGGTAATATTCTCATGACTGTATTCTAATGATCCACTATTTTGAAACTTGATGGTGTTGGAATATTGGTCAGAATATTTAAAAGCAGACAGTGAAATTTTACGTAATGGATCATGTAAGTTTCAATTGATTCTCTTAGCTTTCTTATGGAGACAGTTTAGTTCAGCTAGGAAGAACTGCAAGTTGAGTTTTCCATTTTGGCTTATGCTTGTAGAGAAAAAAAGTGATTGAATTCTTAATTTGGAAAAAGTCTGCCTGAACAAATAATAAAATAGAAGAACAGACTTATCTGCAAGATAAAGACCTGGGAGCATTTTATGAAGAATATTTGGAGGATAAAAAAAATTACAGTTTCTCACTGTCACTGGGAATTGAAAAATGAACAAAATTAGCTAGAGAGCTGGCTGAGAAAAAAAAATAAGGAAAAGCAAAAACAACAACAACAACAAACACAATCAGATGCCTCTTAAATACGGTGTTCTCTTTCCAGTGTTATATTAAGCAAAAAATTGCACTGTTGCTGAACAAGTAATTTATATCTGTGCAAACACAAGGAACATAGACAAAGAAGGTCTTTTATGTTTAAAATACCAGCAAAAATCTCAAGAGAATGTCCCAATTTTTAATTACTATAACATCATACAGAGCATGAAAAACACAAAGAAAAGGGGAAAAAAGTTTGAACTATCTTGCACAGGGTATAAAATGTCAGAATGTGATAGCTGATATAATACATGGTGCCTATGTGACTCAGAAGCCTAAGAAGCAATCCTTTATTCCAGACATTTCAGACCACATCCCATCCAGCTTGATACTCAGTGAAAATTGCAATGTAATGGATTTTCAGCCTGAAATGACTTGGCTTGCAGGAAAGATCGTCTTGGAGATATGACCAAAGATTTGAATCAACATGACAGTTGCCTGTACTTATGAAGGCAGACTAGATGACTGGTTAAGATTAGATATATAACTTTTAGATGGCTGGAATATGAGATAAATCCCACCCTCTGTTACCTTTTTTCTCATCTTCTGCACTGAGTGCCATCCATCGTTTCAACAGCACTGTCAGAGGTACCCAGCAGAAATATTTAATAAGCTCAGTTGACAGAGAAATGCAGGGGGAGCTTCCTGTATTGCTAAAATTATACTCTGTACAAAGGATGTTGAATCATCTTTTAGCATTTTATGTTATTCAACCACCACCACTCATCATAGAATCATAGAATCATTTCAGTTGGAGAAGACCTTCAAGATATTCAGTCCAACAATTATCTATCTCTACCAAGTCCGGTGCTAAACCGTGTCCTTTAGCACTGCATCTGTGTGTCTAGTAAACACCTTCAGGGAATGATGACTCAAGCACCAAGCTGGGGAGCCTATTCCAGTGTTCAATAACCCTTTCAATGAGGAATTTTCTTCTAATATCCAATCTGAACATCCCCTGGTACAGCTTGGGCCCATTTTGTCTTGTCCTATGACTTGTTACTAGCAATTTATTTCCACCAACTTTCATGTTGACTTTCACTTGCCTGGGGAAACCCACACTGGGTTTGAGCTTTCAGTAATACAACTGTCAAGGATATTTCTGCCTGAAGGCAGGAAGGGATTTTAGGACTAGGTTTAATCATGATAATGTGGAGTGAGAGTGTATGATAATTTTATTGGACATTCACTTTTACTACACCTCATTTGTAATACACCTTCAGTAAGCTAGTATTTTTTTAACAGATATAAAAGTAAAGACCATGTCTTCAGAGAAATGGCAGACTGCCTAGGTGGCATATGGGTGAGGAACAGACATTGTGTTGTAGCAGAAGCCAGAGCATTAAAGAGCAAAGTAGTGTGTTAGTATCATGGTCTGGCATGTCTTAGCCAGAAAAATACATATTATTCTGTGATTCCACCACTCAGTGGCTTAGATTTTCTCTGTGAGGATTTGAGGGAGAAACTAAGCCTTTGTTAATGAGAGGCTATGAATGGAAACCATGTAACTTACAAATATGAGCTGTGTTGATGTTACTGCATGGAGGAAGAAATCAAGCAATATTTCATTGCTGGACCAGGAGGAGAAAATGCATTTACTGGAGGATTGGAGCCATATGCCCTTGATCCCGCATGCTTACACAGCTGGACTTCAATGATCTCTGTAGCTTCCCTGATGAATTAAGGCCTTGTGCTCACTTTAGAGCCGTCTGTTATTCCCCACTGTGTATGTACCTACCTAAAAATTCATAGCCAGTCTCACATTGAATCAATGCTCACAGTCAGCTTGTATCTAAACAAATTTAATAAATCTAAGAGCTGTGAAGATCCTCTTATTTATCCCATGACAAGCAGAGAGACTCCCAGTTCTTCTGCTCCTGACATCTTTGTCAATAAAATCTGCAGCTTGCACAATACAAAGTTGTTTTATAATTCATCTCCTTGACAATAACAGTACCTTTGAACAGGAATGCCTTATGTAGTTATCACAAGAACAGCGCTTAAGCTGAGGCTGAATCAGCAAAGTTCTAAAATGTTTTTTTCTCCTCTTGGAGAAGCAATTTTTTTGGATGCAGTGAAAAAAAAGTCGGATTTGCATTTAGAGGAGAATTTGTATCTGGCTGGCAATTAAATCATAGGTAAGAGCCATAGGACTTATTAAGTTGTATATTCCTTCTATTAAATCATCTTCTTCTACTACAGCATCATTTTCAGACCTGATGTCTAATTTCATTATTTCAAAAGCACAAAACATCAGAATTACAAAAAGTAATGAAAATTCTGCAGTATTCACCCTTTGAAGAGTATTTTTAGGCAGTATCCACAAAACTAACTGCTGGCAGAATACATTGTATGCGGGAATAAAGGTAACTAGATATATATTCTATTGAGTTGAAAGTGGCATCAGCTCAACTTGACCTATTTTGTATTCACAGCTATTTATGAGGACATACCAAGATGTATTTTAAAAGTTGTACCCTAAATATTGAATATATTACCTATACTAAATTTGCAATTATCATACAGTCAATTATGTAAATACTTTGCTAGGTTTTAAAATAAAAGTTACAATTCTTAAACAAAGCACTTAGGCATGAAGTTTCATTCATTTCAGTGGAAAGTTAGATGTCTAAATCATGGTGTGAGAATTTGGGTGAGTAGATTATGTGTTTAAAAAGTGATTTCACAGAATCACAGAATTAATCAGGTTGGAAAAGACCTTCAAGGCCATCAAGTCCAGCCCATCATGTAATCCTTCTAATTAACTAAGCCATGGCACTAAGTGCCTCATCCATCCTCTTTTTGACCATCTCTAGGGATGGTGACTCCACCAACTCCCCAGGCAGCCCATACAAATGCCAATCATTCTTGATGTGAAGAACTTCCAGCCTAAACCTGCCCTGGCACACTTTGAGGCTGTGTCCTCTTGTTCCATCACTGGCTGCCTGGGCAAAGAGACCACCCACCTGACCACAGCCTCTTTTCAGTAGTTGTAGAGAGCAATGAGGTCTCCCCTGAGCCTCCTCTTCTCCAGGCTGAACAACCCCAGCTCCCTCAGCTGCTCCTCACAGGGCTGTGCTCCAGACCCCTCACCAGCCTTGTTGCCCTTCTCTGGACATGTTCCAGCACCTTAACATCTTTCTTAAATTGAGTGGCCCAGAACTGGACACAGTACTCAAGGTGTGGCCTAACCAGTGCTGAGTACAGGGGAAAAATGTCTTCCTTGTTCCTGCTGGCCACACTATTCCTGATACAGACCAGGATGCCATTGGCCTTCTTGGCTACCTGGGCACACTGCTATCTTATGTTCAGTCAGCTGTCAACCAGTACCCTGAGATCCTTCTCTGCCCAGTTGCTCTCCAGCCACTTTGTCCCCAGCCTGTAGCTCTGCATGGAGTTGTTGTGGCCAGAGTGCAGTATGTGGCACTTGCACTTGTTAAAACTCATGGTGTTGGACTGTGCCTATCTATTAGCCTTTCCAGGTCACTCTGCCAAGCCCTCCTGCTCTCCAACAGGTCGACGCATGCTCCCAACTTGATGTCATCTGCAAAATTACTGACGGTGGACTCAGAAAATTTAAAATAAGAAATCCAAAGTTGAATTTTAAATCTGTTCCAGTACTTTAAATTTGTCTCTGAGAATTCAACTGATTGTTTTGCTTCAAGTTTGAAATATAATTCTTACTTTTAATCAAAACAAAATTGACTGTGAAAGAAATGTTTTCATGAAAATTCTAGAAGGGGTGACTGGACAGAGACCTCCCTCTTGATGATTGAAGATGATCAGAGGGCTGGAACACCTCTGCTCCAGGACAGAGGCTACAAAAGTTGGGACTCTTCAGCCTAGAGAAGAGAAGGCTTTGAGGAGACCTCATAGTAGCCTTCCAGTATATGAAAGGGGTCTACAGGAAGGCTGGGGAGGGACTGTTCACAAGGTCTTGTAATGACTAATGGGCTAATGGGTTTAACCTGGAAGAGGGGAGATTTACATGGGATGTTAGAAGGAAGCAAAGCCTTTGACATGTCCTGCACCACAGCCTGGTCTCCAAGCTGGTGAAACATGGGTTTGGTGGGTGGACCACCAGATAGATAAAGAACTGGCTTGATGGCCGCACCCAAAGAGTGGCTGTCAGTGGGTCCATGTCCAAGTGGAGGCCAGTGACAAGTGGAATCCCTGAGGGATCAGTCTTGGGACCAGTCCTGCTCAGCGTCTTTGTCGGTGACATGGACAGAGGCATTGAGTGCATCTTCAGCAAGTTTGCTGATGACACCAAGCTGTGTGGTGCAGCAGACATGCTGGAGGGCAGGGATGGCATCCAGAGGGACCTGGACAGGCTGGAGAGGTGGGCACAAGCCAACCTCATGAGGTTCAAAAAGGCCAAGAGCAAGGTCCTGCATCTAGGTCGAGACAATCCCAAGCACAAATCCAGGCTGGGCAGTGACTGGCTGGAGAGCAGCCCTGCAGAGAGGGACTTGGGGGTGCTAGTGGACAGGAAGCTCAACATGAGCCAGCAGTGTGCACTTGCAGCCCAGAAAGCTAACCAGATCTTGGGCTGCATCAGGAGAAATGTGGCCAGCAGGTCGAGGGAGGTGATTCTCCTCCTCTACTCTGCTCTGGTGAGACCCTACCTGGAATATTGCATCCAGTTCTGGAGCCCCTGTTACAAGAGGGATATGAACAAGCTGAAGCATGTCCAGAGAAGGGCCACGAGGATGATCAGAGGGCTGGAGCACCTCTGCTATGAGGTCAGACTGAGGGAGTTGAGGCTGTTCAGTTTGGAGAAGAGAAGGCTCCGAGGTGACCTTCTTGTGGCCTTCCAGTATCTGAAGGGGGCCTACAGAAAAGCTGGGGAGGGACTTCTTAGGCTATGAGGTAGTGAGAGGACTAGGGGGGATGGAGCAAAGCTGGAGGTGGAGAGATTCAGATTGGATGTGAGGAGGAAGTTCTTCACCATGAGAGTGGTGAGGCCCTTGAATGGGTTGCCCAAGGAGGTGATTCAGGCCACATCCCTGAAGGTGTTTAAGGCCAGGCTGGATGAGGCTGTTGCCAGACTGATGTAGAGTAGGGTGTCCCTGCCCATGGCAGGGGGCTTGGAACTGGATATTCCTTGTGGTCCCTTGCAACCCTGACTGATTCTATGGTTCTAAGTTCTTTACATTGATGATGGTGAGACACTGGCACAGGTTGCCCAGGGGGGTTGTGGCTGATCCCTCCCCAGAAGTGTTCAAGGCCAGGTTGGATGAGGCCTTGAGCAACCTAGTTGGAGATGTCCCTGCCTATGGCGGGGTGTTGGAACTTGATGAGCTTTGAAGTCTCTTCCAACCTAAACCATTCTGTAATTCTATGATCTCCAGCTTATTACTTGGCTAAAGGTCAAGGAAAATTACAAGGTGCCTGGGAATGAATGGAACTGGCACTGAAAGTGCACTGCTGTAATTCTCAGGTAAGGACAGTCAGAGGTTTTACCAACAGTAACCTAGCAAGAGAATAAATGTTTCCTCATTTTACAGGTATATGAGGAATATTTAGAAGTGTCATGTGACTGGAATGTTTCCTATGACTACTTGGAAAAGATGGAAAAAAACTTATCTATCAGCTTGCAATTTCTCTGTTGTTTGTTTTTTGTTGGTTTTGGGTATTTGATTAATGCTTGATAGCTTTGTTAGTGAATGAGTTGAGGTTCATAGATTATTTGAAGCCTGTCAGTGCAGGAAATCCATGTACACATGATATAAAACATTCAACACTGCATACTAGTGGGTTTTGTATTTCAGTGGGACCAGTCTGTGCTTCAAATATGTCATTATCCTTTATAAGGAAGTTTTGTTCTAGTCTTGAATCAACTTGCATTGTTAATGTGCTTATCAGCCAACTCAGAAGGATATACAGACAGCTGCAAGGAGTCTAATTAACATTTGACTATGAAATAAGAAATTAAAATCTGCTCTACTATTTAATCTGTCAGCAAAGGTCTAGATTAGAAGTGAGTTCAGTGTTTCTCTGTAGATTTTCTCTGTATTAATAAAATAGAATCTTAGTCATCAGATGTAGAGAAAACCTATTAATTTATCCTGTCTATTTAGTATTGCTGCTGCTTTTACCCTTTGGATGATCTTAGGAAAACCTCTTGCTCTATGTTTGTCTCCATCAAACACCTGGAGATGGTTATCACCTCTACTTTTAGTCATCATTTACATGGGTGTATGTAATTCATGTAATGTTTTCCTGCAAATCAGAACTTCCATTATTCTTTCCATGTTATTTTCTCCTTTAAACACCTTATAGTGTTCCAGCGTTACCTCTGGCATGGTAAAGAGTGCTCTTACTATCCAGAAGCACACTGTTAACTCCTGTGTTAAAATCTATCTACTGGTAAATTTAAAGTTGCTATTAGTGAAGCTACGATTCAAAATTATTCCCTTTTTTTTTGTTTTTGTTTTTTTTCATAAAATTGAAGAAGGAATGATTATGTTTCTGTGTGATAACTGCTTTCTAATATATGAAAGATGCAGCAAAATACTACGAAGCACAGAGTTGTTTTAAAAGGAGTGGGTTTTTTTCAGAATAATCTGAATGTTCAGAGAGTTTATTTCTAAACAAATAAGAACAAACAACAAATTGTTTGGACCAGAGAGAAGGACTGTGTTGACAGCAGACATATGAATGATACTGTTTTTACAGATGGACTGGTGAGAATCAAATTGAAGCTATTGATCTGTATTTTTGTAGGATCCTGCTAAATAGAAAGCTTAGGGGGCCTTACTGTGAGCAGCATGGGTTATTTAACTACCTAGGAAAAGCAATATGCTTTCTTTCTGTCACACACACTCCATTTCTAGTGGAACAGAAGATGCCCAGTAAAAATGTCAAGAGCCCTTCTGTAGAGATGGGGATAATCCTTTTCAGATATAATTAAAAGCCTCTCCTTTTCTCTCAATAGGCACACTCACAAAAGATAACTCTTTTGAGACAATATATCAGCAGCTTGGAAAATAAGTTAACTTTTAAACTTCATTAGCTTTGCATCTTCAGTAGAGACAGGAAAGAGTAGGATGTGATAATAGGTCCTCAGGTCTCAAATTGATTAGTGCTTTTGGCAAGAGGGCAATTTTGGAGTCTGTTCAACCTGCATTGCAGGGTGACATTAGTTGCCTAGAGAAGAGAAGACTCTGAGTAGACCTCATAACAGCTGTACAGTACTTAAAGTGGACCTACAAGAAATCTGGAGAGGTACCTTTTTACAGGGGCATGTAGTGATAGAACGAAGCATCATGGCTTTACATTGAAAGAGGGTAGATTTAGATTACCTGTAATGAAATTCTTCACCATGATGGTGGTGAGGCACTGAGAAGCTGTGAATGGCCTCTCCATGGAAGTGTTCAAGTCCAGGTCAGACAGGGCATTGAGCAACCTGGTCTAGTAGAGAAAATTGTCCCTCTCCATGGCAGAGGAGTTGGAACTTTCCAACCTGAACTGTCCTGATTATATGACTCAATAATTCTATGACCAGCCTCCTAAGGAGGCTGAGCTGGTGAAAGTGAGAAAAGAGCTTATTTATCATTGTGGCTACTGGGACTACCACCAATCTGATCCACTGAGAGCATGTGTGAGAGCAAGTGTGAAAAGACATGCTTGAGTTAGCTCTGGAATTTTTGAGGTTTCTTTTGTAAGTAAATAATGAAATAAATTTGTCATTGCAAGAAGGATGTATCAGCTGAAAGTTATTTGTTCCTTGTTTGCTTTGATATTATCAGACTTCTGTAGCGGGATCACATTTCAATGTGACATCTATCAACTGATGATAGATAAGGACCAAGGGTTTATACCTTCATAATCAGCTTCCACCATATGTAGAGTAAAATTCCCCTTATTAGGGAATGGAAGAGTAATCAAGACATCTGATTTCAAAACTTAAACCTGAAACCTCTTTACTGTCAATTCACTGGGAGGAGAAAGAGCAGAATGTGCTAATACTTGAACAGAATTTAGATCAAATTATTTAATCCTCTTGCTTCCATCCTTTAATGTTCTTACCTAGGAATTCTATAAGGTGAATGGAAGCCCTGTTTTCTTTTAAAATAGATTAATTTTGTTAATTTTAACTGTTACTTTAGGTTAAGGGGAGATGATTTTAAATGTCTGTATCTGTGATATGTCTTCCAGTATCTGTGACATGTCTTCCACTACAGAAAGAAGTATTTAAGAAGTTTATCCACATGGAGGGGGGGGAGAGAGGGGGGTGTCAAACAAAAGCAACAACAAAAAAACCTGAAATCTTCACTTCAGAAAAAATAAACTGCAGAAAGACAGCCCCAGACTACTGTAGCTACATTCATAGTTCTCTTCTGTTGTCAACAGAGTATCATTGCCAGAAAGGTCAGCAAAATACAGAGGAGCAATTCTCCATTGCCCTTCTATTTTTTCAGCATTTCTGAAGCTAGAAGGTGATGTTCTCTTTCCATCTGAGCTCAGCCATGGAAAAGACATCTGTAACCACTGCTACTTGATGAAAATGACAGTGATAGCAGAATCGTCAGTACGCAAACTTGTTGAAGATCAGCGCAACTTTAGCTGTCAATTAAAACAATGTTAAGTCTATATTAAAGAGATATTGCAAGGTTTTTATAATTACCATATTCCTTTTTATTATTTAGAGTCTGTAGGTTCAAACTGCTAAATTCTTGCTCATTAGATTATCACTGGTTATACAGTGTAACAATGCTACATAAAGTCTCTTTAGTAGACAGGGTTGAATGTACAGATCATAACAAATGGATAAGGAACTGGCTAGATGGATGGACTGAAAGGGTTGTGATAACAGCTAAATGCCCAGGTAGACACCAGCAACAAGTCAGTTTCCTCAGGGATCCATATTGGGTCCAGTGGGGTTTAGAATCTTTGTCAGTGACATGGACAGTGGCATCAAGTGCATCTTCAAGTTTGCCAATGATGCCAAGCTGCGTGGTGTGGTGGACTCACTTGAGGGAAGGGATGTCATCCAGAAAGATCTTGACAGGCTTGAGAAATTGGTCACTGACAACTGCATGAGGTTTAACAAGTGAAAGTGAAAGGTCCTGCATCTGAGATGGGTCAATCCCAGACACAAATCCAGGCTGAATGCAGAATGGGTTGCGAGTAGCTCTGAAGGAAGAGACTTGGGTGCATTTATTGGTGAGAAGCTCAACATAAGCTGGCAGTGTGCTCACGGAACCTAGAAGGCAAATCTTATCCTGGGCTGCACTAAGAGGAGTGTAGCCAGTAGATCAAGAGAGGTCATTCTTCCCCTTTGCACTGCTCTTGTGATACCCCACCTCAAATACTGTGTCCAGTTCTGGTGTCCCTATCACAAGGACACAGAACTGTTGGAGCAAGTCTAGAGGAGGACCACAAAGGAGATCCAAGGGCTGGACCACTTCTACTGTGAGGGCAGGCTAAGGGAGCTAGGGTTGTTTATCTTGGAGAAGACTCCAGAGGGACCTTAGAGCTGCCTTCCAATACCTGAAGAGATCCTGCATGAATGCTGGAGAGAGACTTTTCATAAGGGTGTCTAGCAATAAGACAAGGGGGGATGGTTTTAAGCTGAAGAAAAGTAGGTTCGGACTGGATCTTAGGAAGGAATTCTTCAGTACAACAGTGGTGAGACTGGAGTAGGTTACCCAGGGAGGTTGTGGATGCATTTCCCTCGGGTTGTTCAAGGCCAGGCTGGATGAGGCCTCGAGTAGCCAAGTATAGTGAGAGGTGTCCCTACCCATGTCAGGAAGGTTGTAGTAAATGATCTCTCTAAGGTCCCTTCTGACCTAAGCCATTCGATGTTTCTATAATTCATTCAATATCATAAAGCACCTCTGCCCTAGAGTGACATACAGTATGAAATGGCCTTAAATTAGGAATGGAGTAGATTTCAAACCTTTTTAAATGGTTAAAGAGATATATTAGTAATGTAACATGAGTCAGTAGCAGAGAGAGACAGCCAAAACACTGTTTGTCGTGGTATCAGATACCAGGAGAGAACTCTGAACAGCCCTGAGCAATTTTGTATTCAGAACTGGGTGAAGCTTGTGTAAGACCATGTTTCCATGTATTATACTGCAAATTATTTTTAAAAAGTAAATAGCCCTTTACTGCAGAAGTCCATTAGAATGCCTTTTTAGCGAGGTTATGAATTTTCAGTAATTACTGTGGTGATCCGTATTTAGCATCTGGAGGATTACTTTTAATCATCTTGGAGGATATGATTTGACACCATTCATTTTATGCTTTAGCATTTAACCAGTTTAGCTGAAAAAAAAAGTCATCATTCTGCTGACAATTTAAAGCCTATAAAGGTAAAACTGACGGGAAGGGGAAGGAGGGAGATTTGGTTTCTCACAGAAGATGAGGACACTGTCCATGTGCTGCTTTAAAATGTATACCCATTGGGCTGGTATTTGTGGTAATGAAATGAGACTTCATTCTGCTGTGGATCCTCTGTAGGTATCAAGGCCCTTTTATATTAGGAGTTGAGACTAGCATGTATATTTCAGCTTATTTTTTTTTTATCTTTTTTTTTTTTTTCCTCTGTGACTCTTAAATACATGATCTCTTTGCATGTATTATATGTGTTACTACATTGCTACAGTCTTCCTCCTAGATATCTTATTGCTTCTGATTATGTATTAGAACCAAGCCAGTAGATTTCTTTTGCTTGTAAGATGGCTGACACTTTTATCATGGGTTACTTTCTCCAAAGGACTTACAGGTGTCTTGCCTGGACAACTAATATGCAGAGTTTGCATTGCAATTAGTTTCCAACTTTCCACTGTGGGATTTACTGTGTTTCTTGAGAGATGGAAAGATGTTAATGTCTTTCTCTACAGACCTGGTCACAGCTGGTCCAGTTCCATTATGAGAGAATATGAATATATATAAAGTGATAATTATTACTGATTAAGAGCTAGGTGTTTGTTTCAGTGTTTGGTTTCTGCTTTGGTGTCTGCATGTGTGACTCCAGTTAACCCTGATGTTATTTATGAGAACACATTGAGCTGAGCACTGAGCATTGAGTCCTGTGTGCAGCTCCAGCTCTGAAATCCTCAGCACAGAAAATGTGTTGACCCATTCATGCAGGTCCAGAGGAGGGACACAGAAATACCATAGAGTTGAAACACTTTTGAGATGCATAAAGGCTCAGTCTGAAGAGAACACTCTAGGGAGAACTTATTGTGGTCTTTCAGTACTTGAACAGAGCCTATGAGAAAGATGGGTACAATCTTTTTAGCAGAGCCCTTTGTGGAAGGAAAAGGGGTAATGGTTTTAGATTAAAAGAGGGTATATTTATACTAGATATAAGAAGATATTTGAGGATGGTCGGACACTGGAATAAGTTGTTCAGAGAGGTGGTTGATATCCCATCACTGGAAACATTTCAGGTCAGGTAGGACATGGTTCTGAGCAATGTGAGCAAGTCAAAGATGTCCATGGCCATTGCATTGGTGTTGGACTAGATGACTTTTAAAGGTCACTTCTAATCCAAATCATTCTATGATTCTGCTGCTGCAACTGCCCTCTGGATTTGCAGTTTACAGACTGAAGAGGTTTTTTAGGGTCATCTGTGGTGACCTGCTGCAATATACAAACCAAACCCATTACCCAAATGCTCCAGTACAGGGAAGAGTGACTTTTGGTTACTGTTTAAATGAACCCACTTAGAATGATATTGGATGGGAGGAGATAATCCTGCAAGGCATAAAAGTACTAGGCTGTGAAGATTTTACTCTTATTCTAGCCAATCTCCACTGTTAGAAATTTACCACTCATAGCAGGTCCTTCCCTTCTGCCTCTATCCTTTGCCAAGACTGTCTGGCCTTGTTAAGAGCTGCTAATGTGGGAAACAAAGTCATCTATTCCAGGCAGATCTGTAATCTTGGATTTAGATCTTCACTGTATTTACCAAGAAAATGAATTGTGCTGAGTCAGTCACACGCTTTCACAGTGATGAAATGAGCCCTCAAGCCTTGCTACACACAAGGTCAACAAATCCCTATAAAAAACAGGGGACAACCCTACCCTCATAATACCTGCATTTAAAATTACAGTGTTTGATAATATATGACTACTGTTGTAGTCTATTTACAAGTCTATCCAAGAGAAACTCCTGTGCACAAATTCGAGTCTCTCCAAGGCTTTCCTGTGTGTGTAGTAAAAGGTAATTGAGCTTATGATCAGAAGAAAAGCACTAGCTGTGATATTCTAAAAAAAACCAAAAAACAGTTTTTCTTCAGCAAGCGTAGTCAGTTCATAACAGAGCAAGCATACACAGTGCTCTACAGCCAGCATGCCTTGACCCTTACTTCAAGGTCTGAGAAAAAGTTTCAAAGAGTTAGTCCCTGTTTCATGATATTCTTGCAACACTGGTGACAGGAATGGCAATGGTCTCATTTTCCAGAGGCTGCTTTTTAGCCACTGGATGAGAACAACTTTATGGTAAATGCAGCAGCCTGAATAGCAGAATATGAAGCTGAATTTTAGCTTAAGGTGTTGAGCCCAGTGGTTTAGTTGCATGTGCTATGTGAATTGAAAATTTATAAATTTGAGGTATACCCTGATTTTACTTCACAGCCTCTGATTTTGATTAATGTTGACAGTGTGTTATTGGAGAGGTACACATCATTTGAAAGATATACATTGTAAGAGTTCTTGAATGTGACCTTATCTAAATTTCTTATAATGCTCAGGAAATGCCCTCCAAATTTGA
>VWZI01013597.1:33240-47962 GCA_013396835.1 Psilopogon haemacephalus | reverse complement strand
TTTTTTCTCCCCCAGCCAGTAAGTGAAGAACACTCAGTGCGTTTTTATTTCCTTCTCCAGTCAGTCAGCTAAGTCAAAGCTTATAAGCACGGGCCTCTGATGCCTCTCAGGTGCTTCTGTGATAAGTTCTAATATAAGTTCCTGGGTAAATAATACAGACCTGTTCTTGCTCCAGGTGAAATGAATAATAGCAAAATCATTAATTAACTCACAGACAGATTGTACTTGAAATCAGACAATTAAAATCTTCTAACTTGGCAAAATCTGTTGAGAAAAAAAAACAACCAAAACCAAGCACAGAAAACAAACAAACAAATAAACAAAACCCAAACCGGCCAAGCAAAAAAGAACCCATGAAACAATTAGTACCTAGGCCGAGATAACGAGTAAATGGGAATTGAAAGGATCTCACCTATGGCATCAGCAAGGCATGGAGCCCTACTGCAGCCTCCTGTTGTGCGTCTAGCATAGTCTCCTTAAAGAGACAAGGTGCAGAATCATGTCAAGGTGCAGCCAGCATGCAAAGTCTTACACACCAGGAGACTGTCCTGAAAAGAACATTGCTGGGACACCCTGCGTCATCTGAGACCCAGGCATGCCCAATGCTCTTACCCCTTCCCGAGCACTGTTGTGATGGTCTGGAGTTTAGCCTAACTGACAAGTCAAGCTTCAAGACAATTACAAATCTCTTGCAGTATGCATCTTTCAAGACCTTGAGGACTTGATGGGGATATGAGGTCTTCTGAAGCACAAGGGTGTATGTGGAGGGTGGGAACTGAAAGCTGGTAAATTTTTGCAGCAGCGCAAAGCCTGTCTGGGAGTCTCCACAACAGGGAAGCTCAGTAACTCTTGAAGGATACATTTAGCACTACCTAGAACAAGCTTCCACTGCCTAGGTTTCTTTTTCATTGGAAGAGAACAAGTGAAAAAGTTAACAGGTTTCTTCTGAATTTGCTTCATCCTGTCCTCACGGTATTACTCTAGCATGCCATAGAGCCATGGTGGTTGTGAAGTCCCTCACTAGCAGTGGAGAATTAACATTTGCTGTGGCAGAAAGCTGGTGTACATGATGGCTGCTGCCTCCCAGAGCAAGATAACCTGCTCAGTCAGCCAAAGTCCCCTGTGGACAACCATCTTGCTTTTAGCTGTTGGAAAACTGCAACTAACCACTGAATGGAAGAGCATGGAGCAGCAACCATACTGGAAGCAGCCACCACTGCAGCAGCAAGAGCAAGCAAGGACTCGTTCCCTGGTTTTTAACATTTTTTTCCTCTTCAACTGCCATGCACAATAGTGGGAGAGAGGTCTCCAGTCTCCTTCTCCCTGTGAAGAAATTCTGAAGAGGGGAATATAATTCGAAGAAGGTTTCATGGCCATGCCTTGGGGTTTGCAGGCAGCAGCAGGCTGCTAGAGGCATGGGGTTAAACTGGGGGAGCGCTGCTCTCTGCAGTGGTCCAGGCCTTTCCTGGATGCCAGCCTGGGGAACAGGAGTGCTGCTGCTGCTGTTGCTGGCAACCTGGGATGTCCAGGCACAAAGTGAACTTCAAACTTCAGTGTATTTGTGGATCAGTGACCCTGATCTGGCAGGGGTGTTGGACTGGATCTTTCGAGGTCCCTTTCCAACCTCTAATGTTCTGTCGTTCTGTTGTTCAGTAAGGTTTCTGAGAGTGCTTTCAAGGTGTAGAGCAGAAGCCATTGTACTTGGAGAGATCCAAACGTAAGTGAGGTTAAATAATATGAATATATCGGTAAAGGAGTCAGAGAGGAAATGTAGAAGATAGAGCCCGAAAGCTAGGAGACTGCAGCATGTTGCAGTTCTGCAGTACGTTAGAATGGTTCATCTGAGGAAGACAAGAGAGATGTTTACCTAGGGAAAAGACATCATACGGTGTCGTGACATGTTTTTAAATGGATTCGGAGCTGGTGTCACCCACCATGGCTGTGTCTGGGGTCGCATGCAGCAAGTGTGCCGGGAGCAAGAGGATGATGAGGTGGCTCAGGAGGAAAAGTGGAGCTGATCACATGAAGGGAGGGAGTCATGTATAGAAAGGCAGCATGGGGTGAGTAACAGTAAGGATGAAAGTCTGTGAACAGCATTCAATACAAAAATTAAGCTTTTTAGAGGTCTTCAGGCTTCAGCAAGAAGCTTAGGCACAAATTCAGCTCTAAGTAGCATTAATAAAGACTGCAGGCTAAGTTCCCATTTCCAACAAGTCCCATTTTGATAGATTTGGCAAGCTAAAACTCAGAAAATGTCTGTTTTATAATTTCAAAGTGGACTTAAATTAGTGAGAACAAAGCACAAGTGAACTCAATCCATGTTGCTGAATTGGAGCTTTAAGTGTGGGCTGGTCACAGAAATGTCTGTCACTCAGACTTCAGTGATGTTTTTTCTCCAGGAAAACTACATATTTTTCATGCAGAAGCCTGCATCTTCATTCAGCAATACTGCAGGGCTCTGCTGAGTTATCTGCATTGATCTGGTAAATGAAAGGCCCCTTGCTGGCAGAAAAGCACACTGAGCCCTGAAGCAAACTGGAGCAAGGAAACTCAGACAAGCACAGGCAATGTCCTGTTATATGCATGTATGTTTATAACATAGATGTGTATTTGTATGCAAATGTTTGGTCAGAAAATATCCAAAGTCTATGGTCTCCCTGACCTTGAGGTATTTTGAGGTATTTTTGTTTGTTTGTTTCAATTTTTTTCAAAAAAGAAAACTGACATGGAGGTACTGTAATCAAATATATGCATGCTTATGTATGTGTGAAACTGTAACCTTTAGAAACCCTGAGAAGTGAGTGACATCCTTAAACACAGACTGAAGGCCAAGAAAAATGTTTGTGTATGGGCCTGAAAAGTGTGTAGAATATAGTTTTTCATCAAATCATGGAAATCTGAGATAGGAAAAGACTCATTAGATCATCCTGACCATTGCCTTGGCATGAAGGTATAGGAGAGCAGGAAAAGAAACAAACAGAAAAAAGCATTGAAGTTCTAAAATGTCTGGTTTTGCAGAAATCACAGTGCAAACAAAACCACTGCACAGTGTGATATACAGGTAGAAAAGAGAATTTGGAGCTTTTAAATTTTTCTTTAAAGGTTTTTCCTTTCTCCCATGTAAACTTCTCCATAAACATTGGGACTTTTTATCTTGTTTCCAGTGTTGACTGATTAAAAATTAAAAAGTGAGATAATTACCATGACAATGACAGAGCATTTTATCTAATCAAAGAATTCAGTAATTTTTACAGGTAGCTTGTGAAGTGGGTATGTAAATCTGATATATTAACAAGTACTTTGTCAGTGCAAACAGATTTATCAGAGACTGTTGCTGAGCCTTACTTTGTCCATGAGGTAGATACGCAGAAATGAAGTGACAATGAAGTCTGGAGAGTGAGTCAGTGGCTAAACCAGGATAAAATTCAGGAATTTTGTCTGAGTTTTGTGGTGTTTCAGGGCTAGGCACTTTGCTGTGTAGCTCTGAGGGGAGTGACTGGAGTCACCAACTCTTTGGAACCAGTGAAGCAGATCAAATCTGTAGTCTGGACACACCTTTACTAATTGCTAAAAATTGCTATAGTCTTCCCTATTAAGACCAACACAGTACTTACTGCTAATAATAGATTCCCTTAATGGATATAGAATCAAACACTTTGAAGTAGCAGTTGAAAAGGTTTTAACAGTGTCCACTTTGTAATAAGAATATAAATTTTCTTGAAGATCCATTATTTCTTGGATGGTTTTGGTTGCGTTTTAAAAGAAATTGTTGGCAATGCAACTGTTGACTTTCAGAGAGAAGGATGAGGGAGTTTTTTTACAACCATAGTGATTTTATCCCATTTGCCTTCATTTAATTTGGAAATGGAAACCATATCTTTAATGCTAATTAGGCAGCACATTACTTATTCTTCCTGTCCTTGTGTAAATAACAATTAGCAATAATTTAGCAGTTGTACACTCTGGCATCTTCTGAGCCATACCATTGTATACCATTCCAAATTCCTATGCATTAATTAGGATCATAAGCCAATCAGCACTAATTAAGAAGAAAATAAGCATAATAACAAATGAAACAAAGCTAATGATTTGTATCTGCTCAGTAGTTCTTTTTCCCTCTGCAGTTTATCAAATAGTTGTAATGCATAGGAACTTCTTCTAATTGAAACTAATTATGAGGTTTCCCCTGCTACTTTGAGCCTCATGTTCAAATCCCATGAAGCTCATTAAATAAGTTACAAAGCTGGAATCTTTAGCACATATTGTAACTTGGTTCGTGTTAATTAGCACCATGTTTTGGAGGCAATAAGAGGCCTGTTCAGCAGCAAACGCTACCTAAAGGGAGATTAGGTAGGGATTTTTGCAGAAGCTTTTAAGAGGCTATAGAGAGACCTGAGCCAGGTATTACCAGATATGGCTGAAATGTCACGTAGCCACCTCAATGTTGTATGCTAAATACGGTACTTTTGCAATTCAGCCCATTTTGGTGCTTGTCTTAATGTCTGTTGTTATTTGGAGCAAGCATCTGGGGAAATATAGGTGCTTAAATATGCAGTCATTACATCTGAAGGTCATTCCTGTCTATTGGTGACTGTGTCATAAAATAACATACATTTTCCACTGCTGGTTTGGGTGTCATTACCACCACTTTGCTTTCAGAAGTGGGTAGCAATCTAGATGCCAGCATCTTTCCAGATCCCAGCACCATTTAACTGACTGAAATTGCTACATGAAGTTTAATGATGCTAAAAATACATGTGGTGGTACGTGCCATCTCGATTTAGTTGGATGAAGTAATTTAAAGGTAGACAGTAAGTATTGAATACAGTTCAAAGTGGGTGAAAGAAATCCACAAACCTACAGTTCTGTGTCTTCTTCAAATTCACCTCATCTTAAGTGGTTTTCAGTACAATTGTATGAGACAGGGCCACACACTGATCTTACAACAGGCTGATGCCTTACTGTACTGCAGATTCTCAGTCTTAATGGGCAAAGACACACAACCTGATTTTACTGGAAAGTCTCACATATCCTGAAACCAAACTGAACTGAAACACATCACAGTCTACATGTTATCTGTTTCCAGCTGATATTGCTTTGAGAATGATAATTAATTAATTAATTGACTAATTATTGAAAATACCCTTAAAGTGGTACAGTAATTTTGACAACTTGCATATTTTATAGCTGTTGGATCTTCTTTGTCTTCCAATTATGTGTCTGCAAATTGTCACAGGTCTCTCACCCTACTACCAGCCCCCAACTGCTCTTTTCAGGACTGTGAGGCTGGCCCAAAAGCCATACCCAACAGAGGATCAGCTTCCTGATATATTACCCATTCTTTCTCCTTGCCCCTGAAGACCATACTTGGGCAGCTTGCAGATGGGATGGCCAAGGTTCAAGGTCCAGTGGTAACTGGAAATGAAAGATAGATCCCATTCTAAGGAAAGCAAGAAACTTTTTTGTGTAAATCATTAGAAAAGAAGTGCCAGTGCAGTGTTTCTTCTGCTTTCCAAGAAAAATTGGCTTCATTGAATGACTAGTGTAATTTGAACTACTATTTATGTAAGTACTGAGATAAACACAAAGGATCATCAGTTTTCTCAAACAGAATTGAAAAGCTCCATGTAAATTATTAAACTCTTAAATGAAAAAAATATCACAGAATCACAAAATGTTGTGATCCAAACTTACTTGAAAATTTGTAAAATGCCTCCTCTTGAAATCTGATGGTCAACAATTGCAGATATTTCCAAGGACACAGTAAAGATATTCATGAAGGCAATCCACAAATCAGTTCATAGGGTTTTTTCCTTCCAATGGATGAGATGACCAATAGACACACTCTTCATAGCCTGCAGGTTTTGGAGTACAGGGGTCCCTCTTTTAGAAAAGTTGTTCTCTACAAGTGGTGAAAGACGTAGTCATTTGTCTGAACAATTTAGTCAGTAAATGATCATACCTAGAGCACTGAATTTTTTAAGTACTTCTTTGTGAAGTTAAATCCAGTGGTGTCAGTGTCCCATCACCATCTTCTACTTGACAGTCAATCAGGGCATGGATGTTGATGTGTTTCTGTGAACTGATTTGTGACTTGAATGACTTTTTTTCTGAGGAGCTGAAGTCTATCTTTAGTAAAAACCTTTGGTGATTTCCTAGGTATTGGAGAGGTAATATGACAAGAGGTGTCTGCAAGGTCGGCTTTAATAACCTGCCTTCTCCTAGTATCACTCTTCAGGAAGCAGAGGGAGAATTTTTGTTAACTTTTTGTCTCATTAGTGCTCATGTTTGCCTCTCACAAATCCAAGTACTGCAGAAAATTATATAGAGGAAAATGGCCACAACAGACTCACAGACTCCCCTCTCCACCTTGTGTAAACTGAAAGCTTCAATATATATAAAAATTAAAACATACGCTTTGTAGTACTTGTATGTGCTGTGGCATGCCTCTAAAAAAGCAAAACTGTGTTCTCCTTAGGCATATGTAAAAAATGTTTAATAACTTTAGCAGTTGGTCCTGCAAGAAACATCCTTGGGCTTGCTGTTAGTTAAAGCATCATTCTTCTCATTAGGTTTCTTTATCTCAAAATAAGCATCTTCCAGTCAAAACTACAAAGCAAAATTAATCTGAAGCTTTATTTGGTGCTTCCAGTAGAAAAGGTGTATCTGAAAAGAAGTGAAAGAAGTAGGAATCTAATGAAAAATAAAACCATTGTAACCATTGTCTCACGTTACAAATAGCTTGTTTGTAAGCAATTAAAAAAGGATACATAAGTGAGACTATATAGCTTTTGTGAGCTTAAAACAGCAGAGTAGGCCTTAGTGAGAATTAACTGGAAAGACCTGCTCTCAGTTTCCCGGCAGGCACAGCAGAAGGTCACTGCTGGTTTTATTACTCATGTTTCTATTATCCATATCCTGATGGGGGTCTGAAGACCAAATGAATCAGGGAAATAAAGTGTTAATTCTCAGAGATACTTAACAAGTGGTGCATATAAAGGAAGGGAAAATGAGAGGAATTTGGATGGTATAGTCATTGTTTTGTAGAAAACAAAGCAAAACAAGAAACATTGGGATTTTTTTGTTTTCTAAAGGTATTTTTTTGTCAGTATCTCTTTCAATTGTTCTTAATTATGACTTGAAAAGAAGTAGTTCTAACAACTGCAGATGGGGAATACTGGTACTTTCCTCTCTTTCAGATGTCCTTTGAGGTTTGATTATCTGAAACCTGTAAAATATCTTAAGATATTTTCCTGAAAAACACAACATAAGAAAAAAAAAGTGAATTGCCACCCCATTTTTCTGTGATTGACCTGGGCAAGGAGGTTTGTTACTTCTGAAATTGCTGGGAGATAATGTGGCACATTTGTAGGGAAGTTGTGACTTTTGCCTTGAGCTGTGCTGGAAGGGGTTAAAATTACTGGGAATCTTACCTTCAGAAATGAAGGAGAGGAAGAAAAAAGGTAAAGAGAGAGAAAGAACTAAACACAAAATAAAAACTGCCTTTTTTTTTTTTTTTTTTAAATACTGGCCTCTGATTTCAATTATTTCTGAACTGTAAACATTTTCAGGGACAAGGAATTCCTTTGCATACACATATTGCTATTTGCAAAAACCAGGGCCAGTCCAGTGGAATTTTGTTTTTGTCTCAACAGAGTAATTTATTCATCTGGGAGATTTTATTTAATAGTCTGGTATTAATGACAGCAAGAAATTAAACAGTTGTTTCACTCATTTTTCTTCTTTTCAGTGTGTGTCTTTCTCCCCACCATCCTCCTACCCCTGTATCTTTATATGCTTTAAAACCATAAATGTTTCCAAAGGTAGTGCCAGATTTAAAATACTGGTTGTTATTACAGTGTGTGGGTGGCTTCACCCTCTGTTCACAGCCTCCAGCTTTTATCTGCCCTGCTTCAATCCTCCTACTATAACAGAGGAATCTGAGAAAATGAACTTATTTAAGAGAGAAGCAATTTAGCTCCTTTTATGATGATCATGATTATTTTAGTCTGGAGTGACTACCCTTTAGCAGGTAAGACCAAAAATTAAGAGAAAAGAAAAAAAGCTTTAAAATCTTAAATTTTGGTGCAATAAATCAATCAAGCAGACAGCCCCGTTTTCAAGTCTTGTTTTTATCTTATCCCCCAAATTACAAGGAAGTTACTTCTCATGTATGCTGCTACAGTGGAGATGAGAATCAGACCCTTGTTCTCTGACAAGCATATTTAAAGCAAAAAGACTTTTTTTCTTTTAGGCTGCTCTGATATATCCCAAGCCCTGCTCTTCTTTCTGCTATGCACAACAAGCATGAGGCAAATACAGCACTTTGCAACAGGCTCAGGAAGAGGAAGGGGATAACAGGGACACTGTCATCCTCCCATGAGTGCCTTAAAGTTGCAGTCAACATGAATGTGAGAAAGGAGGGTGGTGTGTGCACCATTTAATAGGTAAGAGAGTGCGGGATTCTGGTGAACTGATTTGCATTGTGTATTTCTGCTGGGCTCCACATGTGAGCAATGGGCAATTGCCTGAAATTGAAAAATCACTCACAACTCAAACCCAGAACCACTAACTCAACCAGCCCAGTATGATGTGAGAGAGAGTTGAGGAAGGTGTCAGTGTAGCTTGATTGATGCAAGCACCATTCATCCAAGAGCATCAGTTTTTCCTACAGATAAAGGACTTGTTCAGAAATCAGTGTTTTGCCTTGTGGGTAGCCATGTTCATAAGTCCTGCTTTGCTCTCTGGGAAGCAAGAAACAAGATACGTGTTCAGGGCAGGTTTGCCCTGCCTATCTGGTAAATGAGTTATATTGGCAGGATGCTCTGAAAGCAGCTCATTTCTATGTTACAGATTTTAGAGCTGAACATTTCCCCTCCAACAGCCTCTGAATGCTGACATAGCCCAGGGAAAAGTTACTCTTGGACTCAGCACTGTCTTGGAAGGTGGCAGCTTTGAGTCTCCCAGAGACAGAGTGAGTTAAACTCACATTTCCCTTTCTCTTTCTGGGGAAATACTGTAATAGCAGCAGTTATTTTCTTCCTTTGCATTTATAGGAGCATGGGCACTGCTGATGTGGGTGTAGAAGAGGCTTTAAAACAGGTGAAGGTTCTGTAGGACGGATTGGAGTCTAGATGGACTTTTTTATTCCTCATTTTTATCTGGCTAACTGGGATAGGGTGGTTTCTCAAATGAGGTTCACACTTCAGAGATGCTTTTCTCTGCACCCAACTAAGCAACAGAACGGTCAGGTTGGAAGCACCAACTCCCACTCAGCATTGCTGAATGATGGAATCAGCATCAACATAGTTTTGCTAACAACCTTTCCTCAGTGTTTCTCCTGGAGGAAAGTCTTAAAAGAGGAGCCACACGTCTTTGGAGTAATGTACTTGGAGCACCTCACTGCAGGGAAGAAACTGAGATGTGGTAACAAGAGAGATTTGTTCAAGAAGTAGGGAAACTCAAGAGCTGCATCAAAATCCATGGAGTACCCAGAGAGTTCTCTTTCTTTTCTTTAGCTGTTGATGTGATTCTCAGTAATCATTGATGTTTCCCCTATTTTTTCATTAATGAGGCCATAAAAGTTAAGTGTTATCTATCCATCTGCTCTTCTGATTATGTGTGTTTGTGTATGACTACTATTAACTCATTATTGGCATGCCACTTATTTAAACTTTGAGTTTACTGTTCTGTGGAATCACAGTATCTACCCAATAATTTAGTTAATTTAGCAGGCATCCTTTTTTTCTGTAAGATAAGATGGTCGTACCTGTTCAGTGCTATTATAAAGTTGTGCTAGTCTCTCAGCAAAAAAGCAGTCTCTGTTTGCTGTTAACCAGAGAGAAGGAGAGAAATTAAATTTTGAAGCCACAATTTGGATGAATTCAACTTCTGTTTAATGAACTGCTGGCCTGCACTTTTGATAAAACTGTTCATCCTTTAAGCAGCAGAACTTCACTGAAATCAGGTTTCCTAATATGTTAAAAATTCTGACAAGTCAACTGTAAGGTTGTTATTTCAGGTTATTTTATTCACTCTCCCCTCCTCTTTCAGGGCAACAAAATGTTTGTGTTGCTTCAATCCTTATTGCTTCAAAGCTCTTTGAAATATAGCGATGTGGTTTGAACTCACAGCTATGCAGTCAACGTGTCTCTGGTATTTTAACTTCAGCTGTTTATGTTCCAACTAATTAACCATAACATGCTGGTCTGGGGATAATATATTAGATACGTTATGATTCTTTCCCTGTGCTGTAGTAGGTGGCAGTTCTCCATCAGTGACTTGAAAGTGCAAGAGCTCTTTTTTTCCCAGCATTTCTGAGGAAACAAATATTTAAGCTAAAGACACTTGATTTTTGCTACTATTGGATTATGGTCTGTTTTGATTACATTTTCTGTCTTAAAAGCAATCAGCATATTCTAAACATATGTAAGTAAATTCTCAAGTGAGAGCAAAAGTGTTTGGGAAAGTGTGTGTGCCACTCAGACCAGAGGATGTAGGCTGCAAAGAAAATATGTGAAGGGAAAAAAAAATCCATATTGTATCATTTAAGACCTATATACACAAAATAGTCTGGAATCCTGCTGAGACCCCTGGCTTAAGTTTGAGCTCTAAACTCCCTACTAGTCTATTAAAGAGAAAGGAGTATTTACAAAGATTGGGCAAAAGAATGCAGCTGCTAACGTTTAGAGATTCTCATAACTTGGTTTCTGTTTTAGCAGCGTCTGTATAACTAACAGCTTCAAGTGTGCTTCATCCATAGGAATGGAGATTCTGCTGAACATTTGAAGTCTTTGCATAATATTAGCACTTGTTTGTGGACTGGTTACACAGAGAGCTGCATATGTTTGGGTTTAAGCTGTTCCTGGGCTTCTGAGGGCATTTCTGGTGAGATAGGGTTCCTACTAAGACTGGCATGGTTCAGGATACAGAGATGTTGTGAACTTTTTTCGACTGCCACAGACTGTTTGTTGGACTGGGTTTGAGTCTACAGGCAATCCTGAGGGACCTGGCCATCTGCAGCAGCCTCAGGCTTTCTTCTGGTGCTGGCCTGCTTCTTTATATGTCTCCAGTCAGCAGAAATCATATGGCTAAGAAAAACAGTTTCAGCATTTTATAGTTTCCAGAGAATAACACTGCCAACTGCCTAGATACTGTCACTGCAGATTCTCCCTGCATTGTTGGTGGGAAATGAGAAACCTGGTGCCATCCTCTTGATGAACTTTGGAAGAGCTTAGAACAGGGCGAAGACACCCTTGCAGCTTTTAATATCTAGTTTGCAATTACAGGATATTATGTTACTCTGTCCCTCTGCCAATTCGTCCACCTGTCTATTCTCACATCCACATTTATCACATTGTCTCTTTGCAGCAGTCATGGAACCCTTTCTTGATACATTTAAATTGCAATAATATCACAGCTACAGGCTGTGTCATTTTATTGTCAGCATAATCTCAATGAAGTTATATCTGTGTTTGCTAGTTGTCAGTAGAAAATTGCAATGCCTCAGAACTCCAGGAAATCAAAACCTGTTTGTTTGAAGGGAGACACCATTTGCCTCCTCTCTTTGGCCTCTCTTTGAAAGGCTTTGACTACTTTTTCTCACTCTACCATCAGTGTCTCCCTCATGGAATAAAAAAGAACACAAAAGAACACCTAATTTGCTCCAAGGGCCAAGGACAATGTTTCCCTCTTGCCAGTCTCATGTAATTATGCAGATTTACTTGATCTTTCTCAACCACATAAACATTTGAAGACAAAAGGATGGAAGAAAGAAAATAGCATAGACAGCATAAAGTCCCCAATGTCTTCAGGCATATCATTATGCTTTGGAGGTTTTTTTCTCCAATTAACTTCCCAAGAAGGGCCCCTCACTTTTTCAGAGGTAAAGTGTGGTAGCCATCCTTATGCCTTACCCCACACAACGTAGGGCTTCTATGGAGCAGTTACCGTAGGAACAGTGCCAGTGTGACCACCTCCAGCATGTACATATTGACATTGGCAAGTGTTTCTTGACCAGGTCAGATGGCAGTTCTATTTGACACACTTTGCTGGATAAATTACAGTCTCTCAGTCCCATGAAATATGCCAAGGTGGTGTGTACATGTTGCCCCTCTAATCCCCCTTCTCTCTCAGTCCTGTATGTAGCCCTGATATCTTTATTTAAAAGTGTAGGCATAGCATTTATATCCAAACACTTCCATCCAGTCCTGTCTCTATCAAGGAAAGGTAATATTTGTCTAAGGGCTGTAGTATAAATTAGCTACTCTACTAGACAAGAAGCAAGAGGCAGATTTCTGGAGAGAAGGTAGCACATCAAGGTTCTGATCAAGGTCAGATAAAAACTAGAGCTGAGATACTGCCAGTTCTTTTGTTGGAGCCAGTAAGTGGAATTCGGGCCAGTTTTCTTAGAGCCAGCAGAGCTTGCACTGACAAAGAGAGCCAGGAGACTGAAAAGAGGTCAGTGAGTAATGCATGTTGGAGCCAAGGCAAAAGAATAACAGCACCAAGTGCCTGCAGAGGAAGACAAACAGCAGTGGTGATGTGGGCTACGCGGCAATATTGCTAAACTGTTTTCAGCACAAGCCTTCCTAAAGGACTGTTGCTATGAACGGGGCGATGCCAGAGCCAGCCCCTTCCTCCCACTTCCCTCGGCGTCCTCCTAGTCACAGGAGCATGTCTGCTGTCATTGCAGCAAGCACAGCACAGCTTGAGGAGAATCTTTTGTACTATAGTAATTAAAGCTATTGCTCTCATACACAGCCGCTAGTTAGATAATCTAAGTCATTACATATGTACAAGCCTGGAAGGGTGCTCGTCATATCTGTGGAGAGCTCTTTCGACAGCTAAGTCTCCTTGTATGATTAACGTTAAAGTGCACAAAAGAGGCTAAGTACCGTATTTACTTACAGTGAAGTGTTAGGCTCAATTCTACTTAGGGAAATTGTTCAGTTGCCCATCTAAGAAGTGATGGGCCCTTGGCAGAACTGAGGAAGTAACGACCCCTCAGAAACATTTCAGAAAAGCATTTCAACTTTAGTCTGACATCAGCTTTTAATAACTCCTAATTTTTATATTGCATATATATATACACACACACATATATATATTAATAAATAAATTTAAAAAACAACAACAACAAAAAAAACACCTTTTAATGCCTAGTTCCTTGCTTGCCCAATTGAGGTTCCTTTAAAAGTCTTTTCTGCTGATGCTTCGCATCTTCATAAAATCTGTTTGTTCAAATTAAGCACCCACATCACTGTCCTTCCCACATAAGAATACAGTTTTTAATCCCTCCCTTTAAGTAACTAAATTAATCTAGCATCAGGAAAGGCTCATACAAGGAATATCTATCAGACTTTGAAATACTGTCCCACAGGGAAGTTAGGGAAGCCCAGACATTTAAGGCTGAATGGTTTGACCTCTTCTGGCACAGCTGGAAGGATGGGTTAGCTGAGCTAATATGGCTTTTCCATGTCTAATATATCTGATCTAAACTTGGACTGTCAAGATCCACCAACGCAGGCAAATACACTTTCAAGGAACACACCAGAATATGAGGAAAAGCTTTTATAGTAGGCAGACAAGTCATAACCACAAGATCCCTGGATGTTCAGTTGTGGCTTTTTGTCTTCTTCCCTCTCCAACTTCTGTGCTAAGACACTTGCTCTCCAAATGTAGCAAGGACTCAGGCCTCCTATTTCTGAACTGATGTCATCTTGTTTGAGAACTTAGAAAGAGAAGAAGAGGCTATGCAGGAACACTGAAGAAAATGTGCTGGAAGATCAGCATATGCCTTGTTAGCTGCAGGTTTTAAGTAAATGGCAAATGTCACTCTAAGAAGGAAAATAAACTCTAAGTTGGAAACATGGATACTAATATTCAGATAAACTTGAGTTTTTTCCTCCCACTTGCCCTGGTCTGTGAAGTCTGAGTAAATAATATTACTTATTTTCATGGTGGTCATTGAGGATATGAATAATTCTAAAGCTAAGTGTCTGTACATATATATGTATTTATTTTGTTTTGAACATCAGTTTCTGTAACCCAAATTCTTTGTAACCCAAAATCTCTGTTGCAATAGCTTTATCATTCTTCCTCTTTGCATACTGGGCTTTGAGAATAAACAAACTATAGAAATTGTGTCAGGTCAGCTTCAGGCATGAGATTGGATCCTTCCAGGAAAAACAATCCTACGGGCTTATTACAGCAACCAATTACACTGACATTCCCTCATGAAAAGCTGCATCTTAAGCAGAAATACAATGTCAGAGATTTGGCATAATACCCCACAACAAAAGTCAGTCAACAGTTGCAGGAATGATACAGAGTGAGAAAGAATTCTTAGGGGAAAGCAACTATTGCTGAGAATGGAAGCTGGTTTATCCTCGGCAATGTGCAGCACAGGTGGCAGCCTCTTTCTCTATCTCATTTCCTATAGGACAAAAGAGCAAGGGGCTGTGAATTGAGGAAAATTAAATGAAAGCCTCAGTAATTGCTTGCCTTGGAGATGAACACAGACCAGGTCAGTTCTGGAGCTTGATTTTACTCTAAAGAACAAAATCCAGGCTGAAAGATAAGTCATTAGGGGGAAGGATTAAGGTGTTCACCTAAGAGTTTATAACTACCTTTCACTCTTCACTCTCAAGGGATTGATGTCTGTCATACTGGAGAAGGCTGGCCTATGCATCACTAAGAGTCTCTGAGAGTCCTTTTATTT
>VWZI01013597.1:10320-33219 GCA_013396835.1 Psilopogon haemacephalus | reverse complement strand
TATTTTTTTTCCCTGAGCTCAAAAATGAGTCCTTAACTACCTTTTCAGCTTATTATGTCCTGTATTTCTAAGGTGCAGTGTTTTTTTCTCATTGCCATCACAACTAACTCCTTTTTGTGTTTTGTTTTGGGTTTGTTGATTTTTTGTTTATTAAAAATTTATATGCACTCATCATTCATTTCAAGAAGTTTCAACTTTTAAGAAAAATGTAATGAAATAAAATTACAATATGTTAAGACTACAATAACTGGAAATATTTTTCTATACGGCTTCTTTCTTTCCATGGTATATGTTCTGGTCAGAATAGCATGCTTATATTACCATCTGGACTTCCCCTTGCAGTCTCTTGAGTTTTTGGTTTGTTGTATTGGGTTTTGTTTGTTTGTTTGTTTGCTTGTTCAGGGATGGGGTTTTCTTATTCATTTGGTTGGTTGTTTTGTTTTGTTTTGAATACAGTAACATTCAGTCAAACAACCAAATTATCTTGTGGGCACAGCTCTCAGTTTTAGACTGTATGGTCTTTCATTCTACTTAGTTTGTTGGATGCTTCTTCCAGGGGAAAGTCAGGGCTTCAATTTTCTGCCAAAAACATTCACTGGATCTATTGGGAGATATTTAACAATTAGGAAGTTCAGATCCCTAAGCAGTAATTAATATTTCATATCCCGTGAGTTGCTCTCTTTCAGTGTTTGCATATTAATTCTGCTACTGAAAGCTAGGTTCTTTTTTTGCTTTGTGCTTGTTTATTTGTTGGTTTGGGGTTTTTTCCTCATCTGTGTGGTTAATTCATCATATGCTTATTAAAGTAAATTCCCATCATTACTTTAAAATAAAACACCACAAAGGAGCAAGAGTTGTAACTTGAATCAGTAGATCTTCCTTTTACCCAGAGTTCATGCAAAGTCAATGCTCTATGTTGCCTCAATGACAGGTACTAAGAGAAGTACATCATTTTCCTTCAAGGTGTTATTTACTAGTAGAGATTTGAGATTGCTACCTTTGAAATGAAAGAGGCTAACAGGCGGGTAGGTCAGTTATGGAGAAGATGAACGGAATCTTCATCCTGAGATACACATCCCCAGACTGTGAGTCACAAGCTCTGTTTGTGCCCATACATTGTTTAGAGACTTTCAGTTAGTTGGTATTTGTGGTTTGAGTTGAAGAGACCATAAAGATCATCTAGTTACGACTCTCCTGCCACAGGCAAGGACATCTTCCACAAGTCCAGGCTGCAGCTGCTTTTCATTAATCTTTGTAAACATACCAACAAAAGCTCAAATTTGTTCTTCTTGGACTAGAGGAGTTTCTGCTTTGGCCAGAAGGGATTGCAGTCACCAGTTTTATCTCTGCCCATCACAACCTAATCTGCTTTCTCCAATCAAGTATCTCACAATCGTAGTCCAGCTCAAACTGCTGTGCAATGCTGTTTTGTTTTGCTGCACACACATTATATACCTCACACCTGTACTTTGGTGGTATTCCAATATGAACTGAGTATTCAAAGTTTTTAAAAAGAAGAGGCAATGGCAATGCAAACTTGGAGATGTTGTGAAGGTCTGAAATACTGTTGAAGGGCTTTCCTTTTCAAGTCGCATTTTGCAGCATCCTTCGCTGTCTTCCCCATGGTCTGCAGAGTGGGCTTGTTTGTGGCATGTACATACAAAGAACACAGAGGCTTAAGGAGCTTTCCTCAATGGTGTTTGATTCAGCAAAATTTTCCCTGGGAAAAAGTGCAGTGGTGGCCAATCTACTTCGTCCCTCCTGCTGGTGCTGTGTATTTCCCATACCATATTCCTCAATATTCTTTCTGGCAAGTGTACAAAGAGGGTGGTAATAAAAGCCCATTTGTGTAACCATGAGTTCATTGCCTCAGCTCCTAAACACTGAAAAACTAACATTCAATAATTTAGCTTTGCAAGCTGTCATTATTTTGATAACGCTACAAGCAAGCCAGCAGAAATCCCGAGCAGCCTCTGGGCAGGAAGAATAAGCAAGGACAGTGTCTTGCCTGCAACTGGAAGCCTCTTGAAAACAAGAGTGTGTTTGAAACTGGAGGCCTTGGGAATCAATAGATGATTGTTTGCATGTGGGAACCACAAAGTGCTATCACAGTTGAGGGTCATTTAGTCTCACAGTTACAAACTGCATTTTTTGGAGGCCTGTGACATGCCTGTTTCTATTTGGAGGCAGCAAATAACATGCCACACAAATGATCTGCGAGCTTTTGTTTTTCCTTAAATGAAAATATATGTGATGAGGGAGAAAGGAATTAGCAGAGACCTGGCACTGCACTTAGAGACCCATGCTTTTATTTTTAAACTACATTCACTAAACTTAATAAATATTCTTCTCCAGCCAAATCTTTGATGTCACGCCAAGAGATTTAGCTTCACGACTCTCCCACAATTTAGTAGAAACTTTTCAACTGAATATACATCCATCAAGTTGACAAAGTAGACATTTGTTTTATTCATTTAAGCCTCAGTCCAAAGACATTGTAGTCAATGACTAGAAATCTAGTCCAGTTTTCACTGGACACTCGACCATGCCATCATGAAAAATGACTGTTTAAAACACATTCCAGAAACCAGATGGGCCAGTGTTTACATAATGTTTCCTTACCTTCCCCAAATTCCTTTCTGTCAACACAAGCAGGGATTTATCCCTAAGTTTTGGCTTACGGTTTTTTGTTAATATTATTTTAACAAAGTGAATTTGATGAGGTAGATTTTTGATGCTGAGAATCATGCAACAACCAAGACATTTTTAGCAGTCTACTAAGTGATCAGCATTATGTAGGTGGAGATACACAAGCAACAGAGAAGTACAGTACATAGGTGCTCAGGAAGAGGAGGATAAATATTTTCTATATTCTTCCTTTGTGCTGTATTTTATTTTATGTACTCGAGGAATAAGTCATTAAAGTAATTATTAATGGGTGCTCTTTGCACTATATAGAATGAATATCAGGGGTGCTGAACATTGACAACGTTACTCTTCTCTGTAGATCAAATCCCCCATTTATTCCTTGATCCCTGTGCTACCATCTCCTGTCAGTGTTCCCCTACTACAGTGGTGATGCTTTACTAGAACTGACTGAATGGACCTTCAACTACTGTTTGTGTCTTCAGATTCACTAATTAGAAAAGGAAAGATTATTTGGGAAGTTAAACATTCCATCTTTATTTGAAGGATACTGCAGCATCATATATGATCCCTGCCTTTAGATACAGTGTATATATCTCCACTAAAAGTCATGATAAATCAATGATACTGCTTTGTTCCACTCACTAGAAATTGGGATCACATATTTTGCCTCCAGGGATTCTCTGTAGCCACAGTTGTTAGTATACTGAAAAAATACTTTGCACTGCTCAAGCAAAAGGCACTTTGAGACACTTGCGAAAGCATTATAGAACTCTAGGATTCAAGTTAAACAGAGACTCAGTCTGAACTACCATTCCTTACCAGAACTAACCCCTGAGCTGTTACATTTTGTGTAGCAAACCCCAGCTCCATCTTTTACCTCACTAACTGTGCCCAAGGTAGAAGGAACTCCCTAGGTGAGCTTGGAGAAGCTGTGCTGAGTTGTTCTCAACTGCAAGGCGCTCATGCATGCCTTTAATGCAGGATGTTTTCGTTCTCCTTGCTACTCTGCCTGCCTTACCTATTAAAGATTTTTATTAACCTGAAGGAATTCTCCCATCAAGACAGTGCAGCTGTATTTCCTATTTCCTTTCTGCTTCCCCTGCAACGGACAGACTTCAGTAAGTCTTTGGAAAAGGCAGTTGGATTTAAAGGTGTCCAAATAAATCACATACAGAAGAACAGAGGAAATCCTGAGCCTTACACAAATAATAAATAAAGCTATTATTGTCTCCCTGTCTGACCCCTAAAAAATCACACAGCCTCAGCATACTATTATTTAATATTTTTTTCTTTAGGTCAAGCTTTTTTTTTTTTTTTCTTTTCTTTTTTTTCCATATTACATGCTATTTTTGCCATAGCTCATGTGAGAAGTATTCTGCTGCTGTTACGGATAGGGGAATGTAAGGCAGGAGAGTGTAGAACGGCACTTGTCAACATGGCTGTACAAAATCAGTCACTAAAACTCCACATTTTATCACCCAGGTTGCCAAACTTCATAGTATTGTCTACTTATGAGGAATTCACCATGTACTGTGAGCAGCTGGCATTCCTCGAAATCAGGATGCTTGTTTTATTCCATAATATCCAGAACAGGAGATATAGGATTAGTTTGATTTCTCAAGATGCTTTAGAAGCAGTAGTATCTAAGTCCTAGTACTGTATGCTGCCTTTTTCAGTGCTATCCAAAGCTGGAAGAAAATAATGAAATTGTTAACTTAAATTCACTAGTGCAACTGATACTTAAAATGGGTAATGTGGTTAAGTGAAAACAACAGCTAGAATCCTCAAACCTGCCATTCCTCAAACCTGCCATGTCTCCACTTTTCCATCCCTTGGGCTCACAAGGTGTGCTGGTAATCCCAACACTGGTGTCTCAGAATCCACTACAACCTTGCAAACCCGCAAGCCTGATGATAGTGACCAAATAGGCACAGGTATCAATTCTCCCTTCACCTCCCACACTGCCTGTATCTTACCCAGCCAGCCATAGGACTCCTGTGTACAGTATCACTACACATTGCCTAAGGAAGAAGAAAGTTTAGTATCTGGGGAAAACCTTGGTGAATTATTTCATCACCCTATGGTTTTGAAACATGTTAATCTCCTTTCCCTCAAAAAAATATCTTAAAGAAAAAGAATCGGGTTTACTAATTCTAACCTGATTTGCAAAATCAGTCTTGAGGAAACTGATTATCAGCATACAGTTTCTGGCAGTCTCCCGATGGGAGAGACTGCTCTGCCAGCACTTTAGTCTCACAAACTGAACCCTGCAGGGTGCTCTGCGTTCCCTAAACAGTGATGAAATAAAAGAATGCGGAGGGCAGGAGGACCTATCTGAAGGTACTGAACACTTGGCAAGATCAAGCTACAAGTCATGCCTGTCCTTTCTTAAATAAAAATTGCATTTTGGAAGGAAAAAAAATAAAATAAAATAACCCTCCCCAGAATGTTATCTTTGGAAGACCAATCTGTCCATGTAAGACAGGCTGTAATTGAATCCCGGCTGAATACAACTGCAATTGGGGTGAGGTGCCGGTGTCACAAACAGCATCTGGAAAACCACAGAGAACTGCAGAGTGGAGTTGTATAAGCTAAGAAGGTCTTTAAAATATATGCTTCTCTCTGTGTGTGCATGGGAATAAATAAAATAGAAGAAAATAAACAGCTGTTCTGAGGCCAGAATAGCAACAGAGAAAATGGCAACTGAGCCCTCAAACACTCTGGCTAGATGAGCATCCTGCAGCCTGTGACAATGACCCTCCTACATCTTTGTTCTTCATCATACCCTGCTTCTACATGTGAGCTCGACTGTTTACTTCTTCTCCCCATCTCTCCAAGGGATGTGATTCACACATTTTCAGATTTATTTGAGCAAAATGCAATAAATATGCTGCTTCAATTTTAACTGCTGGAATGTAGCCAGGGTTTTTAATGAATCTGGCCTGTGCGATTGAAGTGGTCCAGGATCTCAAAAGCTCTGGGCACTGTTAGATTATACACACACACATATCTCCCCCCACCTCCCATTCCCTTGGGGCTCTCTGAGTCACATGCAACATCAAGTTTTTTAGATTCAGCTCTGGTTAAAATTAGCAAAAGCCTTTATTATTCAAGAAGAGGAAGGATTCCTATCACAGCTGCCGAGAACTGCCATATTTTTCTTGGATTTGCTGCACCAACCTATTATAATCTGGCTTTATCTATTATTCTTTGTTTCTCTAAAAAATAGTAACAATGCTTAGTCTTGTCAGTGCTGAATTTTAATTAACAGTTCATGAAGACCACTGCATTAATCTGTAGCTGGACCATCATGGATGTTTTTTTGCTCTGCAGCTCGCATCTCTAAGGTTTCAATCTTCTATAGCAATGATTTGTAACAAGGTGCTGTCATATTTCTCCTGAGTGAGGCACTAGTTTTGCAAACCCAAATAAAAGATGTATTTCAAGCAGCTGTAAACACCTTGGTTGTAGTTACTAGAGCAGTTGGCAGAGGGGTTTTGCACCAAAATCTGAAAGTATATGACTTGTGTGGTTGTGTGAAGTCAAACATCAGGTTCATTCAATTCACAACCTGCATGCACTTAAAAGTAAAACAAAATCAGGAAAGTTAGTTGTGATATATAAAATGTGGCCCATGTCAAGTCAGCAGGAAGTTTCGGGGCACGTATAAGGAGACAATGACCCAAAATTGCCACAGTCCATGGGAACAGGCCTGCTGTGGTAGAAATACAGTGCCATTCCAGAACTACATGGGAAGAGTATTGCCAGCGACACATGGAAAAAGCAGAGATGTCAACTCTCCCGTGCCTCCATCTGCAGATAATTCGTTGAGTACTAAAATTCACAAGGAAATTTTTGGTGTAGGAAGATGATAAACAGAACAAACAAAAGACAGGAAATTAAAATTTATGTAAACATAGTGGTTCCCAGAGCAGCTATAAACGAGTCACATTGCACAGATAGGAGAAGGCATAAAAGTTAATGCCATGCGCAACAGTACCATGCTCTACATAGGTACCCTTGGGACCATGTTACATTTGCTGCGGGACCCATCATTTTGAATGGTTTGACTTTTACGTTTTTAATGCCTCAAACATAACATTGCACTAGTGTCAGGTGGGAGTAGGACATTTGCTGTTTATTTGTTTGTTTGCTCAAAAAGAGAAAGAACCATTTTAGCAGAATAAGCCACAGAGGATAAGTCTCTGCACACCAGAGACCAAAAACTTGCAGGCTTTAATCTCCAAAGATTTCTGGACAGTTTTGCTGGAGAGGTATTTTTCTGCACTGATTTAGTACTCGTGAAGTGAGGTGGAAGGAATGGAGAACAGCTCTTCTGTTGAGATAGGGCAGCATCTGTGCAAACAATGAATTACAGTGCGATGTAAAGTACAAAGTCTTTCCCTAAGTAAATGTAGGAGTGCAGAAAGGATCAACTTAGCCATGTAAGCTTCAGATCTGAAGTACCTGAACTATTTGGAAACATGCCTTCAGCTTACTCTTCTGTTTTTCACAAGTGGTTATCCAGAGTTTGATTCTCTGCTGCCTTATGCAGTTGTTGACATCAGTAACATGAGTGTAAAATGTCACTGGATCAGAAGGCAGCCGGCATTCACCTTGCATTTGTATTCATGACTATACTAAGAAGAGGGCAGCTGCAGGTCAGGCCCACAGAGATCCTCAGAGATTACTTTGTCAATGGGGGATGTTTATGTTCTGATGGGATATTTTATAATCGACTTTTAAAATCACGCTGCAGCCTATTTGTCCTGGCTCCATGGCAGAGTGGAACACGGGAACTGCTGTGGCTTTCCAGGACCACTTTTTTGTTTGTTTCTTTCTTTCTTTTTTGTTTCTTCTTGCCCCACCCCACACAATCCTCCAGCAAGGCATTTCATAAGCACACACACACACACATACACACATTTTTTGTGCAATGGTTTACAAAGTTTTTAAAACGTAAATTATTTGTTTTTGTGAACAGACCTGGTAAGCGAATCTGTACACATGATCAGCGTGGACTGGCACAGCAAAATCACTACCATTACATCGTCATCTTATGGTGTTCCCTTGTGCAGCTCTTATATGGCAATACAAAGCCAGGATATGTGCTACCACCTGGGAAGCTCAACCACCTGTTTCTCCAGCCATGGCATTCCAGAGATGCATTGCTTGCACTCATCCTAGTAGTAACCCCAAGACAGTAGCTGTGGCTGGGGACCAGAAGAGTGAAATTCATCCCTCGATGACCTGCTCTTCGGCAGTGGGGAGCTGTTTTCCTTATGGTCCATATGGCCGTACTTTGACTTGTGAAAGTCATATAATTAATAATAATAAAAATAAGAGGGATATACTGCCACAATTTAATTTTTTTTTCCTAATTCCTATTCAGCTGGAGCATCTCATTTCTGTCAAAACAAAAATGAAATTACATTAACATTTTTGTTAGCACAATGGCCAATTATACAAGTCAGGTGAGCATATTTGGGGCTTAGGCTGATAAATTTTCATTATGTTTTTGTAAGACCATGCTAAATACTTCAAAAGTTACATGTTAAAGTGGTTTTTTAACATGCCAGATTTCTTAATTTTTTTTTTTCTCTGTAACTCCTGGCATGAGAAACAGTGACACAGCTGTATAGAAAGAGTGCAGCAAGCCCTGAAAATGCCCTTCAATGGCTAAACATTTTTTTCATCATTGAAACAGTTAATCTAGTGAAGATATTTTACCGATGCTTTGGTGCCTTGTATTTTCTGTTTTTTTCCCATCTCTGAGGATTCACATCTCTGGATTAAATGGCTCTTACATCTGTGGAGAGGAAGAAAATTCCTGTGGAGAAACCCAGCTTAAGACCTAACTGTAACTTAGGCAGCCTTTAGAGGCTTTCTTGAGATGCTGAGCTAGTTTTAAGTGATATAAATGTGCAAAAACTGTCATGATCATTTTGCTTCCAGAGCCTTTTCCTATCACAAAATGAAAAAATGGGTAAACAAGAGGGGAGAAGAAATGTTTAGTTAGTTGTCTAATTCTAATTCTATTTTGCTCTGAGTGAGCTTCAAACACATACAAAGAAAAATGTGCTCTTTGTGTGGTTCATTCTTTTATCTATTCGATAGGCTGCATTTATTTAATTGATTCCTTCTACGCATGCTAGCCATTACAGAGCTGTGTCCCATAAGTTCCTGTGTTTTACTCTTTCTTTTGATTTTGCGTTTCTGGGTTCTGCCAGGGGTTTGTTTGTTTGGAGTTGTTTTGGTTGGTTGTTGTTTTTTCAATAATTATTATTTTAATATTCTGTTTGCTAGAGGAAAGAAATGTATTCACTTCTTTATAAAGTCGATAATAATGTCTTCAGATGTCAATTTATGTCATCAGGCAAAAAAAATACTTTAAATTGTCTTCCTGTGGAATAAATCCTTCCTAAATGATCATAAGAAATTTCAATGGTGAAATTTGCTGCACATACACTTTGGTGCTTGCCTTTGCAGTTTTTTTGCTTCCTATTCAGGCAAGAGTAGACATAGAAAGTTTGTGCTGCTGCTCTGCTGGTGACAAGGGGATATTTACAATGATGAGATATTTCCCTCCTCACAAGAGACTTTGAAACAAGTGAAAATGAAGGCAACTGTCATTTGAGATGCCTAGGATATCCTGCCTGGCATCCAACTGCTCTTGCAGAAGGGCAGAGGTCTTGCCTGAAGCCCTTTATCATGTCTGCCCACATCCCTTGGATGTTTTGAATACCTCAGGGCATTTCAAACACAACCAGGTGCTTGTATAGAGTTTGCACTCTTGGCCCAAGGATGCACCATCCACATTTGAGTAGGAGGAATTTAAACTGGAAAGATTATGATTTGACCAAAGTTTCAATGGGGGGATGGATCCTCTTGCCCACATCTGAGGGTCTATAACATCAATTTACTGTTTGAGTTAGATTTCTCAGCCTTCATTGTAGTAATTGAAAGTTTAGCCAGCAAAGCCTGAAAAGTAATTAATCTTGGACTAATGTGCATCCCACTTTTTCAAATTAAATACCCAGTTCACTCTTCTGACTGTATTAATTTTATATCTATTGCCTTTCATGGCAACTTAGACGCATAGGTCTCATGCAGACACCTTAGGTTGCAGCCACCTAACATCAGAAGAAATTAACCTCCTTTTCCCTTAGTCATTAAAAAACATCACTATCAGTAGCATACAAGTACAGTTCCATAGATTTGTTTTTGAAGACAAAATTCAAACATTGAATTTCATTGAGCTGTTTTACTGGACAGTTTTCCAGCGGGATAAAACAAGTCCCAAGTGCCTTTTCATGCTTAAACTGGCAAATAAAATCCTGTTATATTTATTCCTCACAGACTTCTACCTCTTATTCTGCAAAATGTCCAAGGCTACCATTTGCAAAAAAATTATCTGAAACTGGGACCCATCCTTAGGTAAATCTCTACTGAGACAATCAGTGCTGAGCAAATAAAATACTAGCTTGATTTCAAGCAAAAATGTTGGCAAACCTGTGCTTGGCAGTCTGCTTAATTTCATTTTTTCCATAGTTTGATGTCCTGACCAAAATCCTAGTCAGGGTCAGAATATCAGCAGAATCACCAACTGTTAAATCTTTCCCTTTAAATCATAAAATTCTCCCAACCTAGGAAAGGAATAAAAATTAGAGAAAATACCTGCTTTTCTCATTTTTGCTTCATCATGACACTCTCTCATAGTGGATGTCTAAAGGGAATACATTCTTAACCTAACGCACCTTTGCTATTTTGTCTGCATGGTTATATACAGTCAGCATCTAAGGCTTTGAGGAAAAGAACTTAAAATACCCTGGTTTGGCTCCAGTAAATGTGAAAACCAAAGACAGACTTGCACCAAAGCTGTACCAAAGCTTGTACCAAAAGTACACTTGAAATTTAAAGTGACTCAGGCATAGATGTGCAGCATTCAGGTTGATAGCACAACTTCAAATGTCACTGGTTAAAGCATTTAAGATTTTACCAGTATGTTTTTTATTCCCGTTCTTGTCAGCCTGCTTTTCACATGTCTTTAATAAGTGATTTCTCTTCTCCAGCTTATTTGCAATCTATTCTTTGTCTCCCATTTCCGTCTATTTCCCTATTTCATTCCACTTTGTGCTTTTCACCTCTTTAACCTCTTCATCATCAGTCAGTTCCCTTCTTGAGTCTATACTCCACAGAGGCTGTCTCTGACCTTATTATTACATGTAGGCTCTCTGCCATCCTTCTTACACTGTTATAGGAAGCAGTCCCCAGTAAGAATGTTAATGAAAAACATTCTCAGTAAATTAATTCCTGCAGAAGTTTCCTTTGAAAAACATATAAAATCCAAATATTTTACACTAGAGTTCATATCAGACAAATGGCATATCATTGAGTTTTTTAGTTGGATATAAGGGAAATATTTAAATTCAGGGAAAATCCTGTTTTTTTTCTATTCACAGTAACACTGATCTGTTAATATAAAGCTGAACATTGTACTGTATTTGACAATTTTCAGATTTTTAGAATGCCATTAGAATAAGGCAATGATTGAAGTTCTATATGCGATAATGGTAGGTAACTATTAAGCCTCTTTGTTACTGAGGTTAACTGGAAATAACACGGCATTACATATGCATCTCTTTAAATAGATTTCAGATTTTATGTTACAGTGAATTACTGTGATTTTCAGAATGAAAAGTAAAAAAAAAAACCTCATGCCTATTGATCTGAAATACAGAAAAGGAGAGAGAAGTATGACATATGCACTCCCAGAGTGCATTATTTTTCATCTCTGGTGCTGATAAAGCAAGCACTCATTTTAGTGATAAATCAGCATTAAAGTGGGAAGAGTGGACTCAGATATTAAGACAAAGCCAGCATGAAGCCTTCTAAAAATAAAAAATTCCTCTGTTACAGACTCCTAGATTGCAAGGTATATGGGGACTTATTTTGAGTGCTGAGATTTTACTTCAAATGTATGCCATACTCGGAGTGTTTCTCATTGTATGAACTAGGGCAGAGCGTATTACAGATAAAGAAGAAAAATGAAATGACTAGGCTGCCCAGCATGGAGAACACTGACATAGAAGTCAGCAATATTGGATGCTCTTATTGGCTCTGTGACTTTCAGCCCATCCTTACCCCACCTGCCCCCAAGTGCCTACCACCATGGCTTGGCAACATTTGCGTGCAGCTGTGCTGAGTGGAAAATTGTGAATCCCTCTGAGGACTGAGTTAGATGGTGGAGAAAGAAAGAAAGAAAGAAAGAAAGAAAGAAAGAAAGAAAGAAAGAAAGAAAGAAAGAAAGAAAGAAAGAAAGAAAGAAAGAAAGAAAGAAAGAAAGAAAGAAAGAAAGAAAGAAAGAAAGAAAGAAAGAAAGAAAGAAAGAAAGAAAGAAAGGAGAAAGAAAGAAGGAAGAGAGAAAGAGAGAAAGAAGGAAGAGAGAAAGAGAGAAAGAAGAGAGAAAGAAGAAAGAGAGAGAGAAAGAAGGAAAGAAAGAAAGAAAGAAAGAAAGAAAGAAAGAAAGAAAGAAGGAAAGAAAGAAAGAAAGAAAGAAAGGTAAAGAAAGAAAGAAAAGGAAAGAAAGAAAGAAAGAAAGAAAGAAAAAGAAAGACCATCTGAATTTATACTTCATAAAAATATATTTTGCTGAATGCATGCACAGGGAGAACAAAGCCTTACTGTTTACACAGGAGCATTGTGTTGTTTTTTTCTCCGTGGAGGTCTCTTAGCCAGACTCATTCAGCAAGATTTTTGCTAATTATTTTGCTAACTTCTCTTAGATTTAGTCACTTTTTGTACACTAGGTATGCCTGAAAAATTACTCTCTCATTATACCAGTCCAGCTTTTGTGCCTCATTCATCCTCCCACTAGCAATTTGACTCTTCTGCTCATGTTTCATGCCAGCACTCTCCTACCAAAGCTGTCAATGTCCCATTTAATCTGTGATAAACACAAATTGCTCCCAACTCCATTTGCCTAGAGAATATCAGCTCTATTTGCCACATTTAAAAATTATCATCCCTGTTGTTAAGAAAAACAATATCTCAAAACACCACCCTTGACTTTTCTCATTACTTAGGAACTGAAATTTCTGCATCTTTCTTTCCTCAGCTGTGTTCTTGTGAAAGAAATTCTACTGTTTCCTTCCTCCCCAGTGAGTGTATCCTCATTGACTATGACAGCTCATCTCAGTGTGGCTACTCATGTCTTGGTAGTTTCTTGCTCCTTGCTCCAGGTTTATTTCTGCCTCTCACCATACATTTTTTTAAAAATGCCTTGAAAAAAGAGACTTTTAGCTTGCTCTTCTATCTAAACATCCTCCAAACATTTTTCATTTGACTTCTTTCAAAGATTTTATATTTTACTGTTGTCCTTTGCAAGAGAGCTTAATTCTTCATCACTCTATTAAGTTACTGATTTGCTAAGAAACTGGCTGCTATGGCTTCAATGGGTGTACAGTTCATTGTGTTAAGAACTGGACAAGGGAGCTGAGCTCATCCTCAGTAAGTTTGCAGATGACACTAAATTGGGTGGGAGTGTTGGTCTGCTTCAGGGTAGGAAGGTTGTGCAGAGAGCTCTGGACAGACTGGATCAATAGGCTGAGTTCGATTGCATGAGGTTTAACAAAGTGCAGGGTCCTGCAATTCGATCACCCCAACCCCAAGCAATGTTTGGGGCAGAGTGGCTGGAAAGATTCCTGGCAGAAAAGGACCTGAGGCTGTTGGTTGACTGTTGTCTAAACATGAGCCAGCAGTGTGCTCATAGGGCCAAGAAAGCTAAGAGCATCCTGACTTGTATCAGGAATAGTGTGACCTGCAGAATTAGGGAAGAGATCGTCCCTCTGTACTTGGCACCAGTGAGGCTGCACCTCAAATGCTGTCTTCAGTTTTGGGCCCCTTGCTACAAGGTGAACACTGAGGTGCTGGAGTGTGTCCAACAAGCTAGAGAACAAAGCTGGTGAAGAGTCTAGAGAAAAGCCTTATGGAAAAGGGATGAGAAAAATGGAACTGTCAGGAGAAAAGGAGGCTGACAGGAGACCTCATTGATCTCTACAGCTCCCTGAAAGGAGGTTGCAATGAGGACTTTGTTGGTTTCATCTCCCTAGTATATCTAGTGACAGGATGAGAAATCATCTGAAATAGTGCCAGGGTGGTTTAGATTCTATGTTAGGAAAAATTTATTTATGGGGAGAGTGTGAGACATTGGAATAGGTTGCCCAGGAAAATGGTGTAGTCATTGTCCTTGGAGGTATGCAAGAAACATGTGGACATGGCACTTTGGGACATGGCATAATGGCCCTAGTGATGTTAGATCAGTGGTTGGGCTCAGTTCCAGAGGATTTCACCAACCAAAACAATTTTATAATTCCATGATTCTACAATTCATGTAAGTAATACTTTGTTCTACTTGGGTCACTTCCTGGAATGACAAATTTTAATAGTTTCTTGCATGACATATTCTGTCTGAAGAGCTAAAAGCCTGGAAAGAGCATATGGAGGAGCAGAAGGAGATCAAGTATGAGCACAATTATAGCACTCTTGAGTTACTGTCCTGTAGTGTCCTGGATTGTTAACTGCTTCCATCATTTTCATCTTTGAGGACATGAAGGATTGAAATTTCGGATACATAACACTTCAACTTCATGGCTGAGGTTGCACATCCTTTATTCCTTAGTCTTTTGACTCAGGTCTCCTCCATTTTCATTATGGCAATATGCATAGGAGGGAGGAGAATGAAATGGAGGATCCACATTTTTTCTTGTACCAATACAGGAAAAAGCTGTCCATTGGCAAACCCAAAAGGCAAAGCTCAAGAGTCCATCACCTAATGTCTAATGTCCTGCAAATACAGGCTTAAAACAGATTGGAGATTGGCCTTTTGAAATTTTTTATTACAGCAGAGGGGCAATGGGTATTTGAGCCTCATCCTGATGATGGAAGAAAATAATGCTTCCTTAACCTTTCCTCCTTGGGTGTAATTCTTTTACTGACAATGCTAACACCTGTGTAATTTTCAAGCGCTGCATGTCATTGTAGCTTGCAGATTCCTGCAACCTGCAGCTCCATACAGTCCTGGGACACTTCCCAAAAGCAAAGATGGTCTGAATCCTCTGCACACGTCTCTCTGTATAAGCAACAGCAGCAGCTCTGCTTGCATTCCCTGTTAGGGAACACAATTATCTTCATAAAGAAGGGAAAAACTTGTACTACGTTTCTTGAACTGAGGCACAGAGATTCACCTAAGTAGAAATGAATGGCAAGATGCATTTAACCTCATTAGTTTCAGTAGGGCTGACTTTGTGCAATCCATCAGTGTACAGATACATTAGGGGAACTAAACTATTTCCACATCTCATTTGCATAATGGATGGGATGTGAAATGAGTTCTATGGAAGAGAAGCACCCCGAAGGCACTAAAGTTTATCACAATATTTAAGAGTTCTTTTAAATCATTGCATTAAATTTCCACTAACAAGATAACAAATTAATTGTCTGTATTACTGTACTAAACCCAAAGTGGATAAAGTGTATGATTTCAGCAGAGGAAGGCAGCTTTGTGGTTATAGGAGGAGGCAGAAGAGATTAGTATATCTCCCAGCATTTGTGTGCCATGATGCAAAACTTCCTCCTACCCCTTTAAGAAATGTGGCTCTTCTCTAATCTGATGTTGGACTTGAGCTTTATTAGTGAAGTGAGGGAGAATGAGTAAATCAACTGTATCAGACAAGCCTCAGGACATCTGGAAATTGATCATCCTGCAGAAATAAGCACTCTGTGTTTATTAGCAGGGAGTTCATCACTATCGCTTCTCTTTATCCAGTTCCTAAGAGATTTCAAAGCTATCATCATAGCATTAGCTCTCCTGACTGTGCTGCTGCAGATAAAGATCAGAAGATCTATCTAATGATGGCTTTCTTGGTCTCCTGCTTTTTTTTCCTTTAAAGCTATCCTGATTTATTATTGGGTTTTGTGAGGATTTTTTGTTTGTTTCATTTTCCTGGTGTTTGGTTGGTTGGTTTGGTTTGTTGTTGTTGCTGTGGTTGGGTTTTTTTGTTGTTGTTTTNAAAAGTAGGAATAAAGCTGGAATTAAACAAAGCAGTTGCTGTGTCTTAAATCTTTTACTACTGGCAATGACAGTCTTGTTTTTTTTTTAATCCAACAGGAATTTGGTTTTATTCAGGGGTATGTATCCTGCAGAACAGAAAATCCCTCACAGAAGAGGTGGAATTTGAAGTTTCTAATGCAGTGTTGGGAAAGGGAGGAAGATAAAAGGCCCTAAAGCCATAAAGCTATGCTGTACCTTGAAAGTAGAGTTATTTTTACATGATAATATACATCAAATAGAAGCCAGGGAAATTAATTCCATAAGTTAGAAAGGCAATAACATTACTTTTAGAAGAATAATCACTTTCCTTAACTACATTTATTACATAGTAATTCAGTTCTTGCTCCTGGAATAGCATGCAATGCTAAACTTTTGGCAGATTTATTTAAAATCGTCCTTAAGAAAAGATTCACCTAGATATGAAGTTTCATCTGGTTCCTTATTCAGGACAGAGTGGTTATCAAAATGCAAATACTATGACTAACTTAACGAATGGAGGTGTATTCCTGTACTGCTGCATTACGTAACTACATGGCACAAAGACACTGAGTGTTTTGTGATAACAATGGTCAAATGCATAAACAATTTCAGAACATCTGTGGATTTCCAGAAATCTGTGGGGAGGGTGAAATCTAGTTCACTGAACTCTTCAAAGCAAAATCTTCCCTAGCAGAAGCTTCACTGAGATCAATTTTTATCAGCTGATTGTCTTTATTTTCCAATTACAAGTTAACATTTGTTATCTCCTTTGAACTGGCTCTGAATGTTCTGGCCTGTATGTGTGGTGTATTAGACTCTGTAAACAAAATAAGAAAAGGTAAATATTACCCAAGAACCTCTCCACATAAGTACAAAATGAGAGAAAACAGATGAATGCAATAAGCAGAGTGAGCATGATTTAACAGTATAGAAAGGACATTCAATTAATCCATTTGTACAGGACCTAGCACAATGGATCTAGACTACATTACTTGCAAGTAAATACTTAATAACAACAGCAGTAATGACTAGGTCTTTAAAATTAATGCATTAATTATCAGTCAGGGCTTGTAAGTTGCTTAACCAATGAATGAAGAATGCCATTTTTTTATATGAAGTATCAGGGGACCCATAATTCTTTTGAAAAAGGCCAGTTTTCACATTGGTATTGTGTTCCCTCATACTCGGGCTTTGTGCCAGTGTACCCTGAACTAGAATAGTGGCTGTCCTGATTCAGTCCTTTACATATGGTCATTATTGTTAGTTATTAATAATCATATCATCATTACTTTTATGTTCTTTATAATCACCTTCATGTCTGCCGTTGTTTTTGAAACTGCCCTTTCCCTCCCTCATTAAATGTATATAATGATTGATTTCCTCTCTGCTATGCTGACTGTTGCTCACTTGGATGTTCAATGTTTGTGCTATGAGGAAAATAAGGAAAATAAAGGTATAGGTCTTTGATGGGTGTAATCTGTCTCTAATTTGGAGGAAATTAATAGAGAGATCATTAAAAAAAAACAAAGGCCTTTTCCTTTTAATACTTAAAAATATGTGAAAGATGTGGGCAGTCTTTTTAGCCTGTTGTGAAAGAACAAGGGGTGATGGTGATAAATAAGGTCTGAATCAGACCACCCATATAGAGCTTTTTGTTCTCTCTCTGCAGCAGTGGCAAAAGATAAAATATGCTGGAATCATGGATGTTGATGCATGGATTTAAAACTCTGAGTCAGTCCACTATGATGATGTTACAGATGATTTATTTTCACCTTAGTCAAAGATCGGTTGAACTAGGGTATTCTTTTACGTAAGGTCTTCTGAACAAAGCATCCCAAATGGCAATAAAATGTCTAATGATGAATGATGAAACTATATCAGCATTCCATCCACTCAAAGGATATACCTCAACTAGTGCAGCGTCACAGCCTCATGAGTAAATAGCAGCACATACATAGGCTTCCAACAGTGCTTCCAAGTCTGTTAGAATTTTGGTATCTGTGAAAGAAACCTGATGGTTCTTACTTATTCGTTGCTCCAGATCCATAAATAACTTCTGTTTCTTAATTTAGATGAGAATTTCTGTGAGGTGAATGATACAGGCTGAAGTGCCTAAAACAAAAGACAGATGGCTGAGCCCATGATTCATCACCAATGAGCTGTGATTGGGCCATGTAGACTTTAAAGTAATTTATTACATTTGTATCTTCTGTTGGGCCAGGATTTTCCTCAATGACTTGTATGACCTTGCTAAACCCAGATAGATGGTAATTGAGCAGCAACTACCTCTTCAGAAGAAACAGAATAAAAATATTGAAAATATTGACTCACCCCAAAGGCAGTAAGCAGCACTTTGGTCTTTGACCTTTAAGCATCCTAAGGTAGTCAATAACCTGACTGTTAGATGCTGTGCCTGCCACTGATTTTGATTTGGGAGTAGTTTAACCTTGAACCAAGATCCAAGTAACCACGGCAACAGGAAGTCGGCCTCTCCATCCAAGGAGTTGGAATCTATAAATCAAGGTCCCTAATGCAAACACTGTGTGCAGGTAGAGATTTGAGAGGATAAGTGGTTTGTGAGGGATTACCTTTGAAAAAAATGAATGACTGTCCCTTGATATGTTGAAGCACAGCTTCACAGAGACTTTTTTTTTTTTATCAACAGAGGTCAACAGGTTACAGCTGCAGATTTTCATATGGCTCTTTGTATAGACCCTTCAATTTAATTAGAACCAGATGTTGAATTTATGAGATTGATAGAATTATTATGTAGCATATGCACATGCATGTGCATGTATTGATGCATTACCTACCCCTCTCCCCGCCCCCAAATATGCATTTTTTTTTTTGCACACTAAGTGTATTCATGAATAAATAATATTAGGGCTCAAACTCAAGCACTATGGAAAGCTGAAACCTCAGTTTGTATATGCACAGTTCCATGGTGCTGTGATCCCAAAGGCATAATTACCTGGTCAGATATCCCAGTTATTCTATGGAACACTATTTTATTCAATGTATAGTTCTCACCTAATGGACAGCAATTTGACACCTGGATTTTCCTCTCACTGTTAAGTGTGTGCCATCATGTCTCATTTACTCTACATTTCTGAGCTGTGCTGTGAATAGATTAATGTTTCATGAATGTGCATTTTGTTTTCACAGTATTGGTCTTGAGACGAAGGGTATATAATTGTTCTAATTTTCAATAGAGCAGCTGAGTAGAGAGAGACTGAAGCTGAATGGATAACGTTTGACATGCCTAACATTTGGTTTGAGGCTCTGAAAGGTCCTCTGCATATCTCCACCAAGCCATGACCTGTAATTCTCTCTCATTCCTAAGTATTACGGCCCTGTGCTAAATCCCAGGCTGATACCAGATCTCAGGTCTGTCAGGACTTGTATGTCTGTCTGGACTACTTTGCAGCCCCATGTTTCAAGACTCCTGTCAAGTACAATTCTATGCCTGAGTCTTCTGGAAATGTCTTAAAGAATTTTTAAGTTTGTCTGATATTTCATATTTTGTATACAAGGGGCAAAGGGAGGGACTGTTCATAGCAGCTTCAAGATGCAAATACAAGATTTGTATCTGGAGGGGATGAGCATAACCAAGAGACACACAAGTTTCTGCAGCAGTTTCTGACTCTGGTTCAAAAGCTTCTTGATGTTCTGGGAAAAGCATCCTGGTACTTGAGAGAAATCTTTGAGGAACTACCAGATGCTATCCATGTGGAGCCATGGATAGTAGTGGGGTTTCACTGCTTCAGAAGACAAAGCTGCTGACCTGACCTCCTGGCCAGGCAAGTTTGCTCCTAGCCTGGAACATGGATCAGGAAAATTGTGGAGAGGTACCAGACCAAATCTCAGTGGTAAATCAAATCAAACAAAGGTGGCAGGTCACTTGCATAAATTACCAAGTTGCTCCTGATTAATGTCATACATAAAAAGGAAGCAAAAAAAGAGGTAAAATCAGGAACAGATGACCTACAGAACTGTACAGACAACATCCAAGCATATAGGATGTTTTCAAGTTGAATCTAGCAAGGGCAGAAGGTCAACAAGAACTGTTTCTATGGGTATATAGCCATCAAAGAGAAGCTTAGGGTCAGTGTGGGGCCACTGACTAATGGAGTAGCAACCTGAGCACAAAACGCCAAAGACTGCAGTATTCATTGTCTTTTTTCTTGATCTATACTAATCAGACTGGCCTTCAGAGATCTCAGGCTCCCGAGATTGATGAAGAAAAGAAACTTACTCTTAGTAGAGGAGGTTGTGGTTAGAGAACAGTTAAGCACCCTGAGCATACATAAATCCACGAGACTTGAGGGAAAACACCCAAAAGTGCTGAGGGAGCTGGCTTGTGTCATTATAAGGCAACTCTTGCTTACTTTTGAAAAGTCATAAGAAGGACTGAAAAACAACAAATGCAAGTATCAGTTCAATATAGTCAAGAAGAAAGAGCCAGAGAGCAATAGACTGGCCAGCCTCATCTTAATCTCCAGGATTAGCAATGGAACAAATAATCCTGAAAAGCATTTCCAAACACATGAAGAAGAAAAGTGTGATTGGAACTAGTCAGCAGAGATTTATGAAGGGAAAATTATGCCTAATCAGCCCAATGGTGCTTGTCTTGACTTCAGAGGACTTTTAACACTGTCCCCTCGAACCTTCTTGTAGACAAACAGGTGAAATACAGGCTAGAGAAATGTATGCCAAGATGGGCTGAAAACTGGCTGATCTGTTGGGCTTGGAATATTGTGTTCCATGGCACAAATACCAGCTAGAGGCCAAAACCAAGACCAGAACTGTTTGACATGTTAATTAGTTACCTAGATGATGAGATAAAATGGATATAAAGCAAAGCTGGAGAAGATACAAAACAGGTTGATATGCCAAAGCAATATACTGAGTTCAGTGAAGGCTGTACAGTGTAGAGAAAGAGACTGACAGGAACATCATGATGTTCAACAAGGACATGTGCAGTCCTATACCTGGGGAGGAATAATCTTGTGCACCACTAACTGTTAAAGTCTGACCAGATAGAAAAATGTGTGTCAGAAAAGGCACTCAGGGTCCTGGTGGACACTAAGCTTACAACTCTATTAGTGGATGAGCAAAGGACTGTGGATTTTGTTACCTGGAATTTAGTTAAGCATTCAACAGTCTTTCCCACAGCATCGTCCTAGACAAACTAGTTCTCATGGCTTGGATGAGTAAAAAACTGGCTGAATGGCCAGGCCCAAATGCTGGCATAAATGGAGGTAAATCCAGTTCAAGGCTGGTCAAAACTGGTGTTCCCCAGGGCTCAGTACTGGGGCCAGTTCTCCTTAATATCTTTGTCAATAGTGACCTGGATGAAGAGATTGAGTGCACCTTCAGTAAGCTTGCAGAAGACATTATATTGAGAGAGTGTTGATCTGCTTGAGGATAGGAAGGCTCCACAGAGGAAGCTAGACAGGCTGGATTGATGGGCTGAAGCAAATTTTATGATGTTCAACAGAGGCAAGTGCCAGGTCCTCCATTTGGTCACAGTGATCCCATGCAGTGCTACAGGCTTGGAGGAGAGTGACTGGACACATGCTTGGCAGAAAGACCTGGAAGTGCTGATCAACAGCTGTATGAACTTGAACGAGCAGAGTCCAGGTGGCCAAGAAGGCTAACTGCATCCTGGCTTCTATCACTGCTGCCAACAGGACCAGGAAAGTGATGTTAACCCTATGCTTAGCTCTGATGGAGCCAGACCTTGAGTACTGTGTTCAGTTTTGGGGCCCTCACTGCAAGAAAGACACTGAGGTGATGGAGAATGTCCAGAGAAGGGCAATGAAGCTGTTGGAGTCCAGAGCACAGTATTCTGAGCGTATGAGGGAAATAGGTTTGTTTAGTCTACAGAAATCTAGGCTTAGGAGACACCTTCTCACTGTCTAAAACTACCTGAAAGGTAGCATGGAGGTAGTTGGTGTCTTCTCCCTAGGACAAAGTGAAGATGAAAGGAAATTACCTAAAATTCACCAGGGGAGTTTTAAATGTTTTAGACTGAATATTAGAAGAAGCTTCTTCACTAAAAGGTTTAACAAACACTGGAACACCCCAGAGATATGATTGAATCACCATCTGTGGAGGGATTTAAAAGGTACGTAGATGCCATGATAAGGCACATGGTTTAACACCAGACTTAACAGGGTTAGATAATGGGTGGACTTGGTGAGTTTGAGGTCTTCTTGAGCCAACATGGTTCTATGATCTGCGATGATTCTATGACCCAGCAATGTGCCTGTCAAACAAAGACAGCCCTTTTATTACCATTTATTCTGCAGTGATGAGGCTATGTCTGGAGAACTGTTTCCAGTTCTGGGCTCCTCAGAAAAAGAGAGACATTGAAAGATGAGACAGAGTCCAACAAAATGCCACAAAGATACGTGAGGATCTGGAGTATCTCTCCTATAAGGAGAGAATGAGGTAGTTAGAAGTTTTCACTGTGGAAAATGCTTACAGAAATCACATCTGACAGGAAAAAGTAAAGAAGATGAAGCTAAACCCTCCTCATCAGTACACACTGACAGGACAAGAGATAGTGGTCACAAAATGAAACATAGGAGTTTATATCTGAGTATTATAAGCTACTTTTTTACTGTGAGGATTACTGACCAGGGGTACCAGTCACAACAAGTTGTAAAGTTTCCCTTCTTAGACATACTCAAAACCTGGCCAGACACTGTCCAGGACAACCTGCTCTAGCTGATATTGATTGATCAAGGTGAAGTTGACTAAGGAACTGGCTGGATGGTCGCACACAGAGCGTGGTGATCAACAGCAAAATGTCCACCTGCAGACCAGTGACAAGTGGCATCCCTCAGGGGTCAGTGGTGGGACCAGTGCTGTTTAACCTCTTTGTCAGCGACATGGACAGAGGAATGGAGTGCAGCCTCAGCAAGTTTGCAGATGACACCAAGCTGTGTGGCACAGTTGACTTGCTGGAGGGCAAGGATGCCATCCACAGGGACCTGCACAGGCTGGAGAGGTGGGCCCAGGCTGACTTCATGAAATGCACCTGGGTCGCTGCAATCCCAAGCACAAATCCAGGCTGGGTGGTGAGTGGCTGGAGAGCAGCTCTGAGGAAAAGGACCTGGGGGTCTGGGTGGATGAGAAGCTCAACATGAGCC
>VWZI01013594.1:204081-214250 GCA_013396835.1 Psilopogon haemacephalus | reverse complement strand
GATGCATTAGGCAGAGTGTGTCCAGCAGATCCAGGGAGGTTCTCCCCCACCTCTACTCTGTCCTGCTGAGACCTCATCTTGAGCACTGCCTTCAGTTTGGGCTCCCCAGTTTCAGANTCAGAGGGACAAGGATCTGCTGGAGAGGGTCCAAGGGAGGGCTGTGAGGATGCTGAGGGGACTGCAGCACTGCCTGGTGAGAGGCTGAGGGACCTGGGGCTGCTTAGTCTGCAGAAGAGAAGACTGAGAGGGGACTGAATCAATGTTTATAAATCTCTGAGGGCTGGGGGTCAGGAGCAAGGGGACAGGCTCTGCTCACTGCTCCCTGGGATAGGACAAGGAGCAATGGATGGAAGCTGCAGCACAGGAGGTTGCAGCTCAACACAAGGGGGAATTTCTTGCCTGTGTGGGTCCCAGAGCACTGTCACAGGCTCCTCAGAGAGGTTGTGGAGTCTCCTTGTCTGGAACCTTTCCAGGCTTGTCTGGATGTGTTCTTGTGTGCCCTGAGCTAGATTGTCTGGTCCTGCTGTGGCAGGGAGGTTGGACTCAATGATCTCTTTGTGTCCCTTCTAACCCCTGACATCCTGTGAGCCTGTAATGGGCTTTGCAAAATGCACAGGTCCAAAATACAACACAGTGATAAATATTACCAGTGTTAATTAGAGTTCTGACTGCTGGCTGCAGTTCCAGCTTACACCTTGGTGACACTCTCTGCTGGCTTCACCTCTGCTGGCTCCTGTCTGTCAGGCTGGTGGGGGTAGACCTTGTTGCTCTGGAGTCCTGCACACTCTGCTGGCTTCCTCCCTTTCTTCAGCAGGCAGCAAGCACCGATGCTGAGAAATGAAAGGCTCATGAGGAGCACCAGCAGGGCCAGAGAGCTGGTGGTGCTCCTGGGGCTTGGGCAAAGCCAGCGAGGGCTGCTGGTCAGCTTGGCTGAGAAGTTCCTGCCCTGGTCCTGGTAGGTGCAGAGGGCTTGGTGCAGGTCCCGCACGGCCACGCCGCTCTCCTGCAGCACGTCCAGCCAGGCCAGCGAGCAGCAGCTGAAGGGGTTGCCAGCAATGGCCATGGCCTGCAGGCTGTGGGACCAGCTCCTGAGCCCTGCCTCCTCCAGCCCCAGCAGCTTGTTGTGGCGCACATCCAGGCTCTGCAGCGGAGAGCAGAGGAGACCTGCGGGCAAACGGCTCAGGTTGTTGCCCGACAGGTCCAAGGCTTGCAGCGCCTCCAGGCAGGGCAGCTCTGCTTCGCTGTCCTCCATCTGGTTGCCCCTCAGAGAAAGATTCTGCAGGGACAACTCCAAGCCCCTCAGGGCTGCCTTAGGCACAGCCAAGCCAATGTTCTGGGACAGGTCTAGAGAGAGCAGGAAGGTCTGGTTGAAGGCATAGGGGTGCAGCCTGCTGATGCTGTTCTTGCTGAGGCTCAGGTGCTTCAAGTGAGGCACGTTGTAGAAGGGGGTGCAGGTGCCTCTTGGGGCTGGCATGGGAGAGTCCCCTCCTGATATCTCCCCGTGGTCCATCCCTTGGCTCTCACAAGGCTGGAGGCTGTTGGAGCTCAGGTCAATTGCTTCCAACTGAGGCAGAGAGTGGAAAAACCAGCGTGGGAGCACATGGATGGCATTGTCGTGCAGGTCCAGCCAGCGCACCGAGAGGGTGGGCCAGTGGTCCCTGGGCTCTGTGCCGTTAGGGAGTGACTCCCTGGCTACGTCCTGGAGACAGTTCATAGCCAGGCTGAGGCTGTGCAGAGAGCCCAGGCTGTGGAAGAAGGGAAAGGGGAACAGCTCCAGGCGGTTGTTGCTGAGATCCAGGTCAGCTACCCTCATCAGCCCGGCTGCCATGTGCCAGGTCCTGTTGACCCTCACCATCTCCTTGTAGAGCAGGACAAACTCCCCTGCGTGGCCTGAGCCTGGGAGCAGGGAGGCGATGAGGTTGTTGGAAAGGTTCAGGTGTGTGAGGTGATGTGCTTTGGGGAGTGCTGGGAAATACAGGAGTCTGTTATGGCTCAAGTCAAGCACACGAAGCAGGTAGGAGGACTCCACTCCCTCCTCCGAGCCAAAGAGCTCCAGAGCGTTGTGGCTGAGATTTAAGACCCGCAGCTGTGTGAGGCCAAAGCCAGTGACGCAGTGGAGGGAATTCAAAGCCAAGTTCACCACCTCCAGCTCTTCCAGAGCCTCAAAAGCTCCCTCCTCGATTTCCATGAGGTAGTTGTTGCTGAGGTCGAGCTCACGCAGCCGTGGAGTGCTCCGGAAGATCCCTGACGGCACTTTGGTCACCTTGTTCCCGGAGAGGTCCAGCAGCCTCAGCCTGGTGAGGTTGCTGATGTAGCAGGCTGCCATGTGGCTCTCCAGGTTGTTCCCCGAGAGGTCCAGGAGCTCCAGGTTGGTGAGCAGGCGGAAGGCTCTGCCGTTAGCCTCATAATTGCGGTCCAGGCGGTTGGAGCCTGCCAGGAGCCGGCGCAGCCTGGGCAGCCCAGTCAGGGCGGCATCCGACACCGCTTCCAGCTGGTTGAAGCTCAGGTCCAGCTGCTCAAGCTGCCCAAGCCCTGGCACGGAGCTGCCAGACAGGCTTTGGATGAAATTGTGGGAGAGCTCAAGGTGCTGCAGTCCCTGGCCCAGCTCCTTGGGAAAGTCGCTCAGCCCAGCTCCTCTGCAAGACACCTCTGTAGGGCTCTGCAGAGAGACAGGAGAGGCCAAGCAGCGTCAGGCACCCTGCAAACCCCAGCTCCAGGCAAGCCAGCTGGAGCCATCGTGTCCCAGCAGCACGGAAATGAGCACTGTTCCCCCTTTCCCTAGCCTGGGGTGGGGAGGAGGCAGACAAAGCCACTGGTGAGAGGCAAGGAGCATGTCCCCAGGGTTAGGGTGGGCTTCCTAAGATACTGATGAGTTGTTCCTGATGGTGCCAGGAGAAGGCTCAGCCTCTGGCCCCACAAGCTGGCCTTCCACGTGTCCCACTGAGCAAGGTGGGGCAAAAATGTACTGTGAGCACTGAAGATGCATCAGGCTGGTTGGGCAAACTCAGCTTCTGAGGGTACTGGGACAAACCCAGGGACTGGTCCAGAGCATTCCTGTCCTGTATGAGCAGAAGAAGGCAGCATGGTTTCCACCACCAGTTTGGAATTGGGAGCCTGGATGTCGAGCAGTTGGTTTCTACTCCCCTGCCCATATTTGTGACAGAGGACCAGCTGCTACATCTCCAACCTCCCAGCTGCCTTCCTGACATCCACCACCACTGCCTGAACCCCTGTGAGACCCTGCACTCCATCTTCCCTCCTTAGCAAGCATCTCACACTGACACTCCCACGTCAGGGACTTCTGCAAGGTGCCACCAGCATGAGTGGGACATGGGAGCAGCTGGGTGCCAGGAACCAGCTTGCAGGAGGCAGGAAAGCAGAGATCAAAGGTGGGAAGGTTAAAAAGACGAAAGGTGGTGAGAGGCGTGGGGAGAAGGCAGATCCTGTGCTTCACGGTGGGATGCTCTCAGTGATGCTGCTGGGGCCATCCCAGCCCAGGGGCTCCTCAGAAAGCAGCCTTACCTGCTGGCACGGCATGGACCCGGGCCTCACCTCCTCACTAGACTGGGCTTTGAGGACGACCGGGAGCAGCCAGAGCAGCAAACACCCTCTTTCTGCCAGCCCCTCTTCAAACAAGAGCATGTTGGGCTGCGGTGCTGTCGCCAGCCCCGTCCCGCTCCTCCGGCGCTCCTCCAGCGCTCTCTGGCTAAGCCGGGCAGGAGCTGGGCTCTGTATAAATAGGTTCCAGGATGGGATGGGGGAAGGAGATAACCCATGTGGGTGTGGGTAGCTACGGAAGTGGGAAAAAGAAAAGGCTAAAACTGCAGAGGGGGAAAAACCAGCGCAGAAAGAGAGGGGGAAGGGCAAGAGAAAGGGAGGAGGCAGGTGCCCGGCTGGACCCTGCGCCGCAAGCGCCGCGGGGCCGCAGCGCATCCACCGCGGGGCCGCAGCGCATCCACCGCGGGGCCGCAGCGCCGAGCTGGCACGGGGGAGGGCTGAGGGATTTTGCGGCGTGTCCCCGCCTGGACCCGCTCGTCCTCCAGCTTGCTCTGCCGTGTGCCAGCTGCCCCTGGGCAGGCGGTGCTGAGGATGCCAAGCACAGGCAGTGAGGGCTCCCCGGCTCCTGGCAGCAGCTGCGGGGCGGCGGTGAGCAAAGGAAGAGCAAATTTCCCTCCCCACACCAGCGCAGCCCAGCCCAGGGGACTCTTCCGTGGCACTTGTCCCTTTTGGGGAATTAACGGCTGCCCAGTGTTCACCACCCGCTGCCGGAGGGATGTGCAGAGCTGGCATCCCCTCCCCCACATTCTCCTCCTCTTCTTCCTCCCCAGGAGGCTGTGCTGCAAGCGCAGGGCTCCTCACCGCCACCTCCTGTGTTCCTGCCAGGCATGCAAGACAACTGCTCTGTCACCTCCTCACCTAGGGCAGGAATCAGACAGGGATGCTGTTCCTTGCAGCAGCTCCAGGTGGTATCAGGGTGCCCACACCCACAGACATTTTACTGTGGTGAACACCTCAGTAGAACACCTCAGGCCACATCCCTGTGCCACCTGGAGCTGACACTCCCTGGGGACCTGCTCCTCACATCATGGGATATGCCTTTGGGGCTTTTTGGCTTAGTGTGGGCACTCTTCATCCAAAGAAGCAACTCCAGGCTGCTGCATGGTTGTCCAAGGATTTGTTTGTCTGCAGAACTGTTGCACCACTCTTAGATTTGTCTGGCAGGGACAAAAAGCAAGTGAGGTATGAGAGTATATAAACTCCAAAGGTTGACATCTACTGCTGGTGCCTCTTGCTGTCCTGACAGCCATCACGCTGTGTTTTTTCACCTCCTGGATGTGGCTCAGCCTTGAGCTAGACCCGTGCCAGCACCCAGCCAGGGTGGTGACAGCCAGGCTCATCCCCGAGACCAGGGTCGGTGTTTGGGCTGATGCTCCAGCAGCAGCCGGGGCCAGTGGTGAGCAAACAGCCCAAGAGCTGTTTTTGGAGGTGTGGTGAGGACAGCACATCTGTGCAGATGTGACATCCTGCAAGCTCCAGCCAGGGAAACACCGACCTCTGGATGAACCTTTGCCTCCAGGATCCCTCATCTGCCATCAGCAGCTGAACGCAGAGCCCGGGAAAGCAGAAGGTGATGCAGCAGGGGAGGAGCCACGGCCGCAGGAGTGCTCTTGGCACGGCTCCAGTGCCACCTCGCCCCGGGGGAACCCCAACCCTCTCCTCCCTGCAGCCTGCATCGCTGGACACGGGTGGGCACAGCCTATGAAATCAGCTGAAAAGTCCCTGGCTTGGAGCAGGGACTTCTGTGGAGAATCCCTGGGCATTTGCACCCCACGGCCGTGAACTCCCTTTGAAGGGAGTGAGCTGGGTATGGACCAAGAGCTGACCAAAGCACCCTGGAAATACCAAGAGGCTTTTCATGCACCGTACTGAAGGAGAGTGAACCACAGGATGAACTGCAGAGACTTGCTCCTGCAAAGGACAGGGCATCCCATGCTTCTTGCTACTCCTTGGCCTCCAGGCTGCCTCCCAGCTCGCCAGAGTGATCTGTTAAAGAAAGAGATCCTGAGCTGTTCACAGGAGAGGGCTCCAAAGAATGAGAGAAATGAGCAGCAGGAGAGAGGCTTGGGAGAAAACAGGATAAAGCCACTTAACCAATGTCACAAGGGTGAGAGATGCTTGCTCCCAGCCTGGCCTTTAAAGAGGTAGAAGGATATCTGGTGACCTAATCACCAAATCTACACTTCTTTCCCAACGAATGCTGCTTTCTGCTCATTCCCCTGACTGTGGAGAGCAGCAGGGACTCAGCCGACAAATGCTGAGCAGCTCTGAGCCCGGCAAGGGGCCCTGGTGCCTCTTGCAGCAGCTGCATATCAAACTCTCCCTGAAGGATGCCTCCAGCCAGCTTCACCTTTCAGCCAGGTCCCACTGCACGAAGGTTGCCAAAATACATTCCACAGGAACTCCTGGTTTGGAGTCCCAGCCAGGATGTGGAGCTCAGGAACAAGATTTGCAACGAAAACCTTGCCAATTTACATAAATTTCCACCCTGGCTTCTATACAGTTCTACTGCAGCCACCTGCAGTAAAGGCATCAAAGCACCAAACACCATCAGTCCATCACCCTGTGCAGCTCCAACAGCTCCTGGGGAGGCTCAGCTCTCTCTTCCTACAGCTCTTCTCCAAGGTTTCCTCCCAGCTTGGGCATGAGGGACATGGGGGTGGGTGGGGGCAGGCTTGTTTGGATGCAGCCATGAAGCACAGCTGTTGTCCTTTCCCTTTTCCCTCAAAGCCTGTGCCAGGACAGGAGCCAGAGCAGGTGCCACCAGCCTGCAGCAAGTGAAAAGATTCCCTGTGCTCCACCTCGTATTGGGAAGAAACATGGATGAGCCAATTCACTTTGCTCATTGCCCTCCCAAGTGCCCTTAGGAATCCTAAGTGCCCGATGCTGTTTGCTCAGTGGAAGGGTGATGGGGACAGTGGGTGGCAGAGACACCACAGTTATATTCACAGGATGTCAGGAGCTGGAAGGGACCCAGAGAGCTCACCGAGTCCAACCCCCCCTGCCAGAGCAGGACCAGACAATCTAGCTCAGCTGCTTACCTGGGTGAGAAAGGTACTGTTAGGAAGCCAGGGCCAGGCTGTTTCGGGTGAGAAGCCACAACACAAAGCCTTCAGTGCAGGGAATCCTGCCCTCGAAAGGGTCCTGAACACATCTGAAGTGGCTTCCCTGGGGAGCAGCTTGGGAGGGATAATGGCTTCAGGAGATGAGTCAAAGACCATTAGCTGCTCGATGCTGTCTCTGCAGCTGCAGTCCAGCTGGGGACCCTGGCAAGAGGGGAACCAGCAAGCCCCAGTGGAGAGGAAGGCTGGCACAGGAGGAGCCAGTGGTAGCTGGCTCTGCGGCCACCAGCTCAGGTACACAGGTGTTTGCCTGGAAATGAGGCACTTCTCAACCACACTAGGAACTGAGATACAGCAAAACTCAGAGACACCCGAGGGCAAGACTGGAGCATGGCCTTGCTCCTGCTGGAGCTTGTTCAAACTACCCACACGCACCCTCCTCATGCTTCTCCAGACCTTTCCAGCTCCAGTGCAGGAGAAGCAGCACCAGAGGTGGTGGGACACCATCTAGAGAAGCATCACACAGGCTAAGCTATACTGCAGCCCAGGCAGCCTGCACTGTGATACTTCTTCAATGAGAACTTGTTGCTTTTAAGGGCCAAAGTGTTTCAAACAGGAAGCCTCTCCACAGCTGCCACAGGACTGCTGATCTGCCTGCTTGTCCCAGGGATGGACATAGCTCCTGGTACCAAGGTCTTCTCTGCTCTCCAACTCCAAGGCTCCAACCAAGCTTTGGTGGAACACAAGCATCAGGAAAAGAATCGTAGGATCACAGAATCAGTCAGGGTTGGAAGGGACCACAAGGATCAGCCAATTCCAACCCCCCTGCCATGCCCAAGGATACCCTACCCTAGATCAGGCTGCCCACAGCCTCTGCCAGCCTGGCTACAAAGACCTCCAGGGATCTGGCCCCAAACACCTCCCTGCAGGGGCAACCCATTCCAGGCTCTCACCACTCTCATGGTAAAGAACTTCCTCCTCACATCCAGTCTGAATCTCCCCACCTCCAGCTTTGCTCCATTCCCCCCAGTCCTGTCACTCCCTGATAGCCTAAAAAGTCCCTCTCCAGCTTTTTTGTAGGCCCCCTTCAGATCCTGGAAGGCCACAAGAAGGTCACCTGGGAGCCTCCTCTTCTCCAGCCTGCACAGCCCCAACTCTTTCAGTCTGTGCACACAGCAGAGCTGCTGCAGCTCTCTGAGCATCCTCGTGGCCCTTCTCTGCACACCTCCAGCATCTCCACATCCCTCTTGTCCCAGGGGCTCCAGCACTGGATGCAGCACTCCAGGTGGGGGTCTCACCAGGATGGAGTAGAGGGGGAAAGGGGAAAGCCCACTAACACCTTCCACACCAGAAACTGCTGACTCCTGCTCTTCTCCCACCTCCTGGGCACACACGGGAGAGGCAGAGACCCTCCTTTTGCTTCCTCCTGCCCGCAGGCAGAGTCGGAAGCAAGTGCCAGAGTCGGGAGCAGATCCCAGAGCGTGTTAGCGGGGGGACAAGGAACGCCAAGGACAAGGAGCACACACTCCACTCACGGTGCCCTCCCAAGCCGCTGCGTTATTGTCGCTCGTCCCCGCGTCCCGCCGCTGGGGCTGCATTCTAGAGCTGCCCTGCTAACGATTTGCTTCATGTTCTCACTACACGCAGTTGTCCCCATTCATTCTCGTCAGAGGAGGGACACGTCCTCCTTAATCCCTCGTAAAGGAGACGAACCACAAGGGACCAGCCGAGTGCCCCTGAGGCTCTCGTTAGGCTGGGAAGGAGGGGGACACGCATTGAAAAACAACAACAACAAAAAAAAAAAAAGCCAAGAGCAGGCCCTTTTGTCACGCAGCCGCTGGACGAACTGCTCTCCTCCTGTGAATAGGCAGGCTGCAGCCAAGCCTGGGTGTCCCCCAGGCACGCTGCAGCTCCCAAGACGTGCCCAAGGCACTTGGCAGCAGGGATCGCCGGCTGCGGGCTGGGGACGCGGCGAGGCAGCCGAGAACGCCGCGGCCAGGCCGGACCCTGCCGCCGCATCCTTGCGCCCCTGCAGGTGAGCGCAGCGCAGCCACCTCCTCCCCTCCGGAGAGCCAGGCCGTCGGGTGAGGCTCTGCGCCGCTCGCTGCGCAGGCTGGAGCCTCACCAACCCTCGCCGGCTCTCTGGTGAAACGCAGGAGCGCGCAGGCTGCGCAGAAAGGCAGCTGCGGAGCGGCGCGGCACAAGCGAGCGGCGAGCCAAGGCAGGGACACAAAAGGGCAATTAGCGCTCCAGCCTCTTCCTCAGCTTCAGCACATCTCGTATAGCTTTAGGTCTCCCCAGCTGAGGGGAGGTAACGGGAGAGAGTTGCTCAAGAAGCCAAAAGAAACAATAAGTGTCCCAGCTCCCCTATTAGTCACCAGAAATCGAGTTGGGACTAGACTCAGCAGGGCTCAGAGGAAAGAAAAGAAAAAGTGGTGACTTCATGCTGCAGCAGGCTCTTTAGATACTATTTGGTTGGGTCTTTTTCTTCTCTTTTCTTTTAACAGAGACTCCATCACCACTTATTAGGGAATTTTAGGTAGAAAGATGGCAAAAGTAGAGGGGTTAAGGGGGAGAGGGAGGATGAAAACCACATAGACTGGATGGAAGGCTGGAATGAGTTCCAACTCATAGAATGGTTGGAAGGGACCTCAAAGCTCAGCCAGTTCCAACCCCCCTGTGCCCTGTGCCATAGGCAGGGACACCTCCCACTAGAACAGGTCACTCAAGGCCTCATCCAACCTGGTCCTCAACACCTCCAGGGAGGTTGTGGAGCACAGAAGCACAGCATGTGACGGTTCTGTGCTCATTCTGTGCTTCTGTGCTCCACGACCTCTCTGGACAACCCCATTCCTGTGTCTCACCACCCTCACTGCAAAGAACTTCCTCCTAACATCCCGTTTCAATCTCCCCTCTGTCACTTTAGACCCATTCCTCCTCATCCTGTCATTACAAGACCTTGTCAATAGTCCCTCCCCAGCCCTCCTGTAGCCCCATTCAGATCCTGGAAGGCTACTCCAAGGTCTCCTGGAAGCCTTCTCTCCCCCAGGCTGTGGAGCCCCAAACCTTGTAGCCTGTCTTCGCAGCAGAGCCACTGCAGCTCTCTGAGCATCTTCATGGCCCATCTATGAGCAGGACAGCTACACTGTGAATGCTCTCTCCCTGGAGGTTTTGATGACCAGGTTGGATGAGGCTTTGAGCGACCTGTTCCAGTGGGAGGTGTCCCTGCCTGTGGCGGGGCCTTGGAACTGGCTGAGCTTTGAGGTCCATTCCAATCTAAACCATTCTGTGATTGTCTGGTCCTGCTCTGGCAGGAGGAAGAGTTGGACTCGATGATCTCTTTGGGTCCCTTCCAACCCCTGACATCCGGTGACAGCTGCTATTGAAACAGAAAAAGAAAATAATTATAATAATTCCTGTTTGAATATTTTTATTCTTAAACATGACAAATTTCTTCAGAGTTGTTTCCACAAGTACTTGTGTCTGCTCCACGCAGCTCTTGGGTGGGTGGTGGGGGGGTGGAGGGGCAGCCTGTAGAAATGTGTTCTG
>VWZI01013594.1:149751-177673 GCA_013396835.1 Psilopogon haemacephalus | reverse complement strand
TTTTTTTTTCCTTTTTTTCTTCTTTTTATTTTCCTTCTTTTCCTTCTTTTTTTTTTTTTTTTTTTTTTTCTTTTTCTTTTCCTCCTGGCAATACTCAAAGAGATTTTTGCCTCGTTTTGACAATTGAAACCAAGGACTCTACACATCAGGGAATAACTTGGTCAGCCTCAAAAGGAATGGGAGGACAGCTAAATGCAAATAGACAGAGGCACTGGCCACTACTGACAGTAGCTTGTGATGTTCTCTATGCTGAGCTTTAATCATACTATAGGGGAAAAAAAATTCTTTGGTTTATAGATTCATAGCATGGTTCGGCCTGAAAGGGACCTCAAAGATCATCTAGTTCCAACACCCTACCATGGGGACACCTTCCACCAGCCCAGGTTGCTCAAAGACCTCATCCAACCTGGCCTTGAACACATCCAGGCAGGGGGCATCTCTGGGCAACCTGTTCCAGTGTCTCAAGAACTGAAGAGTGACCATAAGAGACAGACCTAAGAGACCAGCAGCAATCAATCCACGTTGCTAGTCCAGGTAAAGCTGCCTTGCTGAGCACCCACCTCCTGCTCCAGCTGGAGAGGAGGAAGGAGCGGGAGGAATGGCAATGATGCTCTGTGTATTTACCAGTATTTTTCTACCTTAAAATTCATAGTGAGACCTGTAGGTCATCAGCTGGAGCACAGAGAGATCCACCAGCCCCGCATATAGAGTTGGGGCTTTTCAGCCTGGAGAAGAGAAGGCTTCGGGGAGACCTTATAGCAGCCTACCAGTATCTGAGGGGGGCTACAGGAGGGCTGGGGAGGGACTGTTCACAAGGTCTTGTAATGACAGGACGAGGGGGAATGGGTTCAAATTGGCGGAGGGGAGATTTGAACAGGATGTTAGGAAGAAATTCTTCACAGTGAGGGTGGTGAGACACTGGCACAGGTTGCCCAGGGAGGTTGTGTCTGCTCCCTCCCTGGATGTGTTCAAGGTCAGGCTGGATGAGGTCTTGAGCGTCCTGATCTAGTGGGAGGTGTCCCTGCCTATGGCGGGGGGTTGGAACTGGATGATCTTTGAGGTCTCTTCCAACCTAGACCATTCCATGATTCTATATCTCCTAGGGGCTTTTTGGCATGAGGAACAGCACAGGAACAGGGCTGCAGAAGCACTAAGAGCAGCAGCCGCCCTAAACAGCAACCTGCCACCTCTGCTCTCAGCACCTCTGCCACGCTGCCAGTCCTGCTCTGGGGGACAGAGCTGGATGCAGTCACCTCCTGGGACAACCACACTACTCCATGACCTTTCAAGCTGCCTGCTTGTTGGCGTGAGGCAGCGGCACCCTCGCCTGCTGCTCCAGGAATTTCCATGGCTGGAGACGACACAAAGAGGAACCCAACTGATTTATCTCCTCAGCCTCGTCCAGACCCACTCTGGGGCTGGTGGCAAGGCAGCAGGCCAGCCTGCTGGTACCACGAAGCCTCTCCAGACAACCCAATCCAGTCTCCAGCGAGTAGGTGCAAGCACACCCCAGCGCTCACCAGCCAAGACCAATTGCTGCTCCCAGTTAAGTGCAGAGCCACTGCTGCTGGCAGAACAGCACTGTGCTGTCTTCTCAGCAACCCAAGAAACCCAATCAAACGCAAATCTGCACAGGGGCAGCTGCAAGCCAAGCTGCTGGGGTTCAGAGCAGAACCTGTGGCCATCCCATCCCATCCCATCCCATCTTCACTGGCTGGGGCAGAAGAATGTGTGGTGCCTCTTGCCTTCCTCCAGGCACTTAGCTTGGCTTCCAAATGCTGGGACTCCACAGCAGAGCTGACAAGCAAACGTTCCTCTTTCTAATTTGGGTTATCTCCAGGCTTTTTTTTTTGTTTGTTTGTTTGTTNTATCCCAGTTTTTTTTTTTTTTTGTTTGTTTTTTTTTAAAAATTTTTTTTTTTTTTTTTTGGCTTGCTGGTGGTTGGACTTCTTTTCTGTAGCCCACTGCACCCTGTTGCTTACTTTCATCAAGCCCACATACTGGAACCCAGCGACTTGAAGCGTAGTATTACAGCTGGGCTCTTTATTTTGTTTGTTTTATTCGGGTTGTTGCTTAACACAAACCATCCCTGACATTTTAAGTCACATCCCACTAAGATAAACAACTAACATATGCCACGGATTCCAGCAGAAACCTTTCCCAAGTGGTGCTGCAGCCAGGTTTGAGCCGAGCCTAGGGAAAAGGGCTGGACTCAAACCCCAAGCTGGATGCTCACAGGACGTCAGGGGTTGGAATGGACACAAAGAGAGCATTGAGTCCAACCCCCCTGCCACAGCAGGACCAGACAATCTAGCTCAGGGCACACAGCAACACATCCAGACAGGCCTGGAAAGGCCCCAGACAAGAAGACTCCACAACCTCTCTAGGCAGTCTGTGCCAGTGCTCTGGGACCCTTCCAGTCAAGAAGCAGCCCTTCATGTTGAGCTGCAACCTCCTGTCCTGCAGCTTCCACCAATTGCTCCTTATCATATCCCAGTGAGCAGAGCCTGCCCCCACCTCTCCTGACCCCCAGCCCTCAGAGATTTATAAACATTGATTCAATCCCCTCTCAGTCATCTCATCTGCAGCCTAAGCAGCCCCAGGTCCCTCAGCCTCTCTTCCCCAGGCAGTGCTGCAGTCCCCTCAGCATCCTCCTAGCCCTGTGCTGGACCCTCTCCAGCAGCTCCCTGTCCCTCTGAAATTGGGGAGCCCCAAAATAAAGGCAGTACTCAAGATGAGGTCTCACCAGGGTAGAGCAGAGATCAAGGAGAACCTCCCTAGATCTGCTGGACACACTCTTCCTAATGCACCCCAGGGTCCCACCAGCCCTCGTGGCCACAAAGGCACAAGGGTGTTACAATGATTGAGCTAAGAAGAGGAAGCAGCCTCCAGGGCAGGATTGTTTCTGCTTCAAAAGGAAGATTCTTTGCTTTATCCCACTGCTTGGTCATCACAAAGCTCTTCCACAAAGAGAGATCAGCACAACTGGCACAACTTGAGGCTGTGTCCCCTTATTCTGTCCCTGGTTGCCTGGCAGCAGAGCCCAACCCCACCTGGCTACAACCTCCCTGCAGGTAGCTGCAGAGAGCAATGAGCTCTGCCCTGAGCCTGCTCTTCTGCAGGCTGCACACCCCCAGCTCCCTCAGCCTCTCCTCTTGGGGCTGTGCTCCAGGCCCCTCCCCAGCCTTGCTGCCCTTTTCTGGGCACCTTCCAGCACCTCAACATCTTGACCAGTGCCAAGTACAGGGACAGAATAACCTCCCTGCTCCTGCTGCCCATGCTGCTCGTGATCCAGGCCAGGATGCCATTGGCTCTGCTGCCCACCCGGGCACACTGCTAGCTCATGTTCAGCTCCTATCTACCAGCACCCCCACGTCCCTCTCTGTCCCCATAGATATCTGTCTGTAATACATTCTATATATCTGCTTACAAATTGTGCTAAGGTATAAATATACAAAGCTTCATTCCTTAACTTCCAGCCAGCTGAGTTCAGTTTGGGTGAATCCTTGTGGGGGGTGTGGGGCAGGTAACACCCACAACCACCACACTGCTCCTTGTCCTTTCCACCAGCAATGGAGGGGCAGGTGGGAGGAAAATCTCTTTGCCTATCTGATCCCTGCAGAGCTTTGCTTGTTCTTCTCCCTCCCCCTGCCTAACTCTGCCTAATTAGAGGGAAAGGCTCAGCCCTCTGCAGCACCCAGCAGCTGCCTGCGAGCTCATGGCTTAATGGCATGGAAAAGCACAGCACCCACGGCCAAAAACCTGTGTGCATGCACATGGACTCTTGTCTCTGAATCTCAAACCCAAGAGAGACCTCAGCACCCCTCGGGAATCAGAGAATCACAGACACACCCAGGCTGGCAAAGCCCCTCAGCATCACCAAGCCCAGCCTAGAGCCCTGCTCTACAAGATTCACCTTCAACCACAGCCCCAAGCACCACATCCAAACCACCCTGAAACACAGCCAGGCTGGGGGACTCCACCACCTCCCTGGGCAGCTCAGTCCACTCCCTGACCACTCTCTCCGTTAAAAACTTTCTCCTAATGTCCAATCTAAACCTGCCCAGCCTCAGCTTGAGGCCATTCCCCCTTGTTCTATCTCCAATTCCTTGTGAGCATAGCCCAGCAGCAGCCTCTCCACAGTGTCCCCTCAGGTAGTTGCAGACAGCAATGAGGTCTCCCCCCAGCCTCCTGTTTTCAAACTAACCATCCTCAGATACCTCATTCACTCCTCATCAGATTTATTCTCCAGGCCCTTCCCCAGCTTTGTTGCCCTCCTCTGGACCTGCTCCAGCACCTCCACATCTCTCCTGTATTGCAGTGCAAATACTCCAGGTGTGGCCTCACCAGAGCCCAGTCTAAGGGGACAATCCCCTCCCTGCTCCTGCTGCCCACAGCATTTCTAATCCCAGCCAGGATGCCATTGGCCTTCTTGGCTGCCTGGGCACACTGCTGGCTCATGTTCAGCTCCTGCCTATGACAGGATCCCTTTCTGATCCCTGATCCCTTTCTGCCAGGCAGCCAACATGAAGCCCCTGCAGCAGCCAGGACACGGCGGAGCTCTGCTGCAGCAGCCAACTCCTGAGCTGATCTGTTCACAGCCTTCCAGGAACATTAACAGCCAGCACCAAATCCCACTCGCATTAACAGCATCACTTACAAACCCAACAACCCCAGAATCCCAGACTGGCTGGGCTTGAGAAGGGACTTCTGCAGATCATTTAGTCCAACCAACCTGCTAAAGCAGGATTAATCACAGCAGGTTGCCCAGGATTGGGTCCAGGAGGGTTTGGAAGCTCTCCAGAGGAGACTCCTGCACCCTCAAAGTGAAGAAGTGTTTCCTCATGGATTGTGGTGTGTTCTCTTTGCCCCTTTTACTGTTGCTAGAAGCCACTGAAAAGAGCCTGGCCGCCCACCCTTTAAATATTGATCATTTTTGATCAGGTCCTCTCTCAGGCTGCTCTTCCCCAGGCTAAGCAGCCCCAGGGCTCTCAGCCTTTCCTCCTCACAGAGATGCTGCAGGCCCCTCAGCATCTTCATAGCTTCTACTGAACTCCCTCCAGTAGTTCCCTGTCTTTCTTGAACTGGGTAGCCCAGCACTGGACACAGTACTCTGGATATTTGCCTCAGTAGGGCAGAGTAGGGTAGAGGGGGAGGAGAACCTCCCTTGATCTGCTGGCCACACTCTTCTTCATGCACCCAATGTGACAGCCAAAAAAGCCCCAATGACAACAAGCAACTGCCCTGCCGCAGTCACAGCATTTTCCCCAAAGGCCTTCCCAGTGGTAGTGGTCTCAGTTCTGGGCAGCACCTCTTTAGTTCCTTCCTTATGCTTCAGCATCCAGTGCTGGAGCCCCTGGCACAAGAGGGATGTGCAGATGCTGGAGGTGTCCAGAGAAGGGCCACGAGGATGCTCAGAGGGCTGCAGCACCTCTGCTGTGAGGACAGACTGAAAGAGTTGGGGCTGTGCAGGCTGGAGAAGAGGAGGCTCCCAGGTGACCTTCTTGTGGCCTTCCAGGATCTGAAGTGGGCTACAGAAAAGCTGGGGAGGGACTTTTCAGGCTGTCAGGTTGTGACAGGACTAGAGGGAATGGAGCAAAGCTGGAGGTGGGGAGATTCAGACTGGACGTGAGGAGGAAATTCTTTGTAGGTGCAAAACAGTGTGTGGAGGTGGCCAGAGGAGCTCAGCTGCAAGCACTCCACAGCAAGACAGGCAATGAAGGCTCTCAAGCTGTGGGCATCACCAGCTACCAGTCGTGGAGTTCAGCATTTGCAAGGCTCACTGCGTGGCATCCACAGTCGAGATACAGAGAGAGAGAGAGAGAGAGAGAGTTCAGATGCAACTGCATTCCTGCCTGGCTGGAACATCTGTTCTCCTCTCATTAGGCCCTGGCTGTGTTTTGTAACAGAAGAAACTATCTGAGATTCCTCAGCTTCAATACTTGACCCGAGGCGCTGTGAAAAGCCCCAGCCTTCAGAAGTGGAATTCAGACAGAATCAGCAGTCACTTCTAATAACTGCTGCCTGCTCAACATGCAGCTGTAAAAGAGGAAGAAAAAAAAAAACAAACAACCAAAAAACCAAACCAACCAACCAACAACACAAACCAACACAAGCCCAAGCCTCTGAGTTCAGTTCGAGTTCCAGCAAAGCGCACAGCACAGGCTAAGAGCTGAGGGTCCAGCAGGACAAGCTGAAGTCCACCCAGCAATGGAACCAAACACCTGAAAGTGCAACTGAGGTGGGATTCTGACCAGAGAATTTCTCCCCCAGACCTCTGAACATCCTTAAAAATCTGCCCAATGGTCATCCCACCACCTTAGCTGAAGCAGACAGGAGGCAGGAGGGAAGGACAAACCCAAAGAGGGTCTGCAGATGGAGCAAATCAACAGCACCTCATCATGGCTTTATCAACGTTAAGAATGGTCACTTGGAAGGGTTGTGGAGCACTAGGAGAGGCTGCCCAGAGAGGTTGTGGGGTCTCCTTCCCTGGAGAGATTCCAAACCTGCTTGGATGACATCCTGAGCAATCTGCTGTGCCTGATCCTGCTTCAGCAGGGGCGTTAGATTAGATGAGGCCAAGGGGTCCCTTCCAACCCCCACCATGCTGAGATTCTGGGAATTCACATCACAGCTGGAAGGGCTGGTGGAGGAGACAGGAGGCAAACAGACGTCATGTATGGATCAGGACACATCAATCATTATGCTGTGACCTGGAACAGTTCCCCATCATGGCCACCACAGAGCTGAGCTTGTGCCTCTGCCAGCAACTTAATTCCTTTTAATATTTTACATCCAACTGGGACAGCAGGTCCATGGAGCAGCAGAGGTCCATGGAGGATTCTGGGCTCCCAGAAGTTTGCAGACTCTGGTTCCTCCTTGCTGGCAGATGCAGTCACATCAAAACATCACCCTCAAGGCAGGCTGCAGGGATGAACCTCACCACTCTGGCTTTCAGCATCCCAGGTGGGCAGCAGAGCCAATGGCATCCTGGCCTGGATCAGGAGCAGTGTGGCCAGAAGGAGCAGGGAGGTTATTCTGCCCCTGTGCTCAGCACTGCTCAGGACACACCTTGAATGCTGTGTCCAGTTCTGGGCCCCTCAACTCAAGAGAGATGTTGGGGTACTGGAACATGTCCAGAGAAGGGCAGCAAGGCTGGGGAGGGGCCTGGAGCACAGCCCTGTGAGGAGAGGCTGAGGGAGCTGGGGGTGTGCAGCCTGCAGAAGAGGAGGCTCAGGGCAGAGCTCATTGCTCTCTGCAGCTACCTGCAGGGAGGTTGTAGCCAGGTGGGGTTGGGCTCTGCTGCCAGGTACCAGGGACAGAACAAGAGGACACAGCCTCAAGCAGTGCCAGGGGAGGTCTAGGCTGGATGTTAGGAAGAAGTTCTACATGGAAAGAGTGATTGGCATTGGAATGGGCTACCCAGGGAGGTGGTGGAGTCCCCATGCCTGCAGGTCACAGGATCACAGGATGTTAGGGGTTGGAAGGGACGCAAGGAGATCATCAAGTCCAACCCCTCTGCCAGAGCAAAGGTGTTTAGGAGGAGGCTGGATGAGGCTCTTAGTTCCATGGGATAGTTAATGAGAAGGGTTAAGTGATAGGTTGGACTGGATGATCCTAGAAGTCTTTACCAACCTGTTTCATTCTGTGATGCTGTGAGCCCAGCACTGCATCGCATCCCTCAGCTCCACCTCTACATGGCTTTAAACCCCCTCCAGGCATGGTGACTCCATCACATCCCTGGGCAGCCTGCTCCTGGCCTTCACAACACTTTCAGAGAAGAAACTGCTCCTCACATCCAACCTAAACCTCCTCTGAACTTAAATTCCACCCCCCTCTCCCCAGATCCTAATCCTCTCTTTTTTCCCATTGGGAGGGAAAACCACAGAGAGAAATTCCGGAGGAAACCAGTAAAGTGGAAGCCCTTTTTGTGGCAAGGCTTTTCTTTCTGGGCCTGTCTGCCGTGCTCCAGTCTCCAGGAAGTGTCCTGTATTTACCGAGTGCTCATCACCATGGTTGCAGAGCACAATAAGGCTCTATCGCCCCCCATCCCATCTGCGTTTCTGGGAATGCCTGGGCTCTGGGGAATGGGGCAGGGGCTGACACAAAGGCACCCATTGTTCTGGAGGCAGAGGGATGAACCTGCCCTTTGCAAAAGAGAGGAAGCAGGCAGGAAAAGTTGCTATTGTAATCTGAATGTAATAATAATATTAAGAAAATAGATGTGTGTGNAATAAAAAGGAGGGGGGGGGGGGGGGGGGGGGGGGGGGTAAAACCTTATTGCGGCAGCAAGAGTGTGCAGGGAGGAATGGCCAAGGCAGCACTATGGGACCAAGGGCTGCCCTGGGGGAACAGGGGAAGCCAGGAAGCCCTGGCTGGGCTCTGGCATCTGCTACCTGCTAAACCATCCTAAAGCCATCCTGGAACTGTTACTGAGAAGGACTTGGGGGTGCTGGTGGGTGAAATGCTGAGCATGAGCCATTGGTGTACACTCACAGCCCAGCCACCACCTGTGTCCTGGGCTGCATCCCCAGCACCGTGGGCAGCAGGTCAAGGGAGGGGATTCTGCCCCTCTGCTCTGCTGAGACCTCACCTGCAGTGCTGGGGCCAGCTCTGGAGTCCTCAGCACAGCAAAGACATGGACCTGTTGGAGCAGGGCCAGAGAAGGCCACAGAAATGATGCGAGGCCAGGCTGAGAGAGTTGGGGTTGCTCAGTCTGCAGAAGAGAAGGCTCCAGGGAGACCTTGTGGTGGCTTTTCCATACTGGAAGAAGCCTAGAAGAAGGCTGGGGACAGACTTTTTATCAGGACCTGTTGTACAGGCTGGGAGGTGATTTGCTGGAGAGCAACCCTGTGGAGAGGGACCTGGGAGCATGGTAGAGTCCATGGCACAGCAATGTGCCCTTGTGGCCAAGAGGGCCAATAGGTTCCTGGGGTGCATTAGGAAGAGTGTGTCCAGCAGATCAAGGAAGGGTCTCCTCTCCCTCTACTCTGCCCTGCTGGGACCTCATCTTGAGGACTGCCTTCAGTTTGGGGCTCCCCAGTTGAAGTGTGTCCAGCAGATGGATGGAGATGCTGAGAGGATGCTGAGGGGACTGGAGCACTGCCTGGGAAGGAGAGGCTGAGGGACCTGGGGCTGCTTAGTCTGCAGAAGAGAAGACTGAGAGAGGATTTAATCAATGTTTATAAGTGTCTGAGGGCTGGGGGTCAGGAGTGGGGGGACAGGCTCTGCTCACTGCTCCCTGGGATAGGCCAAGGAGCAATGGATGGAAGCTGCAGCACAGGAGGTTGCAGCTCAACACAAGGGGCAACTTCTTGCCTGTGTGGGTCCCAGAGCACTGGCACAGGCTGCCCAGAGAGGTTGTGGAGTTCCCTTCTCTGGAGCCTTTTGAAGCTTGTTCCTGGTTGCTCTGAGCTAGATTGTCTGGTCCTGCTGTGGCAGGAGGGTTGGACTCGATGATCTCTTTGGGTCCCTTCCAATCTCTAACATCCTGTGGCCCTGTGATCCTATGACAGGACAAGGGGTGATGGGCTTGAACTAAAAGAGGGAGATTTAGACTGAATATGAGGAAGAAATTTGTTATAGGTGGTGAGAGACTGCCACAGGTTGCCCAGAAGTGGTAGATGCTCCATGCCTGGAAACACTGCAGAACAGGTTGGATAATTCTTTGAGCAGCTTGATCTAGTCGAAGATGTCCTTGCTGACTGCAGGCAGAGTTGGACCGAGGACCTTTAAATGTCCCTTCCAGCTCAACCCCTACTGTGCTCCTATGATTCTACACCACCCTAAACCCATCCTAAGCCCACCAAAGAATCCACCTAGGTGACACATCACTTCTAAAGCTCTAGGTAAAAGTGGAGATCTAGACAAGCTTCTGGCTTGCCCTTACTTCCACTTCAACAAAAGCCCTCTGCAGCACTCAAACCTTTAAGTCCTCCTCAAGGACTTCCCTTGGCAGTGAGGACTGCCAAAATAGTAGGAACCAAACTGCTGTCACCTTAAGGCCTGCCAATCTGCTCAGCCTCTTCCAACTGCCCTGCTCCCAGTCAAAAAAGAAAGAGGAAAGAACACTTGTGTTTCTCACCAAGCTCAGTAGGAAATAAGCTTGGAAAGGAGAATACACAATTTTAAAAAAAAGAGAGAGGGGGAAAAAAAAGGGAAAAAAGGAAAAAAAAAAGTTAAAAAGGAAAAAAGAAAAAAAAAGGAAAAAGGGGAAAAAAAAGAGAAAAAGGAAAAAAGAAAAAAGAGGAAAAAAGAAAAAAGAGGAAAAAAGAAAAAAGAGGAAAAAAGAAAAAAGAGGAAAAAAGAAAAAAGAGGAAAAAAGAAAAAAGAGGAAAAAAGAAAAAAGAGGAAAAAAGAGGAAAAAAGAAAAAAGAGGAAAAAAGAGGAAAAAATAAAAAAAGAGTAAAAAAGAAAAAAGAGGAAAAAAAGAAAAAAGAGGAAAAAAGAGGAAAAAAATAAAAAAGAGGAAAAAAAAAGAGGAAAAAAGAAAAAAGAAAAAAGAGGAAAAAAGGAAAAAAGAAGAAAGAAAAAAGGGAAAAAAGGAAAAATAAAAAAGGGGAGGAAAAGAAAAAAGGAAAAAAGGGAAAAAAGAAAAGGAAAAAAAGGGAAAAAGGAAGAAAAAAGGGGAAAAAAGCGTGGGGGAAGAAAGAAAATAAAGGAGAAGAAAGGGAAAAAAATCCCCACAAAAAAAAGTAAAACAAAAAAAAAACCCAACCCAACCCAAAAAGCCAAACACTAAACTAACCAGGAAAGCAGCATGGCAGGGATCTAACTGGGAACACAGATGAAAGTAGGAGAAAAAGAAGCTGGAGTGGGTTGGCTTTTGGTTTTTTTTTAGTTTGTTGTTTCGTTTTGTTGTCCCCCCCCCTCCCAATCCCATCCCATGTTTTTTAACGAGTCCTATTGACATCTGCTGGGTAAATGCTCCCTCATTATTTACAACCTCAAGCCCACGGAATTGTCTCTGTACTTACAACCAGGCTGCTACTCCCATCTTTGGGCTTTGTTAGCAAAGACCCAGCAGCAATTTGGTTGTTGGGTTTTTTTTTTGGTTGTTGGGTTGTTGGGGTTTTTTTGTTTTGTTTTGTTTTGTTTTTTGGTTTTTTTTTTCATTGGGGCTCTGGGAATCGAGATCTAACATTTCGTACACAGTTTATTTAAAAGTGGACTAATTTAACGTGGGGGAGAATGGTTCCTTTTTAGCACAACTGTTGCTAATTACCAGCTCCGGAACGATTTGTTAATCTGGGAGCAAGAGAGGTTCCACGAGCAGCAGAAATACACCAGGACAAAAGAGGAAGGAAGAAGGGAATAAAAAAGAAGAAGAAGAAAAAAAAAAAAAAGACAAAGAAAAAGATATTGGAGAGGGTCAAATATTTGGTGGGTTAAAAGCAAACCATGTAGCAGGTGGAATTGGGAAGGCAGAGTGGGAAGAACATTGTCCAGTGGGGCTGTAAAGGGAGTTTTAAAGCGGTATTAAATGTTGGGTTCGGTGGCACGGGCAGGAAGTTGCCCTGAAAGATGATCTGTGCTCCTCAGCACTGCCCATTAAAGCCATCTGCCCAGGGCAGGGTGACCATGGCACAGCAAGGCAGGAGAGCCTGTGAGCAGAGCACGGAGCCGGGCAAGAGCCTCACCCTGGGACATGACCTCGGCTCGTTTAATTGCTTCCAGTGCACTGTGCGTGGAGGGACACGAGCAAACATCAAGCAAATGCAACCATAAAGCATGACAGGCGGCTAGGAGGAAGCTGGAACCCTCAAAGGAGGAGCTCTGGAAACCCTGGAGGGGTGGCTGGAAGGGGAAGGATCCGACCAGCAGCACTGAGCTAGCGCACACAAATTTTCTGGTGGTCTTTTGGCGAGCAATAAAGAGGCAACAGAGCAGCTCCAGCTCTTACATTCACAGCCTAAGAGAGCTCCCCAGATGAAGAGGGACAGGGATCTGCTGGAGAGGGTCCAGCACATGGCTACAAGGATGCTGAGGGGACTGGAGAACTGCCTGAGTTGGAGAGGCTAAGGGACCTGGGGCTGCTTAGTCTGCAGAAGAGAAGACTGAGAGAGGATTGAATCAATGTTTATAAATCTCTGAGGGCTGGGGGTCAGGAGAGGGGGGACAGGCTCTGCTCACTGCTCCCTGGGATAGGCCAAGGAGCAATGGATGGAAGCTGCAGCACAGGAGGCTGCAGCTCAACACAAGGGACAACTTCTTGCCTGGAAGGGTCCCAGAGCACTGGCACAGGCTGCCCAGAGAGGTTGTGGAGTCTCCTTGTGTGGAGGCTTTCCAGGCCTGTCTGGATGTGTTGCAGTGTACCCTGAGCTAGATTGTCTGGTCCTGCTGTGGCGGGCGGGGGGCTAGATTCAATGATCTCTTTGTGTCCCTTCCAAGCCCTGTCATGCTGTGAGCCTGTGAACACTGACCTCACCACAGCTTTCTTTCAGGTAGCTGTAGAGAGCAATGAGGTCTCCTTCTCTAGACTGAACAATCCCAGCTCCCTCAGGCACTCCTCACAGGATCTGTGCTCTAGACCCTTCATCAGCTTTGCTCTGGTAGGGCAAGTTGGACTTGATGATCTCTTTGGATCCCTCCCACCCCTGACATCCTGTGAGCCTGTAATGGTCTGGATTGGAAGTGACCTTCCTTGGTCATCTAGTCCTACCCCCTCTGCAGTAAGCCTCTCATCTAGCTCAGGTTGCCCAGAGCTCTGGCCACAGCCACGGCCATCACCAGCTCCTCACCCCAGAGGACCAGTTCTGACCTGTCTCAAACCCACCTCTTTTTGGCAGAGGACCTGAAAGTGAAATCTTCCTCTAAGAAAAGCCTTCTAGGAAGGGAACTGTGTTCTCTCTGCCACCTCAAGCATCAAAGCCAGGCTGCTGTGGGCACCAAAGCGAGTGGGACTCCAAGGGGACCGCAGCTCCCACACTCGCATTCGCTTTGGTCCTCCCTTTGCCTGCGCAGAAAGGACTTGAAAGTTCATCAAATTAATTCCAGACAAATATTAGCGAGGCCTCAAGTGGCAAGCACATCTCCATCCCTCTGGGGGAATTTATAGGCCAGCCACTTTTATCTTCTGGAGGCACTCGGGAGATCAAAGATCCGATCGGCTCTCCTTTTGCAGAGGTGATGGAGAGGATGGTGTTATCACCAGTTTGTGTGTTGGCTTTCCTTTCTCCTTCTTCTTTCTCATCCTTCATTGTCCCTCTCTCTCTCTCTCTCAAAACAAACAAACAAACAAAAAAAAAAAAAAAAGTGAGATTCCTTCACGTAGCTCTAAACCAAAGAGCACAAAGTGACTGCAGAAAGCTGCTCTGTTTATTTATGGGGTTTTAGGGTTGTTACAAGGTCAGGGCCCTGCCCCGATGGTTTGCTCTGGCTCAATACTGCCCTGCCCAATTCAAAGGGAGCTGGGCAAGCACTAAGGCACTGCTGGCCAACATGACCTGCCCTGTTGGATGTCGCCAGGAAGGTGACCTGCTGACCCCATGCCCATCAGCCTGCGGGGGCAAAATCCCTCCCTTACAAAAGGACAAAAAAGCAGTGGATGTCTGAGCTGTTTCTGGAGGAGCTCAACTCTGATCCGAGGCATTCCAGGAACATGAAGGAAATCTTGGAAATAGGGAAAAGCCACGAAGCACAACATGTTTGTCACGAGGATGAGGGAAAGCCCTTGTTAGGTCACAGGATGGCAGGGCTTGGAAGGGACACAAAGAGATCATCGAATCCAGCCCCCACCCCCGCTAGAGCAGGACCAGACAATCTATCTCAGGGCACACAGCAACACATCCAGACAGGCCTGGAAAGGCTTCAGAGAAGGAGACTCCACAGCCTCTCTGGGCAGCCTGTGCCAGAGCTCTGGGACCCTTCCAGTCAAGAAGTTGCCTCTTGTGTTGAGCTGCAACCTCCTGCGCTGCAGCTTCCATCCATTGCTCCTTGTCCTATCCCGGGGAGCAGTGAGCAGAGCCTGTCCCCCTCCTCCTGATCCCCAGCCCCCAGATATTTATAAACATTTGTCAGATCCCCTCTCAGCTTTCTCCTCTCCAGACTGCTTCATCAACTTTCAGCCTCTATTTCTCACAGAGCCACGGAATGGTTTAAATTGGAAGGGGTCTTTAAAGGTCACCTAGTCCTACAGTCAGCAGGGATATCATCAACCAGATCGGGTTGCTCAGAGTCCTGTGCAAACTCACCTGGAATGTTTCCAGGGATGAGACATCTACCACCTCCCTGGCTAACCTGGGGCAGTGTCTCATAGAATCATAGAATGGTTTAGGCTGGAAGAGACCTCAAAGCTCAGCCAGTTCCAACCCCCCTGTGCCATAGGCAGGGACACCTCCCACTAGATCAGGACGCTCAAGACCTCATCCAGCCTGGCCTTGAACACATCCAGGGAGGGAGCAGCCACAACCTCCCTGGGCAACCTGTGCCAGTGTCTCACCACCCTCACTGCAAACAACTTCCTCCTAACATCCCCTTTCAATCTCCCCTCTGCCAATTTGAACCCATTCCCCCTCGTCCTGTCATTACTAGACCTTGTGAACAGTCCCTCCCCAGCCTCCCTGTAGGCCCCTTCAGATACTGGAGTCTCACTGCTCTCCAGCACCAATTTTTTTCCTCCTTGTGTGTACTCTAACTCACAGACTCACAGAAGCCTCCTCTTTCAGTTCAAAACCGTCGCCCCCTCCTTGTCCTGCCACATCAGGCCCCGATAAGAAAAAGTCTGTCTCCCCCTTTCTTCTAGGCCCCTTTAAGAAGCATGGGAAGGCCAGAAGGAGGTCTCCCCAGGCAGCTCTTCCCTGCACATCTGGCAGGGGAGAGGCAGCCCTTCAGCAGCCCAGGCTAATTCCTCCAACATCTGCCTGCGGGGCTGGGCTCGCGCCGCGCGCACAGTGGAAACTTGCTACTTAGACAAGTGCCTTGTGGAGGCACTGGAGCACGCTGCCAGGAGTCGGTGCAGGGGGACTGAGATCCTGCCTGAGCCATCTGAGCTTCAGAGCGGCACCGGCTCTGAAGAGGATGGACCACGTTGAGCTGGAACCACTCAGGGAGTCTGTACCAAATGCATCACGCTTGTCAGCGTTTCGGGGGGAGGAGGAATCTGGGGAGCTTCGCCGAAGCTCTTTCTTGGAGCAGAGCCACAGGGAAACGTTTATTCCGCTGTGAAACTGAGGAGGCTTCAGGGGAGATGGGAAACTCAGCGAGCTGGAGAGGAAAATCAACCACAGCCCGACTCAGAACTGGGGCTTAGCAGGCACCAAGCCATGCACACACACCACTGCCTCAGTCTTGCTTTCTCTGGCATCCAGTCAGAGAATCACACAATGGTCTGGGTTGGAAGGGCCCTCCAAAGCTCATCCAAGTCACAGAGAGAGTCGTTTGCCATTGGAATGGGCTGCCCAGGGAGGTGGTGGAGTCACCATCCCTGGAGGCCTTCAAGGAAACACTTAGTGCCGTTGGCTAGGCTTGGGTGATAAGTTGGGCTGGATGAGTTTGGAGGTCTCTTCCAACCTGGCTGATTCTATTCTACGCCGTTCCATTCCATTCCACTCCACTCCATTCTAAATCCAACCCCCTCTGCACTCAGCAGGGGCATCCTCAACTAGATCAGGTTGCCCAGAGCCCTGTCAAGCCTTGAATATCTCCAGGGATGGAGCCTCAGCCACTTCCCTGGGCAACCTGTTGCAATGTTCCACCACTCTTATGGAAAAGAACTTGTTCCTAACATCCAATCTGAGTCTGCTCTTAAATCATAGAATGGTTTAGGTTGGAAGGGACCTCAAAGCTCATCCAGTTTCGACAACCCTGCCATAGGCAGGGACACCTCACACTAGAACAGGTCGCTCAAGGCCTCATCCAAACTGGTCCTGAACACCTCCAGGAAGGTTGTGAAGCAAAGAAGCACAGAATGTGATCCACAACCTCCCTGGGCAACCTCTGCCAGTGTCTCACCACCCTCACCACAAAGAACTTTGTCCAATTTCAATCTCCCCTCTGCCACTTTAAACCCATTCCTCCTCATCCTGTCATAATAAGACCTTGTCAATAGTCCCTCCTCAGCCCTCCTGTAGCTACTCCAAGGTCTCCCAGAAACCTTCTCTTCTCCAGGCTGAAGAGCCCCAACTCTTGTCGCCTGTCCTCATTAGCAGGAGCCACTGTCCCTCGTCCCTGCAGGCCTTTTTAAACCATCCCTCTTGCAGGCCCCCTTCAGGTACTGGCAGGCTGCTATTGGGTCTCCCTGAAGCCTTCTCTTCTCCAGGCTGAACACCCTCAGCTGCCTCAGCTTGTCCTCGTAGCAGAGGTGCTCCAACCCCCTGACCATCCTCCCCTCCATACAGAAATGGAGCTGTACTCTTCTGCAGAAGGAAAGCAGGGGAGCTCTTTGAGGAGCTCCACAAAGAGGCAGCTCTCACATCTCAGCCTAGCTGGGCAATCATGGAAAGGCAGCATTGGAAGTGAACCTCCTGAGCCTGCAATCAGGTTGCTGGTGGAGGCTCAGCAGCGAGGGACACCGCAGGACTCACCCTCTGGCCCTTCGCTGCCTTTACTCCTCTTGTTGCGTCGGACCCTTCTGCCTTCTTCTCCAACGTGCAGCTTATCTTCGGGATGGAAGAAGTTCAGCAAGGCCAGCTGGAAGAAGGAGGACAAGGTTAAGCATCTTTGGCAAGGGTGGCTTAGCCTGACCACCAAATCCTCTCTGCCAGGTACAGCTCTGCTGAGCCAAGGAGGAGAGCCCAGAGAGCTGAGTGGCTCATCCCAAGGGGAACTTTGAGGAGCTGCTCCCCTTGGAAGCAGCTTAGGACTTTGGGAAGCTCAGCCTGAAGGGTTTGGCCAGCAAACAGCATCTGCTGAGGCATGGAAGGCTGCAGGGACAGGGATGCAGGAGGTATCAGGGGACATCCATAGCTGGAAATAAAAGCCCTGAACACCAAAGTGATCATTTCTAATCCTCTACGAGACTTGCTCAACCCTGGAGCTCTTTCACCACCATTACTCACTGCCAGTAAGTTCTTCCTCTCTCGAGCTCCCTCCTGCAAGCCTCATTAGCTACTGAGATTCAAAGGTCTTTGGGGACCTTTAAACCCAATTCAGCACACCACAGAAATTAACACTTTAAACCTAGAGCAAGCACATCTTTAGAACACAATCCTTGCCAAGAGGCAAAACATTTTCTGTAGTGACCTCTTCTTCAGGGGGAAAAAAAAAAAATGTTGCTGCATTGAAAGCTCTTTGGCAGTTATTAAACCGATTTCCCTGCCCTGAAATGGGAATCTCAGCTTAGAATCTTCACCAGCTAGCCCAGGATGTGGCAGCTCAGCATCAGAAGCATTTTCTCCACCTATTGCCAGTTCCTAACCCAAGTAATTTCACAAGTGATCAATTAGGGCCCAACCACCTTCTTCCCTGGCCTCCAGCCAGGGCTGCCTCTGACCTGGATGGGGTTTTCCTTCCACTGAAGAAACCCCACCACAGTTATTTAACTGGTAAGTAGACACACGAGGCAAATACAGCCTGAATCAAGAGCCAAGAGGCATAAAAAGAGCAGCACTGGAAGTTTGCAAGTGCCTTCCTGCCCTGAGAATAGAACCTGAGACATCAAAGGCAACTCTGAAATCGCAGAGGAGAGCAAACTGCTGGGAATTGCCAGTGGAAAGGCTGGCTCCTAAAGGCAGGGGACCATAAAAGTCCCTATCTAAAGTCATCATCACCAAAGATCTCTCTGCCTTTGACATGCCCCAGGGCTCTCAGCTCCCTTTGCCTACCTGCTGGGGTGCAGGGGGTGTACCCCTCTGATTCCCCCAGGGATGCAGGAAGCTTCCATGCACACACTCTTAAAATTAGGAAAAGAATAGATTAGGTTAGAATGGAATGGAATGGAATGGAATGGAATAGAATGGAATAGAATGGAATAGAATAGAATAGAATAGAATAGAATAGAATAGAATAGAATAGAATAGAATAGAATAGAATAGAATAGAATAGAATAGAATAGAATAGAATAGAATAGAATAGAATAGAATAAAGCCAGATTGGACGAGACCTCCAAGCTCGCCTGGTCCAACCTAGCACTCAGCCCCAGCCGATGGCACTAAGTGCCCCATCCAGGCTTTGCTTGAACACCCCCAAGGGATGGTGACTCCATCACCTCCCTGGGCAGCCCATTCCAATGCCAATCACTCTCTCTGCCAAGAACTTCCTCCTAACATCCAGCCTGAACCTGCCCTGGCACAGCTTGAGGCTGTGTCCCCTCCTTCTGTTGCTGGTTGCTAGGGAGAGGAGCCCAACCCCACCTGGCTACAACCTCCCTTTAGGTAGTTGTAGAGAGCAATGAGCTCTGCCCTGAGCCTCCTCTTCTGCAGGCTGCACACCCCCAGCTCCCTCAGCATCTCCTCACAGGGTTGTGCTCCAGGCCCCTCACCAGCTTCATTCCCATTCTCTGAATCAGTTCCAGTACCTCAACATCTCTCTTGAATTGAGGGGCCCAGAACTGGACACAAAGACCTTTAAGATGATGAAGTCCAACCATTAGCCCAGCACACCCAAGCCAGCACTGAAGCATGGGATCATAGAATCCCAGCATGCTGGGGGTTGGAAGTGACCTCTGGGGATCATCTAATCCAACCCCCCTGCTAAAGCAGAGCCACCCACAGCACTGCCCAGGATCGCAGTGTCCAGGTGGGTTTGGAATCTGTACAGAGACAGAGACTCCACAACCTCTCTGGGCAGGCAGCACCCTCATAGGTAAGTTCTTCTGCACGTTTAGATGGAACATCCTGGGTGCCAGTTTGTGCCTGCTGCCCCTTGTCCTGTCACTTGGCACCACTGGCAAGAGTCTGGTCCCACCTGTTCACCTTCCACCCTTCAGCTACTGACCAGCATTGAGCAGATGCACTCTCAGTCTTCTCTTCTCCAAGCTAAACAGTCCCAGGTCTCAGCCCTTCCTCCTCACAGAGGTGCTCCAGGCCCCTCAGCAGCTTTGTAGCTTCTGTGGGAGTCTCTCCAAGAGTTTCCTGCCCTGCGTGAACTGCAGAGCCCAGAACTGGACCCAGTGCACCAGAGGTGTCCTCACTAGGGCAGAGTAGAGGGCTGGGAGAAGCCACCATGACCTGCTGGCCACACTTTTCTTACTGCAGCCCAGCAGACCACCTGCCTTCTTGGCCATCAGGGCACACTGCTGGCTCCCATGTCGACAAAGGCCAAATTTCTCTTGGATGACTCAAGGGCTGCGTTGTTCCAGGGGCCACAGCTGTGTGTGGGGGGGAGGTTGGGGGGTGCCTGGCCACAGGGTCAGCCCATGAAGAGCTGAGTTGTGTGGCTGGGGACCGAGGGCTTGCACAGCTGTGCTGCTCAGAAGAGCAAGTGCCTTCTTTTTCCATTCAGCAAGCCCTGAGCTAGGATTAAACAAGATTCACTTGCAGCTCTCAGGCTCTGCAGCTCTTGCTCTGGACACAAGGGTCTGTGTTGTTGAGCCTTCAGCTGAACTCCCCTGCCCCCTGCTATTTGCTGTGGTGACGAGGAGGGAGAGCAAGGCCAGCAGATGTTTTTGCCACCCATCCAGCAAACAAGATGCAGCAGGGAAGCTGGAGGCAGAAAGGGAGAAAGAAGCTTCGGTGAAAGGCTGCTGGCTGGGTGCTTGCACAGCTGTTCTGCAGGAGAGAAAAAAAATCAATCTCTGGGAGCAATGCTGCACCTGCAGCAGCAAGGGTGGCTTCAGCAGGCTGCCTGCTTACCTGAGGAGCACAGCAGAGGGGTGGGCAGGGACAATCTTGGTCAACCCACCCTGGCCATCCTCCCATAGCTGAACACTTCCCAGCATCTTAAAACCCACAGCAAAGTACCCTGGGCCGTGGCAGCCTTCAAGGGAGGTGTAAAATACATCACTGCTCTGCTCCACAGCTGCACTGAAACTCCTCTCCATCCTCAACAGCCTGGAGAAGGGATCATCACAGAATCATAGAACGGTTTAGGCTGGAAGAGACCTCAAAGCTCAGCCAATTCCAACCCCCCTGTGCCATAGGCAGGGACACCTCCCACTAGAACAGGTCGCTCAAGGCCTCATCCAGCCTGGCCTTGAACACCTCCACACAGGGAGCAGCCACAACCTCCCTGGGCAACCTGTGCCAGTGTCTCACCACCCTCACTGCAAACAACTTCCTCCTAACATCCACTTTCAATTTCCCCTCTGCCAGCTCAAACCCATTCCCCCTCGTCCTGTCATCACAAGACCTTGTGAACAGTCATAGAATCATAGAATGGTTTAGGTTGGAAGAGACCTCAAAGCTCAGCCAGTTCCAACCCCCCTGTGCCATAGGCAGGGACACCTCCCACTAGAAGAGGATGCTCAAGACCCTCTCAGCCCCTGCAGTTGCAGGGCAGCAGCAGTTGCAAGGAGGCCCAGCAAGCACCCCAAAACAAGTCCTAGTTTCCCTGAAGAGGACACGATGGGGAGAGAGAGAGAGAGAGAAGTTGGGAACAATCCCTGCTCCCCTCCTCCCCTAATCCAAAGCCTTCCAGCTGCCCTAATTTTAGAAACACCACGTAAAACCCAGCCCGACTTGCTTCACCGAGCAAAACCACTTGAGGATGCAGAAAGGTCAAAAACCACCAGAGGACAAATCCCAGGGTGGGAGCCCCAGCTGAAAATAACCCACGAAACAATAGCACCAGCAGGGCTGGCCAGAAGGAACCCGTTCTACCTTGGTTTCTCTGAGCAAAAAAACCAAAACAAAACCAAAAAACACAAATACAAACCTCCCCTCCCCTCCTCTCTGCAGCCACACGCAGAAGAAAAACTGCTCTGGGGGATGCTGAGGGAGCAGAGAGGGAACCACCAAAACAGCACAGCCTGCAACAGGGCAAGGAACTCAGCTCCTCTGGAGGGATGGAGCCTCCACACGCTGCAGGGGTGGGAAGAAAAAGATGTGTCTGTGTGCACAGCATGGAAAGCCAGCATGGCAGGGCTTGGAAAGGACCTCTGGAGATCAGCTAAGTCCAGCCCCCTGGCTGGAGCACCTCTGCTAGGAGGAGAGACTGAGCCCAGACTGAGCCTGAATTCCAAATTGTGGTGAATGGAGAGAATCGAGTTGTTGTGAGGTTCAGGATAAGCCTGTTTGTCATAGCATCACAGAGTCATTTAGGTTGGAAGAGAACCTTGAAGATCAAGTCCAGCTGTCAGGCTATTCCCAAAGCATGTCCCTCTACACCACACCTACATGGCTCTGAAACCCCTCCAGGGAGGGGGACTCCACCACTGCCCTGGGTGTTGCAGTGTCCTGGAGCAGCAGAGATTGCTCCAGCATGGAGACCCTTGGTCCTGGGCTGCAGCAAGAGCAGTGTGGGCAGCAGGGTGAGGGAAGTGATCCTTCCCCTCTGCTCCACACTGCTGAGACCCCACCTGGAGTACTGCAGCCAGTTCTGGAGCCCCTGGGACAAGAGGGCTATGGATGTGCTGGAAGGTGTCCAGAGAAGGGCCACAAGGATGAGCAGAAGGCTGCAGCTGCTCTGCTATGGGGAGAGACTGGGGGAGTTGGGGCTGTTCAGCCTGGAGAGGAGAAGGCTCCCAGGTGACCTTATTGGACTCTATGAGCTCTTTGGGTCCCCTGCCATCCTGTGATCCTGTGAAATGACCTTGCTCTCGTAGAAGAATCACAAAATGGTCTGGGTTGCAGGGGCCCTCCAAAGGCCATCCAGTCCAACCCCCTCTGTCCAGCCTCACCTTGATTACCTCCAGGGATGGGGCCTCAACCACCTCCCTGTGCAAGCTGTTCCAGTGTTCCACCAGCCTGGTGGCATACAACTTGTTCCTAACATCTACAGAGAAGTGGCCCAGGTAATGCCATGGACTAGTGGCACTGCTCTAGCTACTTCCAGCAGAGAGAAATGCTCACCTCAGCAAATCTACAGCCCTCACCAGGCCACCACTGCTTTTAAAGCAGCAGATTGGAGATGCTTTCTCTCTGCTGAGCATTTCTGCCCTTGGCTTGAGAGAGCCTTTCCAAAAACAGGACTGCGCAATTCTCGTCTCCAGCAGGCCAGTGTGAGTCACCCTCCTGGGTCTTCTAGGCACTGTGGTAACAGAACTCCATTAGAGAACAATGAAAAGAGGAGGGAGCACATTTCCCCAAGCCTTTATTGGCATTTTAACTTCATCAGCCAGGAAAGCTGCTGATGTTGTCAGCACAGAGCGCTCCGTGCCACATCCAGTTACCGGTTCAAGCTTCGCTGCACAGAGAGGAGCATCAGGGAATCCAACAGGGAATCACACAATCCCCTCTGCCTGGAGGACACCTCTAAGATCGTCAAGGCCAACTGTTAACCCAGCACTGCCAGGCCACCACTAAACCACAGCCCTCAGCTCCACATCTACAAATCGGATGCGAGGAACAAGATCTGCACCATGAGGGTAGTGGAACAGGCTGCCCAGGTGTGATGGTTGGGAAGTTCCTTGCCCCCACACACATTTGAATTCACCCAGACTAGGCTCAGCCAGCTGGAAGTTAAGGAATGAAGCTTTCTATTCATGGCTTAGCACAAGACACAAGCAAATACTGACAATATATTACAGCTATACACAGTAAAAAGGTAATACAGAAGCACCACAGCCCTCCCAGAGATCAGAGTCCCTAAGAGGGGCTCCCAAGCACTCTTCCACCTTCTCTCCACCCTCCAACCTTATCCCAGAACCTGCCTTAAGTGCAAGGCAAAATCAGAGAGAAGCAGAACTGATTATTTGGGTTACACAGATCCAGCTGGAAGCCAAGGGGAGAGAGAGAGACCAACAGCCAGAGCTCAGACCAGAGGGGCTCTGTTTTGTCTGTGTCCTTGCTTTAGTACATCTCAGCAAACCTATGAGTGAAGCAGACATCACCACTGTTTCCTTTTCACAGCCTGTCATCTAACTTCTCTTATCAAATATTCCAATTAGCCTCAAACCAGCACACCAGGAAAGCAGTTGGGGACATTCAAAGGGCTCAAAAAGGCCCTGGGCAACCTGCTCTAGTTGAGGATGCCTCTGCTGACTGCAGAGGGGGTTGGGCTGGATGGGCTTTGGAGGTCCCTTCCAAGCCAGACCATTCTATGACCCTTTTGGAGGTGCCTTCCAAGCCAGACCATTCTATGATCCTGTTGGAGGTGCCTTCCAAGCCAGACCATTCTATGATCCTGTTGGAGGTGCCTTCCAAGCCAGACCATTCTATGACCCTGTTGGAGGTGCCTTCCAAGCCAGACCATTCTATGATCCTGTTGGAGGTCCCTTCCAAGCCAGACCATTCTATGACCCTGTGTTGCCAGCACTGCAGGCAGACACCAGCTCAGCAGTTGCATGCACTAAGCACAGCACAGAGCAAGGGCTGAGCTTTCCCAGTGCTTACACCTGTGAAGAGGAAGCTAAAAACACAACCCAGATGTGAGGCAGAACGAGGTCAAAGCCAGGTTTAACACCATCCATGAAGACACCTGCAGTCAAGTCTTGAACGGGAGGAAGAGATTCCTGCTGCAGGCTTCCCAGTTGGGGCAGAGCAGAGCTGCAGGAGCCCAGCACCTTGCTGGGAACACAGCAGTTAAACTGTTGGGAAGTATCAATGTCAGGGCAAGGTAAGGAAGTTAAAACAGTTCCTTTTGGCTCCCGAGGAGATCACAATTTAAGCTGTGAACCAGCTCCAGACAGAGATCTGCTGTCTATTAGCATGGATCCTCAGGTTTTCACATTTTCATTGGTCTTCACAGCCTTTTTCAGCCCCGTTTTCAGCCAGCTGGGCCATGCTCCCCTACCTCCACATGGAGGTCATGGTTCCTCCTCCTGTAATTCTTCACTGAGCATTAGCTAGGCAGTTCTGCACAGATCCAAAGCACTGTGCAGGCTTGCTCCAGGGAGAAGCCCTCTAAGCTGAAGGGACTCACTCTTAGCCACGTTCTTTCCTTTTGCCTCTTTCTCCATCTGTACCTCTCCCCATGCCTTCTCCTGGCCTGGATCTCCTGCAGTAGCACCAGGGCAGCCTGAAGACAACAGCAATAGTTATATCTCATCCACTTCAGCATCGAATCACAGAACTGTGCTGGTTGGAAAAGGCTTCTAGGACCATTTAGTCCAGCCATAGACCTAACAGAATCATGGCCATATTCAACAATGCAGAAATGATCTCCATCAGGCCACTTCCTGTACATTTCATCCTTCCTATGCTTCTATCCTTAATGGAAAAGCCTGAAACTCACAAATTCATTAGTTGCCCACTTTTCTTCCTTTCATGCAAGTGGAACAACCCCAATCACAGAACTTGGACAACAGCACCACGGCATGTTGGGACCTTCTGAGCCAGCACATCAGACCAGCATGGATTGCAACCACCACATCAACTCCAACTTTAGCCCTGAAGGACTTTTATCACGATGCCTACTCAGGCAGTGAAGGTTTTCATGCACTGTAGTGCAGCAGGAGATGGTAGCTGCCAGCTTAATCCCATTAAAAAAAAAAAAAAAAACCAAAACCAAAAACCTAATCCAGCCAAATAAATTATGCTTTGCTGCCTAATTAACCAGATCCACTGCAATTAACGTCAAAAGGGACCATGACCTCATACAAAGAGGATTAAGAGCTCTTAGAGGGCTCATTTCGTGGCAGGGCACAGCCACGCAAACAAGTCACCGCAAGGCAGAGCCAGGTGTGGTGCCCCAGCACTGCTGCCTCTGCACTGCACCACACTGCAGCCCAGCAAGGCAACTGCTGCAAACTGGGACTCGCTGGAAGCAGGGGAAAGAGAGAAGGTCCCCTCAAGCTTCCAGAAAGCAGAAGGCACTGAGGTTTTGCTCAGCACACAGCACTTGGGAAGCAAGTCACAGAATCCCAGCACCGTGGGTTTCAAAGAGACCTCTGGGGTCACCCAATGCAGGCTGCCCAGGATCATGTCCAGGCAGGTTTAGTATCTCTCTAGAGAAGGAATCTCCACAGCCTCTCTGGGCAGCCTGCTCCATGGCTCCAGCAGCCTCATAAGCAAGATGATTTTTTTGTCCTCTTCAAGATAGAGCTTCCTGGGGTGCCCCAGCACTGCTGCCTCTGCACTGCCCAACACTGCAGTCCAGCAAGGCAACTGCTGCAAACTGGGACTCGCTGGAAGCAGGGGAAAGAGAGAAGGTCCCCTCAAGCTTCCAGAAAGCAGAAGGCACTGAGGTTTTGCTCAGCACACAGCACTTGGGAAGCAAGTCACAGAATCCCAGCACCATGGGTTTCAAAGAGACCTCTAGGATGACCCACAGCAGGTTGCCCAGGATCATGTCCAGGCAGGTTTAGTATCTCACCAGAGAAGGAATCTCCACAGCCTCTTTGGGCAGCCTGCTCCATGGCTCCAGCAGCCTCACAAGCAAGATGATTTTTTTTGGTCCTCTTCAAGATGGAGCCTCCTGGGGTTCCAGTTTGTGCCTGCTGCCTCTCATCCTGTCAGCAGACACCACTTAAAGAGTCTGGGCCCATCCTCTCACTCCCTGCCCTTTAAACGTTGATTAGCATTGAGAAGATCCCTGCTCAGTCCTCTCCTTTTCTGAGGCTGCCTCCAGATACAAGCAGCCCTTGCCAAATACTGAAACGCTGCTGCTGTTTGGCTCCTTCCTGGCTTGACTTCCCCTCACTGCATCAGCTCAGCCTTGGAGCTGTCTCCTCTGGAGTGAAGTCACCAGAAGCATGCTCCCAGCACCCACCCTAACCACCAGCACAGGGACATCAAACCACTCAGAGCACTCCACTTAGGGCTCCTTTGAGAAACAAACCCCGTGGCAGCCTGACCACATCTGCTGGCTGTGCCATCTCCTTGCCCTTCACAGCTCAAGGCCTGGAGAAACCTGGTCCACCTTTGCTCTGCTCTCCTCAGACCCCACCTGCAGCACTGTGTGCAGCTCTGCAGCCCCCAGCACAAGGACATGGAACTGTTGGAGCCAGTCCAGAGGAGGCCACCAAGATGCTGAGAGGGCTGCAGCAGCTCTGCTGTGAGGACAGGCTGAGAGAGTTGGGGCTCTGCAGCCTGGAGAGGAGAAGGCTGCCAGGAGACCTTGGAGTGGCCTTGCAGGATCTGATGGGGGCTACAGGAGGGCTGGGGAGGGACTACTGACAAGGTCTTGTAATGACAGGATGAGGAGGAATGGATTTGAAGTGGCAGAGGGGAGATTGAAATTGGATGTCAGGAGGAAGTTGTTTGCAGTGAGGGTGGTGAGACACTGGCACAGGTTGCCCAGGGAGGTTGTGGAGCACAGAAGCACAGAACGTGATCAAAGATCACAATCTCCCTGGAGGTGTCCAAGGCCAGGCTGGATGAGGCCTTGAGTGACCTGTTCTAGTGGGAGGTGTCCCTGCCTATGGCACAGGGGGGTTGGAACTGGCTGAGCTTTGAGGTCCCTTCCAACCTAAACCATTCTACGATTCTAAGTGCCTCTGCCCATGGCAGGGGGATTGGAACTAGATGACCTTTAAGGTCCTTTCCAAAACAAACCAGTCTATGGATCTGTGAACCTGCCCTGGGCTCTTGGAGCAGCTCAAGAAGCCAGAGGTGGCACAGAGGACAAGAGGAAGCTGCAGAGTAGAGGGAAAAGAGTGGTTTCCCTTCAGCAGCTCTGCTCTGGTGGCTCTGCCAAGGCTGGTCCTACCCACACAGGCTTCCCAACCCAGCACTTCACCTGCAGTGCAAAACAGGAGCTGCTGGTGCCTGGCTGATCCGAACGAGACACATCAGGAGGAGCTGCAGCAATGGAAACTAGAGGAGCAGAGCTGGTGGGAACTCAGGAAATCTGGATTTTTCCACAAGACACTATCTCACACAGTTGGTCCTGAAGGCAGCAATGTGCACATCCCCAGCTGTCTCCTAGACTGAGCTTCAGGGCTGCCAAGTAACTCAGCTCCACTTGCTGCAGCGGGGGCCAGACAGGCTCCTAATCAAAACAAGATTCTGCTCTAGCTCTCTGCCTGGCTGCAGGAGGGCTGCTTTTAAAGGGGAACAAAACGCACCGAGGTGCCCCCCCTGGCCTGAGCGTGGCGTGGCACCAGCAAGTGCAATCCGAAACCCAGCTAAGGAATTGCTGCTGGAGCTTGTCCAAAGTAGGGCAACAAAGCTGGCGAAGAGTTCAGAGCACAGATCTTGTGAGGAGCAGCCGAAGGAACCAGTGTTGGTTAGCCTGGAGAAGAGGAGGCTCAGGGGAAGACCTTCTCAGTCTCTACAACTCCCTGAAAGGAGGTTGCAGCCAGGTGTGGGACTATCTCTTCTCCCACAGAAAAAGTGATAGGACAAGAGGAAATATCACCAGGTTGTGCCAGGAGACTTAGGTTGGACATGAGGGACAACTTCTTTCCTATAAGGGTTGGCAAGCCCTGGAAGAGGCTGCCCAGGGTCACAGTTAAGTCCCCATCATTGGAGGGGCTTATCATAGAATGGTTTAGGTTGGAAGGGACCTCAAAGATCATCTAGTTCCAACCCCCTGATCACATAGAATGGTTTAGGTTGGAAGGGACCTCAAAGATCATCTAGACACAACCCCCGATCACATAGAACAGTTTAGGTTTGAAGGGACCTCAAAGATTATCTAGTTCCAACCCACTGATTACATAGAATGGTTTAGGTTGAAAGAGACCTCAAAGCTCATTTAGCTCCAACCCCCTGATCACACAGAATGGTTTAGGTTGGAAGGTACCTCAAAGCTCATCTAGCTCCAACCCCCTGATCACATAGAATGGTTTAGGTTGGAAGGGACCTCACAGATCTTCTAGCTCCATATCCCTGATCACATGCAGTCATGGAATGGTTTAGGTTGGAAGGGAGCTCAAAGCTCAGCCAGTTCCAACCCCCTGTGCCATAGGCAGGGACACCTCCCACTAGAACAGGTTGCTTAAGGCCTCATCCAGCCTGGCCTTGAACACCTCCAGGGAGGCTGTGGAGCACAGAAGCACAGA
>VWZI01013594.1:136988-149343 GCA_013396835.1 Psilopogon haemacephalus | reverse complement strand
GGTAGGGGGGTTTGGTTTCCCTCTCTTGGGGATTTTGGTCTCCAGGAGGGGTGTGGTGTCTGTATTTCTTTTTTACTGTATATTTCTGTAAATATCTGTTACATCTTGTAAATATTTGCTTGTGTATTTGCATTGCTGTAAATATAAAGCTTCATTTATTAACTTCCAGTGTGTTTTTCTGAGTTTTAGCCGGGGTTTTAAAAGGTGGGGGGGGCAGGTCACTGCAAACCCACTACAGACTCCCTGCGGCATCATTCCAGGGGGCAGCCCTCAGCTCCAGCGGCAGCTGCGGGCAGGGGCAGCAGCGGCAGCAGCAGCAGCCAAGAAAGGCGAGGTGTGAGGCGTGCGCAGGCCAAGCCTTTCTGCTGCAGGCTTTGATGTGAGGAGCAGCAGGGCACGTCTTGCGAGCAGGCGGGAGCAGCCCCAGCGAGATGCTGCGCGCAGCAGCAGGCAGCGCCGCGCCTCCGGCCGCACGGCTCCCTGCGCTGGCGGAGCGGCCAGATGTTCCCCCGCCGCTGTGCCAGCCCAGCTGCTGCACAGCTGCCTCACCTCCAGCTCTCCCCGGGCTCTCCTGGGAGAGCAGGGATGGCCAACGGCTCGCTTCTGGGCTCCTGCCTTCCCAGCCAGGAACAAAATGCTGCGCTGCCCTCCTGCTCCTCGGTTGGGGCAGGCAGAGCATTCAAGTGCTGGCTCTAGCTACTAAAAAAAGCAGAATAGAATATGGAATAGAATAAAATAGGATGCAGAGAACATAAAATAGAATATAGAATACAGCACATAGAATAGACTATAGCACATAGATATAGTACATAGAATAGAATATAGCACATAGAATATAGTACATAGAATAGAATATAGCACATATAGTACATAGAATAGAATATAGCACATAGAATATAGCACATAGAATAGAATATAGCACATAGAATATAGTACATAGAATAGAATATAGCACATAGAATATAGCACATAGAATAGAATATAGCACACAGAATAGAATATAGCACACAGAATAGAGCATATAGAATATAGAATATAGCATATGGCTGCTCCCTTCCTGGAGGTGTTCAAGGCCAGGCTGGATGAGGTCTTGAGCATCCTGATCTAGTGGGAGGTGCCCCTGCCTATGGCACAGGGGGGTTGGAACTAGATGAGCTTTGAGGTCTCTTCCAACCTAAACCATTCTATGATTCTATATAGAGTACAGAATACAGCATATAGAATTCAGAATAGAATAAACCAGGCCGGAAGAGACCTCCAAGCTCATCCAGTCCAACCTAGCACCCGGCCCTAGCCAACGGCACTCAGTGCCCCATCCAGGCTTTGCTTGAACACCCCCAAGGGATGGGGACTCCACTACCTCCCTGGGCAGCCCATTCCAATGCCAATCACTCTTTCTGGCAAGAACTTCCTCCTAACATCCAGCCTAGACCTCCCCTGGCACAGCTTGAGCCTGTGTCCTCTTGTTCTGTCCCTGGGTGCCTGGCAGCAGAGCCCAACCCCACCTGGCTACAACCTCCCTGCAGGTAGCTGCAGAGAGCAATGAGCTCTGCCCTGAGCCTCCTCTTCTGTAGGCTGCACACCCCCAGCTCCCTCAGCCTCTCCTCACAGGGCTGTGCTCCAGGCCCCTCCCCAGCCTTGCTGCCCTTCTCTGGACACCTTCCAGTACCTCAATATCTCCCTTGAATTGGGGGGTCCAGAACTGTTCACAGCACTCAAGGTGTGGCCTGACCAGTGATGAGTACAGGAGCAGTGCTCCTGCTGGCCACACTGTTCCTGATCCAGGCCAGGATGCTATTGGCTCTGCTGCCCACCTGGGCACACTGCTGGCTCATGTTCAGCTACTCTCTACCAGCATCCCAGGTCCCTATCTGCCTGGCTGCTCTCCAGCCACTTTGTCCCTCAGTTGAAGATGTTCCTGCTGACTGCAAAGGGGTTGGAGTAGATGATCTCTGAAGTCCCTCCCAACCTAAGCCATTCAGTGATTCCTGGAAAACATGAAACAAAATTAGGAAAACAACCCAATCCTGCAGCCAGGGAGGATCTTCCTGCTTCTCTGGGTGATGTGAGCAGCTACATGGCTTGGGGCTCAGTGTAAGAAAAAAAAACAAACAACCCCTTCCCTTGTTTACAGACAGAATTTTGCAACTTCTCCCACTGTCATCTCAGGTCATACTTTGTCCTCTGATGGGGACAAAAACACCCCAAAAACACCCAACTGAGAAGACTGCAAAGCTGATGCAGCCCCCCATAATGTCCATAGCAGCCCCACATATGCCCAGAGCAACCCCCCAGAGCTGCCAGGACGTGAGTATGGACAAGGACAGGCAGCCACACGAGTTAAGGAAGGAAGACCCACAAACCTTCTCAAGGCTTGAAACTGAAGAAGGATGGAAACTGCTTGACTCATGCCAGGAAAAAGTATCAAATATATCCTCAGTGGAGTTTGCAGTTTGGTTTGGGTTGGTTTGTTGCTGTTGGGGTTGCTTTTTTTTTTTTTTTAATTTTCCTAGAGCTGGAACTTTCTAAATCACCCTGGACAAACAAACAGGGCCCTGACACTGATTCAATACCCAAGCAAAACTGATTCCACCAGACAGCTTTTGCACAAATTAAGGGGAGGATGGGATAGACTGAAAGAGATCTCCAAGCTCATCCAGCCCAACCTGTCACCCAGTCCTATCCAATGGCACTAAGTGCTCCATCCAGGCTTTGCTTGAACACCTCCAGGGTAGCAAAGCCTTGATTTCCTCCCCCCCAGAATCTGCTAAGATGTGGCCACTCACATCACCTGCAAAGCCCAAGGTGAAGGGATGGATCTGGCTAAAATCCTATTCCTGAGCAGCAAGAATGCCAGCAACCAGCTGCAACCAGCGTTGCCTGAGTCACACCAGAGCTTTCAGGACCCCCATGATTCAATGGTTGCATCCCAGAAGACCAGTGACCTTCTTGGCTACAAGGGCACTTGGCTGCCTTATGGGGAACTTGATCCCTGCACAAGTGATTGGGAGAGGTGGACAAGCTCCTTATGTAGCTGAAAGTGTCCCTGCTTGCTGCAGGAGGGGTTGGACTGGATGATCTTCAGAGGTCCAACCCAAACCATTCATGATTCTGTGATAGACCCTCAAAAGGGCACACTGACCACTCTGCTTTGCTAAGAGGGGAGGCTCTGCCAGTGGCCTCACATAGAATGGTTTAGGTTGGAAGGGATCTCAAAGCTCAGCCAGTTCCAACCCCCCTGGGCCATAGGCAGGGACACCTCCCACTAGAACAGGTTGCTTAAGGCCTCATCCAGCCTGGCCTTGAACACCTCCAGGGACTGAGAAGCCACAACCTCCCTGGGCAACCTGTGCCAGTGTCTCACCACCCTCACTGCAAACAACTTCCTCCTAACATCCACTTTCAATCTCCCCTCTGCCACTTTAAACCCATTCCTCCTCGTCCTCTCATTACAAGACCTTGTCAATAGTCCCTCCCCAGCCCTCCTGTAGCCCCCTTCAGATACTGGAAGGCCACTCCAAGGTCTTCATCCCAAACCGTTCTATGATTCTACAAAATTAAGAACCAATCACCAGCCCCTCTCCTCATTACCAGATTCTCAGATGCATCACTTGGCAGGAGGAGCAGAAAGTCAGACAAGTCAATGCAGCAAGGTCAGAATTCAAAAGGAGGACCAACCCAAGGCCTCTGCCAACTTTTAGAGTCAAAGTAGGGAGAAAAAAAATAAAAATTGAGAAAGACCATCTGAAAGGGTCTGGAACTGGATGATCTTTGAGGTCCCTTTCAACCTAAACCATTCTATGAGTCTATGAAATTCAGAACTAATCTCCAGCCCCTCTCCTCATTACCAGAGCTCACACATACCACTCGGCAGGGGGAGCAGAAAGTCAGACAAGTCAATGCAGCAAGGTCAACATTCAAAAGGAGGACCAACCCAAGGCCTCTGCCAACTTTTAGAGTCAAAGTGGAAAAGAAAAAAGGAGAAAGACCATCAGAAAGGGTCTGAACTGGATGATCTTTGAGGTGCCTTCCAACCTAAACCATTCTATGCTCATATACATCACTTGTCAGAGGGAGCAGAAAGTCAGACAAGTCAATGGAGCAAGGTCAACATTCAAAAGGAGGACAAACCCAAGGCCTCTGCCAACTTTTAGAGTCAAAGTGGAAAAGAAAAAAGGAGAAAGACCATCAGAAAGGGTCTGAACTGCATGACCTTTGAGGCCACTTCCAACCTAAACCATTCTATGATTCTGCCTACAGCCAGCACCCCAGGAGCACAGAATATAAACTCCACCAACCCCCCACCAAAGTCAGCTAAATCTGCTCAGCAACCAATTCCACTTCAACTGAACGCTGCGAGGCAGCCTGCACCTCCTGCCCCTGCTTCCTCCTGGGATGCTGTCATTTTCCCATCAGCAAAGGAGAGGAGGGATTTATGACACAGCTGCCTGTGTGCAGACACGACACCCAGCAGCATGTCCCAACACCTTCCCCTTCGCTCCTGCCTTATCGTCTCACCCACGCCCCTTGAGTGGCTCTTTGTCAGGCACCAGAGCGTTGACACATCCTGTTCTGGGGAATTATGCAAAGTGGAAAGCAACAAAAAAGAGGCCGGGCCCTGCGTGTTTCTGTGGATTAGCTGCTCTCATCCTCCTCCTAGCCAGGAGCAGGACTCGTACTGGGTATTCACCAGGCGTTAAGCAGGAGACCCAGTAAAGGCTGGCAGCGGTTGAAAGCCCCACAACAAACAGGCACCGCTCCTCTGCCCCACGCTCAAATGGGTTTGCATTAAGACCCTCTCAAAAGTGCTTTAGCTTGGAGAAGAGGAGACTGAGAGGTGACCTCAGTCATGTTTATACGTATGGAGTCTCCTTCTCTGGAGCCTTTCCAGGCCTGTCTGGATGTGTTCCTGTGCGACCTGAGCTAGATTGTCTGGTCCTGCTCCAGCAGGACTCGATGACCTCTTTGGGTTTCTTCCAACCCTGAGCCTGTGAACTTCCACCCATTGCCCTTTGTCCAGCGTTGGGCACCACTGAGCAGAGCCTCTGATTTGCTAAGAGCTCAAAAGCCTCTTAGCAAACCTTCAGCAAAATTCTGTACACTCTTAAGTGAATCTGAATCCCTTCTGTCTGAGCAGCAGAAAGGAGTCTCTCGAGTCCCCTGGTGGGCAAGAGGTACAAAGAAACAAACACATGGGGAGAGCAGCCATATTTGGAACTTCAACTTGCTGCATCTCACCATCATCTTGCATCCATCTGCATCTACCACCAATTTCCAACTTCACTGCTTGGATTCAACTTCCATCCACGAGTCATATTTTTTTTTATTTTGTACTTTGTTTTCCCTTTCCCATATCCTCTGTAATTCCCCTTACCTTACACCTATATGTTGCATTTTGTTCCCTTTCCCCCCTATCCTCTGTAATTCCCCTTACCTTACACTTATACCTTGTATTTTGTTCCTTTCCCCCTTATTCTCTGAAATTTCCCTTACCTTATACCTGTATCTTCTATTTTGTTCCCTTTCCCCCCATCCTAATTCCCTTTATCTTACACTTATATTTTGTTCCCTTTCCCCTCATCCTCTGTAATTCCCCTTCCCTTACACCTACATCTTGTATTTTGTTCCATTTCCCCCTTATCCTCTGTAATTCCCCTTATCTAAAATACCTTCTATTTATTGTTAAAGTTTATTTTTTTACTTCCAAATCAAATTAAACCTATTTATAGAGATTTTGAGCTCAGGGTGGGGGGGGGTGGGGGGGGTAGCTTAAACTAATACAAATGGGCAGGAGAATAAAACCTCAAACAACCCACTCATTTTTCAGCACAGAGCAAGGAGTAAAGCAACCCCCAGCAGCACTTCCAGGAGTTGTAGCAAAAGCAGGCACATGGGTTTTGAGAGGCACTTGGCCAGCTTGGAGTCATATGTTTGCCAAAGAGACTTCCTAAGCTGGAGAAAGAGCAGCACATTGCCACAGTGCCTACATAAGCAGAAAGCCTTGGGAAAAAAAAAATTAAAACCCCAACAAAACCCAAACACAACAGAAGAAGAAAGGTTACCAAATACTCTGGCAGGGTTTGAAAGAGATTCTCTATCAGCTGCCAATCTTCCCAGCTTAACATAGATAAGAGAGATAACTACAAGGAGCAGCCAGGGATTGGAGGAGCAATATGAGCTGGATCCAAAAATAAAAGGGCTTGCAAGGAGAGCACAAACTGAGATCGAAAAGTACCTGCTGCAGAGGGACAGGGGAAAAAGAAATAGCTGAAAATTCACCCACTTTCTGCTTGACCTGTCCAAGAAAATTTCACTTCACAGAATGCCAGCATGGTGGAGGGTGACCTCTGAAGATCATCCAGCGCAACCTCCCTGCTAAACCATCCACAGTAGGTGTTGCCAGCTGGGTTTGGAATCTCTCCAGAGAAGGAGACTCCACAACCCCTCTGGGCAAGCAGATGCCAGGTGATGTGATGCTCTCAAACTGGGTGCTGCTCAAGTCCTGCAACCACACATCCATCTGAGCAGCAGTGCTGCAGGACAAGGTGCTCCATGCCAGCTCTGCCTTTGCCCATCCTGATGTCACCTCCACAGGACTCTGACGCTCAGAGATAAAGGCATGACCTGACCACGCTGGGAAAGATCCTGCTCTGAAACATGACAAAGCAGTGGCCACCACAGGCAGATCTTAACAGGGAATAAATATCTTGGTCTTTAAGGCCAGATAGGCAACAAAGTCTAGTTGAGAGGCATCCCTGCCCATGGCAAATGGGTTGGAGAAGATGATCTCTGAGGTCCCTTCCAACCTAAGCCCATTCTGTGATTACAAAATTGCTGCTAGAGCCTGGAGAAACAGAAAAGTCAAGTGTGCTGGTTTGAACTAACTGGAGGATTTGAATGAGAAATTAAGACTATAGGCTGAGAAAGGAAAACAAAGTTTGATTCTACATCACTCATAGGTTACTGAAAAAGTTCTAGAAATTAGAACCAAAACAAAGATGAGACAGAGCCCTTCGTGCTGCAGCTGCTGCTGCTTCTCTCTCCCTGCCTTCTTAGCTGGATCTAAATAATCTGAATAATTCCACTAACTTCTTTCCTGCTGCTAACACCCCCCCCCCTCCCCCAAGCTAATATACTTTCACTTATCTGGCACATAAGACAGAAAGTGAGATAAGACTGGGAAGTGGGAGAGGTGGTAGGGTGGTTGGAAGACCCCTCATAGGGATTCTGATCTCTGAGAGGGCTGTGGTGTATCTGTTTTACCTTTTCACTGTATCTATCTGTAAATATCTGTTAGACATCGTAAATCTCTGCTTGTGTATTGTGCAAAGCTGTAAATATAAAGCTTCATTTCCTTAACTTCCAGCCGACTGAGTTCTAGCCTGGGTTATTTGACAGGCTGAGAGAATTGGGGCTTTTCAGCCTGGAGAAGAGAAGGCTTCCAGGAGACCTTATAGTAACCTTCCAGTATCTGAAGAGGACCTACAGGAAGGCTGGGGAGGGACTGTTCACAAGGTCTTGTAATGACAGGATGAGGGGGAATGGGTTTAAAGTGGTGGAGGGGAGATTTAAACGGGATGTTAGGAGGAAGTTCTTCACAGTGAGGGTTGTGGGACACTGACACAGGTTGCCCAGGGAGGTTGTGGCTGCTCCCTCCCTGGATGTGTTCAAGGCCAGGCTGGATGAGGTCTTGAGCATCCTGATCTGGTGGGAGGTGTCCCTGCCTATGGCACAGGGGGGTTGGAACTGGATGATCTTTGAGGTCTCTTCCAACCTATACCATTCTATAATTCTATGATTTCAAAGTGGGGAGGGGAGGGGAATTGCCAAACCACCACACCAAGCCAGCATCCCACCCATGTGCCCTGCTGGAGGCATCCCATGCAGGTTGCCACGGTTAAACTTAACCGAAACAGTTAAGTTTTCCCTTTGCCAGCCTCCTGGAAGTGCAGGCTGGGTTGGTCCTGGAGCTGCTCCGGGCAGTCTGGGAAGCCTTTTTTTCATTAAACTCCCTGGTTCCAAAGTTGAGAGCCCTCCACAAATTCAATTTGAGCTGATCTCTTCCTTGCCGAAGGAGGAAAACAACCCAAAGGTTCGTTTTGACGCTCTCGGTGAACTCGGGGCCTGCAAATTTCATCTCTCTCTGTGCTTTTCTTTCAGTCATCTCGTTTGTGCTGAGTGCCACCCATCAGCCTGCCCCTGGCCTAACACATAGGCAATAGAATCATGGAATCAGTCAGGGTTGGAAGGGACCACAAGGATCAGCCACTTCCAACCCCCCTGCCATGCCCAGGGACACCCTACCCTAGATCAGGCTGCCCACAGCCTCTGCCAGCCTGGCCAAAAACACCTCCAGGGATCTGGCCCCAAACACCTCCCTGCAGGGGCAACCCATTCCAGCCTCTCACCACTCTCATGCTCAACAACTTCCTCCTCACCTCCAATCTGAATCTCCCCACCTCCAGCTTTGCTCCATTCCCCCTAGTCCTGTCATGACCTGATAGCCTAAAAAGTCCCTCCCCAGCTTTTTTATAGGCTGGGGTTTACAGCTCTGGACCAGCAGCTCAGGAAGGTGCTGCTCTGGCTCACACAGGTTGAGATCCAAACCTTGGTCCTAACACCAGGATGAGAATCTTTGAGGCCAGCTTGTGATGGTTTGGGAGTTCTCTGCCCCCCCACTACCGTCCCCACACTTTTGAATTCACCCAGACTAGACTCAGCCAGCTGGGAGTTAAGGGATGAAGCTTGTGCTGGTTTGAGGTTAACTGGAATATTTTAGTAAGAGAAATTAGGTCATAGACTGTGGAAAGAAAACATTGGTGACGTCTCCTCTGCTCATAAGTTTGCTGACAGATACAAAAGTAAGAATCCAATCATAGATAAGGCAAAGCTGCTCGGGTCTGAGCTCTGGGCTGTTGCTCTCTCCCTCTCCCTGCCTTCCAGCAGGATTTGTGTAACCCAACTAATCAATTCCTGCTCCTAACCCTCCTCACCAATCTGTCTAATTCACTTCACACATAAGGTAGAATCTGGGATAAGACTGGCTGGTGGGGAAAGGTGGAAGGGTGGTTGGGACCTCCTCTTGGGGACTGTGATCTGTGGGAAGGCTGTGGTGTTCCTGTATTAGCTTTGCACTGTATATAGCTGTAAATATCTGCAATAGAAAAGAGATTGAGGTCAGATCCCAAGAATTATAGAATGGCTCAGGTTGGAAAGGATTTGCCATTGGAATGGGCTGCCCAGGGAGGTGGTGGAGTCATCATCCCTGGAGGTGTTCAAGAAAGGACTGGATGGAGCACTTGGTGCCATGGTCTAGTTGATTGGATAGAGCTGGGTGCTAGGCTGGACTGGATGGGCTTGGAGGTCTCTTCCAACCTGGCTGATTCTATTCTATTCTGTCATCTACTTCAACAAAAACAAACTGCCAAGTGTATGACAACCTTAATGTGCAGGAAAGAGGAAGGAGCTGAGGCTTGGAGAGAGAAAGAAATCGAGGTCAGACCCCAAGAATCATAGAATGGCTCAGGTTGGAAGGGACCTTGGAGATCATCTACTCCAACCTCCTGGCATGGGCAGGGACATCTCTCAACTAGAGTTGGCTGCTCAAGTCCTCATCCAGCTTGGCCTTGAAGACCCTCAGGCAGGAGGCACCCACAGACTCCTCGGGCAGCTTATTCCAAAGTCTCACCACCCTTGTACTGAAGAACTTCTTCCTCAGCTCCACTCTAACCCTGCTCTCCATCAGCTTCAGACCATTCCCCCTTGTCCTTTCTCTAGACACCCTCAGCAAAAGTCCCTCTGCAGCCTTCCTGCAGGATCCTTTTAGCTATTGAGAGTCAGCTCTGAGGTCCCCCTGGAGCCTTCACTTCTCTAGGCTGAAAACAGAAGGATTTAAAAGTGAGGTGCACAGCAGAGCATTGTGCCCTTGCGGGGTCACAGATCAGGGCTGAAAAAGGTTGGGTCAGCTCAACCCAAGGGTGAGTGGAGAGGCAAGAAGCCTCCAGCTCGAGCTGTGGGAACATAAGCCTCATTGATTCCCCCTGGCAGAGCAGGGGCAGCAGCTCGAGAGAGGTCTGGTAGGTTCCCACTGTACAAAGAGAATGGCACAGCACAGACAAGCAGGAATTTTCCAGTTGGAATTAATCTGTTTTCATGAACACCCAATTCCGTTGCTCACCATCGGAAGAAAAGTGCTTTTGTGAGAACTCCTAGAGGGCTGAAAAGGCCAAAGGAAGGCTGAAAATGCTCCTCCCCACCACCAGACTGAACACAGCAAGAAACTCCATCAGTTTTCACAGCCCTGATTATTTCTGAGCTCAGCAAGTGCGGGGAAGCCACCTGAAAAGCAAAGTTTGGCCTCCTCTTGCCATTAACAGCCAAGTTATTTTGTCCCCAATACAGGAATGGAATCCCACAAACCCCAAGGGAAGCAGCAGCCCCCCAAGGGAGGGGCACCTGAGCATCTTCAGAGCATGGGCACTGCAGAGTCTAGCTGGTGGCTTACAGCTCATGGCATTCCCCAGGGGTCAGACCTGGATTCAGTCTTCTTCAACACCTTCACCAACGACCTGGATGAAGGGAGGCAGTGCAGCCCCAGCCAGTTTGCTCTGGTGCAGACTGGGGAGCTGTGGGTGACACCATCAGGCTGCACTGCCAGCTGCTGAGACCTGGACAGGCTTCAGAGTCAGGCCAAGAAGAACCTCAAGAAGTTCAAGGAGTGCAAGTGTAGGGTCCCTCACCTGGGAAGGGACAAGCCCCTGCACCAGTGCAGGTGAGGGGTTCACCTGCTGGAAAGCAGCTCCACAGAGAAGGACCTGGGAGTGCTGGTGGACAACAAGGTACCCATGAGCCAGCAATGTGCCCTTGTGGCCAAGAAGGTCAATGGTCTCCTGGGGTGGATTAAGAAGAGTGTGGTCAGTAGGTCGAGGGAGGTTCTCCTCCCCCTCTACTCTGTTCTCATGAGGTGATATCTGGAGTACCAGGTCCAGTGCAGGGTTCTCCAGTTTGAGAGACACACAGAACTACTGGAGAGAGTCCAGTGGAAGCTATGAAGATGCTGAGGGGCCTGCAGTAGCTCTGTAAGGAGGAAAGGCTGAGAGCCCTGAGGCTGCTTAGCGTGGAGAAGAGCAGCCTGAAACGTGACCTTCTCAAGCCTTGTCAATATTTAAAGGGTGGGGGGCAAGAGGATGGGGCCAGGCTCTTTCCAGTGGATTTTCTGCAGCAGCAAAAGAGGCAATGTGCACAAGCTGGAACCCAGCAGATTCCATCTGAACAGGAGGAGAAATTTCTTTCCTGTGAGGATTTCTGAAGCTCTGGAGGAAGCTGCCCAGAAAGGTTGTGGAGTCTCCTCTGGAGAGATTCCAGACCTTCTGAGCAACCTGCTGTGGGTGACCCTGCTTTAGCAGGGAGGTTGGACCAGATGATCTCCACACTTCCTTTCCACCCCCTGGAAAACAATCCCCAGCATGCTGGGGCTCTGTGATGGGATCGTTCATATTGAGCACCCTCATTAAAAACCTCCTTCCCTACTTCAGGATAATTAGCGGCTGGTAAAGGGAAAAGCATAACCCAATGAAGGTGCTGGAACAAGGTAGAGTCAGACCAAGACAGAAATAAGCAGCAAAGTGACTCTGTCCTCCTCTGAGGACAAAAGTGAAGTGAAGCAAATGCTGAGGAGGCTCTAAAGATAAAGAGAGGAATTAAAGTCACTGAGCAGGCTACAAAAGAAGAGAGAGGAATTAAAGTCACTGAGCAGGCTACAAAAGAAGAGAGAGGAATTAAAGTCACTGAGCAGGCTGCAAAAGAAGAGAGAGGAATTAAAGTCACTGAGCAGGCTGCAAAAGAAGAGGTTATTGGGTTGGGTTCTTTGGGTTTTGGGGTTTTTTTGCAAGCTTACGTGTGTTTTACAGAGAAGAAATTTAACACAGCCACCGCTAGAGCCCAGATTGTGCTTTGTTAGGGGTTTTGGGTTGGTTTGAGGGGGGACTGGTGTTCTTTTTTGTTGTTGTTTTGGTTTGGGGTTTTTCTCTCTTTTTTTTTCTTTTTCTTTTTTTTTCTTTTTTTTGTGTGTGTAATACTATGTTTAAAGTTGTACATTGTTCCAAAGCCTCCTCGTTTCATGTCATTGTTCGCTGCGGCGTTTGAAAGTTGGCACATATTTGTTCAATTACAGACTTATTTGGGCTATTTGTTGAATAAAGATTATTCTTGCTAAAAGCTAAATAAAGTTGCAGCAAAAAAAAAGAGGTCCTCGCCCGTCCCATAAACAGAACTACAATGTCCCACTCCAAAAAAAACCAACAAAACAACCCAACAAGACGCAAAAACCCCCAAAAAATCCCAACAAAAAACAACA
>VWZI01013594.1:117383-136940 GCA_013396835.1 Psilopogon haemacephalus | reverse complement strand
AAACCCCCCCCCAAAAAAAAAAAAAAAAAAGAGTTGCACAAAGCATTTCAAAATCACTCCAATTCAGTATACAATAAATCCACACACAAAATAACAAGCCCTGGCCAGAATGCATAATAAAACCTCATTACGACACTTTCAGACCCCAGCTTCAAAGCAGCGACACAAAAGCCCCCACAAAAAACCTTTGCCCTTCAAAAACAACCAAAAAAAACCCCCAAACAACCAAACAAAAAAAATCACCCAAAGCCTGGTTGGAGAGACTCTCTGGTTCGTCCTCAAGAGCCTCCACACCTCCGGGCAGCACCCATAGGTGCCAGCTCTGTGCCTCTTGGCTCTGAGCCCCCTCAAAGCGGCTCCCAGCCAGCGAGGTCCTCCCCTGCCTGAGGCTTCAACCCAATGCCATTGTGCAGCTCCTCACGGCTGGAGCAAAGATGCTCCCTCATGGTCCCCAGCATCACATAAAAGCGCTGGCAAAGCAGGGGGCCAGAAGGCATCAGGAGGAGTCAGCACAACTGCCACACGAGCCCAGAATGCCCAGCCCCAGCTCTTCATTAAAGCCACGGGAAGAGCTTTCTGAACACCGCGGATCCTTCCAGAGCCCAGCACATTAACAAGCGGGTTGACGAGGGTGACGAGTTGGCTTTCCAAAGCCCAGTCAGGGAAAGAAAAGAAATCCTTGCAGTTTGCCATGAGGTTTGGGACAGAAAGCCCTGCTGCAATGCCATCAGGGAACCCCAGCCACCGAGAAGCCTCCCTTGCGCTCCCAGGCTGGGCGACAGCCCCTGGCCCCCATGGCGAAGCACAACGGCAGCTCCAGAACGGTTTGAGTTGGAAGGGACCTTTAAAGGTCATCTAGACCAACTGCTCTGAGTGAGCAGGGACATCTTAGAATCACAGAATCAGTCAGGGTTGGAAGGGACCACAAGGATCAGCCACTTCCAACCCCCATGCCATGCCCAAGGACACCCTACCCTAGAGCAGGCTGCCCACAGCCTCTGCCAGCCTGGCCAAAAACACCTCCAGGGATGTGGCCCCAAACACCTCCCTGCAGGGGCAACCCATTCCAGGCTCTCACCACTCTCATGCTCAACAACTTCCTCCTCACATCCAGTCTGAATCTCCCCACCTCCAGCTTTGCTCCGTTCCCCCTAGTCCTGTCACTACCTGATAGACTTTCCAACTAGATCAGGTTGCTCAGAGCTCTGTCTAGCCTGGCCTGGAATGTTTCCAGGGATGGGACATTTACCAGCTCTCTGGGCTCCCTGATTCAGGCAGCCAAGTGCCCGTGCTCGAGCACCCCAAGGACCTCCCAACCTGCTGCAGAAGATGCTTTAGCCAGGGGGTTGGCCCTGATGATCTCCAGAGGTCCCTTCCAACCTCCACCACTCAGTGACTCTATTACAATAGCATTTGCTATTGAACTAGCACTGCCATATTCTCTGGTGAAGTTTCAGCTAAACCTTCTCTATTCCTGAGCCAAGAAGCCACGGTGTGAAAGCCAGGCCAGCACACACACTGCCACTCTATCTCCAGGTCAGCTCACAGTACAGAATCAGTCAGGGTTGGAAGGGACCACAAGGATCAGCCAGTTCCAACCCCCCTACCATGTCCAGGGCCACTTCACACTACATCAGGCTGTCTACAGCCTCATCCAGTCTGGCCTTAAACACCTCCAGGGATGAGGCTTCCACAACCTCCCTGGGCAACCCCTTCCAGGCTCTCACCACCCTCATGTTGAAGAACTTCTTCCTAACATCCAGTTTGAATCATTTTAAGTGCAACAAGGAAAGCTCCAGAAGGGGATAGCTGCCATGCACCAGCTGTCCCGTGCTCCCCAAAGCTTTATGGCTGCACTTACCTACTCCCCTCTGAGCAGCAGCTGTCCATGTGGATTCACTTACTCCAGAGCTGCTACTCTGACAGGGCGCTGGCCAGAAACCCTCTGTGCAGAGAAGCCCTCAGCAAGCAGCCAAGAGAGATAAGAGGAAAGCTGATGGCAACGTCCTAGGCACGCCGAGCTGGGTGTGACATCGCTCTCAGGCTCAGCTGGGCAAGGAAAACTCTGGACTAAAGCTGGGAAGACCCTGCTGAGAGGGATGAGGCTATGGAATAGTTTTCCAAGAAAAGAAAAAATGGAAGCAGAGCTGGCTCTGCTGCTCCAAGGGGAGCTGCAGCACAGGCTGGCAATACGGGAGGGCGGCAGGGCACGCGCGGGAGGGCGGCAGGGCACGCGCGGGAGGGCGGCAGGATGATGTGGGAGCGTAGCAGGGCACGCGCGGGAGGGCGGCAGGGCAAGGACCAGAGCAGTGAGGTCTATCTCCTGCCAGCCCAGGTGCCCACAGACACACTTCCCACCGGGATAAACTCCTCTGCTGAACAAGCTGCTGCAGCTGATGGCTACAGGCTGGGGGATGTGGGACACAGGACCCGTGACAGGGCACTTGAGCAGAAGAGCCAAGATACGGAAAGGTCATCTCCACCCCAAAGCAGGGGTTAAAGCTTGGTTGTTTTTTTTTTTTTTCCCCTGCCACTTCAAGCACATAATCACTTGCCTCAGCTGCTAGAGAAGCCTCCCTTCCAATTCCCCACCGAGCATATTGTCCCACCAGGCAGTGGAGTTATGAACTCATCGTGGTTTCCCAATCCTGACCGGGGGCTCCTCGAGCTACTGGCAATACATTTAATAAGTTATTATGCAAATGAAAAAAAATAAAAACCCAACCCCAAACCCAACCCTTGGCTTAGCCAAGGGAAATATGCTGTGGCTCCCCAAGTCCCATCTGCAGCGCAGCGAGGAGCTCAATGAGCTCTTTAAAATTCCCTTCTTGTCACCACAATGGGCGAGATTCTATTCTGGTTTGGAGCTGCTGCTCCTCCCCAGCCTCGGCCTCCCATTTGTGGGTATTTTTAGACCTCCCTATCCCACTCCTCCTTAAGAAAAAAAAAAAAAAACAAAAACCCCTTGAGCTGCGGATTGATTTATTTCTCAAAAGCAAGTTGCTGTTTGCCCAACAACAGCTTTAACAAATTTGTTCCACCTGCTCGGTTGCGCTCCCCAACCTCTTTTCTTGTGGTTTCCTTGAAGTTTTTTTTTGTTTTGTTTTTCATCCCGACCTCAAAGAGTCACAGCTCTAAAAGCCCAGCTCAGTGTCGGCACTACCACTGGCAATTCAAATGCTGCTCCAAATTACTGCAAGCTTTCAGGCCTGAGCTGACACAGGCAGACAGCAAGATGCTGAAGCTTTATAGTATTAGGCTGCAGGCACGGGCAGGATCTTTCAGAGGGCATTCTCCTACTGGAAGCCCTACCTTGGTAGCACTCAGGGTTTTTCTGCATCACCCCCACACCCCCCAGCAGCTCCCACCATCGCCTCAGCTAACCTCAGCCACCAGTTACAAACAATCTACTTAAAAAAAAAAATAAATATATAAATATTTAGAATAGAATAAGCCAGGTTGGAAGAGACCTCCAAGCTCGCCCAGTCCAACCTAGCACCCAGCCCAACCTAGCACCCAGCCCTAGCCAATGGCACTAAGTGCCCCATCCAGGCTTTGCTTGAACACCTCCAGGGATGGGGACTCCACCACCTCCCTGGGCAGCCCATTCCAATGCCAATCACTCCCTCGGGGAAGAACTTTCTCCTAGCATCCAGAGACACTGGCCCAGGTTGCCTAGGGAAGTGGTAGATGCCTTATCCCTGGAAACATTCCAGATAAGGTTGGATGGGGCTCTGAGCAACCTGCTCTAGTTGAAGATGTCTCTGCTCCCTGCAGGGGCTTTGGACTAGATGAGCTTTACAAGGTCCCTTGCAAGCCAAACCATTGCATGGTTGTATGATTTTCATTAGCCTGATGACAAGCAGCTTTCTTGCACATCCAGCTGAGGAGCTTGAAGGGTCAACTACAGCAGATGTACAGCCAGAAACCACCTGTTAGGGCAGCTCCTCATGGCTAGGACTATAATCAATGTTCTCAAACCACTCCAGCTGGTAACTCTGAAACAGGTCAAAACAGAAGCAGGGGATGATAGGACAAGCCACTGCATTCAGCCTTTTGCACAAAAACAAAACCCCAGGGTGATAACCAGCTCCATGGAGGAGAACCTGGGAGTACTGGTGGACATGTTCACTATGAGGCAGAAGTATGCTCTCATGCCCAAGAAGGCAAATGGGCTCCTGAGTGTGAGCAGCAGATCAAGGGAGGTTCTCCTCCCCTTCTACTCTGCTCTAGTGAGGCCATATCTGGGGTACTGGGTCTAGTTCCGGGTTCCCCCATTCAGGAGAGACAAAGAACTACTGGAGAGGGTCCAGAACAATCTACAAAGACGCTGCATGGACTGGAGCATCTCTGACGAGGAGAGGCTGAGAGACCTGAGGCTGTTTGATCTGGAGAAGAGCAGCTGGAGAGGGCATCTCCTCAATGCTGAGCAGTGGCTACAGGCAAGAGGGCAAGAGAATCACATTCTGTGATTCTGTGCTCCACAACCTCCCTGGTGGTGTTCACAACCAGGTTGGATGAGGCCTTGGGCGACCTGTTCTAGTGAAGGTGTCCCTGCCTATGGCCCAGGGGGGTTGGAACTGGCTGAGCTTTTGAGGTCCCTCCCAACCTAAACCATTCTACCAGTCTAAATATTTCAGAGGTGCCCTCTACATGTAACAATTTTCTGGCAGCACACAGGAGCCCACAGGTGTGCAGGAGAGCTGGGCAAAGAATTCTGCTTCATTTATCTGCAAATAGATTTTAAATTAAAAAAAAAAAAAAAAGGGGGGGGGGGAAGAAAAGGAAAAAAAAAGGAAAAAAACAGAAGAGAAGTTCAGACAAGATATGATGAGGAAGAAATGTTTTGACCCTGAGGGTAGTGAGACACTGGCAGAGGATGCCCAGAGAGTCACTGGATGCCCTATGGCTGGAACCATTCCAGCTCAGGTTGAGCAGGTTGCTCCAAGCAGCCTTGTTGAAGATGTCCCTGTTCAGTGCAGGGGACTTAGAATCCTAGAATCAGTCAGGGTTGGAAGGGACAACAAGGATCATCTAGTTCCAACCCCCCTGCCATGAGCAGGGTCACCCTACCCTAGATGAAGCTGGATACAGCCTCTGCCAGCCTTGTGCTAAACACCTCCAGGGAAGTGGCCCAGCCACTTGGAGTGGATGACTTTTAAAGGCCCCTTCCAACCTAAAGCACTCTGTGATCCATGGTAGGGTGTGTGTGTGCAGCCTAGAGAGGGTGAACCAAAAGCTGAGAGTCATCAGAGCGTTGGAGAAGGCAATGAAGGGAAGGAGAGCAGCGGAAGGGAAGTCCTACCGCAGACACACAGCTTGCACGTGCACTCCCTGGCTCCTGCCCCCCTCCCTCCTTGAAGCAGGAGCTGTTCCTCCCAGCCATCGGGGACTGAGTGACAGCTTTACAGGCCTGAAAGCCATTTGGTGTTGGGAACCCACAGCACGAGGCAGCCTGCGCCGCCCAGACACGAGCCCCCAGCGCGGGGTGCTGCGCGGAGCTGTCAGCATCCTGCACCCACAGACTGTGCAGAGCTGCCTGCGACACCCTCTGCCGCCTACAGCCCCATGCAAACCTCTCTGGAACCCGACAAAGCTCCACCACCTTCAAGTCACTCTGGAACCCGACAAAGCTCCACCACCTTCAAGTCACTCTGGAACCCGACAAAGCTCCACCACCTTCAAGTCATTCGCTTCTGGCTGCAGAACAGACCCAGGCTGGCCAGAGGGGCAGCAGGCAGCACTCTGATGCTGAGCAAGAGAGAAGAGCGCCCAGGAAGCCAGGCAAGGCTTGAAGAGGTTGAGGTGGGTCACAGCATGCCACGGGTTGGAAGGGACCCCAAAGAGATTATCGAGTCCAGCCCCTCTGCCAGAGCAGGAGCAAACAATCTAGCTCAGGTCACACAGGAACACATCCAGACAGGCCTGGAAAGGCTCCAGATAAGGAGACTCCACGACCTCCACAAATCCAGTTTGGCTTTGTTTTCCAGCCAAGCAGAAGGTCTGGCACAGAGAAGGTGGCAGGAGAACACGTGTCATGGCAGCCCACCTCCTGCAAGCACCATTCAACACAACAGTGGTACTGAGTGCAGCCTCAGCAAGGCTGCCAATGACCCCAAGCTGTGTGCTGTGGCTGTCAGACTGGAGGGCAGGGAGCCATCCAGAGGGACCTGGACAGGCTGCAGAGGTGGGCAGAAGCCAACCTCATGAAGTTCAACAAGACCAAGTGTAAGGTCCTGCAGCTGGGTCAAGGCAATCCCAATCACAAATACAGGCTTGAGAGCAGCCCTGAGGAGAGGGACTTGGAGGTGCTGGTGGATGAGAAGCTCAATCAGAGACCTCAGTGAGCTCTTGCAGCCCAGAGAGTAACCAGAGCCTGGGCTGCAGCAAGAGCAGTGTGAGAGAGAAGGGATCCTGCCCCTCTGCTCCACACTGCTGAGACCCCACCTGGAGTACTGCATCCAGTTCTGGAGCTCCTGGGACAAGAGGGCTATGGAGGTGCTGGAAGGTGTCCAGAGAAGGGCCACGAGGATGATCAGAGAGCTGGAGCTGCTCTGCTATGAGGAGGGACATGGTTCAGCAGTGACCTGGCACTGCTGACTTAGCAGTTTGGTCTAGATGACCTTAAAGGTCTTCTCCAACCTAAACAATTCTATGGCAGCTGGCTCTTTGGGTGGCATTCCTGCAGAACCCACAGCATACATCCTCCTGCACAACCTCTATCCCTCTGCCCTCTCCAACCCCAAACTTCTGCTGCCCAAACCCAACTCTTGGTTGCTCCCAAGCTGCTGGTTTGCCTGCCCCTATCAGCCCCATGGGCTGAAGTTAACAGAACAGTCTGGGTTGGAAGGGACCTTCAAATGTCATCTAATTCAATTGCCCCTTGGAACCAAGCAGAGGCATCCTCAACTACATCACAGAATGGTTTAGGTTGGAAGGGACCTCAAAGCTCAGCCAGTTCCAACCCCCCTGTGCCATAGACAGGGACACCTCCCACTAAAACAGGTCACTCAGAGGCCTCAGGTTGCCCTGTCCAGCCTCACCTTGAACATCTCCAGGGATGAGGTCCCAACCACCTCAAACCCTTCACCCCCAAACCTTTCTGTTCCAGAGCTTTTAAAGCATTTATGAACTCTCTCACTCTAACGAACCACTAAATGCCAAACAGTCAAACAAAGAGCAGAACCTCATTTGTTATCTTGACACTGCTGCAGCTGCTCACAACCCCTGCAGTGGGTTTTTGGGTTTGGGTTTTTTGGCTGTTGGCTTTCTTTTTTTGGGGTGTTTTTTTGGTAGCTATTGTTCCTGGGGTTAGGGCTTTTTGAGAGAGCACTCTCAAGGATAACAAAATCCCTGGGTAAACACATCAGGGGGGACCTTCCCTGTCAGCCATCCCCTCGGGGTGTGATTTCTGCTCACCACAGAAAAAAAAAAAAGAAATGATTGCTGTTTGCCAGATTTCAGAGAGCAAATNCTCAGCCACTGGAATCTCAGCCCAGGGAGGTGGTGGAGTCCTCATCACTGGACACCCCATCAAGATGCAGCTGGACAGAGTGCTGGGACAGCTTGTCCAGACCATGCTTCTGCCAAGAGAGGTTGGACCAGGGGATCATCACAGAATCCCAGAACACCTTCCTTCAGAGCTCACCTACTCCAACCACCCCAGCGTGGCCAGGGGCACCTCTCAACCAGACCCAGCTGCTCAAGGCCTCATCCAACCCAACCTGAAACCCCCCCCAAAGGCAGCAAGCATCAACAAGTCCATCCATAGCTCAGAGGCACCCAACCTACTAATTCGCCTCATTACCACTAAAAAGATAGGAACAGCTGCAGTTATCCCCCAGCTCTTCATGTATTTTCCATCTCTAGATGCAGCTGAGGGTCCAGAAAATCCCATCTTGACCTCATTTCTTTTTCAGCCACAGGATGGTGTTTGGTGGGAAAGCAAAAAGAATTAAAGAGTTTGCCAGGCAGCAAGGCCACTTGCCCCAGCTTCTGCAGCCCAGGTTCCTCCACATCCAACCAGGCAGTGCATTCAGCACTGAGGAGGCTGCACCTCAGTGCTGACTTCAGTTTTGGAGATCTCAGCACTACAAGCAGGACACTGAGGTGCTGGAGTGAGCCCAGAGAAGGGCAATGAAGCTGGTGAAGAAGTGTCTAGAGCACAAGGCTTGGAGAAGCAGCTGAGGGACTTGGGGTTGTTTAGCCTGGAGAAGAAAAGGCTGAGGAGAGACCTCATTGTGTTCTGCAACTCCTCAAAGGAGGCTGAAGGCAGGTGGGGTTCAGCTTCTTCTCTCAACAAGCAATAGGACATGAGGAAATGGCCTCAAAGCTGCACCAGGCAAGGTCTAGGTTGGACACAAGGAGAAATTTTTTTCCCCCCAAAAGGGTTGTCAAGCCCTGGAACAGGCTGCTCAGGGCAGTAGTGGAGTCTCCATCCCTGATGGGGTTTAAAAGCTATGGAGATGTGGTGCTGAGGGATGCTGAGGCCTTGGGTGACCTGTTCTAGTGAGAGGTGTCCCTGCCTGTGGGGGGGGGAGGGGGGGTTGGAACTGGATGATCTTTGAGGTCTCTTCCAACCTAAACTATTCTATCATTCTATGGTTTAGTGGTGACCTGGCAGTGCTGGGTTAAGGGTCGGAGCTGAGCATCTGCAAGGTCTCCTCCAACCAAAACAATTCTGTGCTCCCGTGACCCTGGGCAAAACAGCAGCAAAAGAAGCATAAAAACCTAATTTTTGAGGCTGAATTGTCAATTTCCCCTCAGTGTCAGCAGCGGTTCCAGCTCCAGTCGGCTTCAAAGGATTTCCCCCACTCTCCTAGCCCAGGGGAAAACACAAACCCCGCGCTACTTGGGGTTAGCAGCAGCAAGGCAACTCCTTCTGCCAGGTTGAAGGAACTAATTGCTCCCAAATTATTTCCTGGAGGAATTCTGCTGAGCCCAGCAGGCAGAGAAGCCTGAAAGGCTCACGCGAGGTCTGTGCAGAGCAGCAGCATCTGCCCCGCGTGTGTCCCACGGCCCCAAGCTTCCCTGGAAACCAGCAAAAGCTGCTGCAGCTCCCCTGCATCGGAGAACTAAAAGCAAGGAGCCAAAGAGAGCTTTTGTTGCTTTCTGCTGGACAAGGGACGCTCAATTTATGCTTTTTTGCTGGGTATCTGGACGCACGACAGGATTTTACCTGCCCCTCCCTAAGCAGCCTCCTCTTCACTGGGTCTATCCAGCTCAATCCCAAGCACAACTCCAGGCTGGGTGGGGAATGGCTGCAGAGCAGCCCTGAAGAACAGGACCTGGGGGTCTGGGGTGGTGCAAAGCTCAAGATGAGGCTGCAGTGTGAGTGCAGCCCAGACAGCAACTGTGTGCTGGGCTGCAGCAAGAGCAGCTGTGGGCAGCAGGGCAAGGGAGGGGATTCTGCCCCTTGGCTCTGCTCTCCTCACACCCCACCTGCAGCACTGTCTGCAGCTCTGCAGCCCCCAGCACAAGCAAGTGTTGGAGCCAGTGCAGAGGAGGCCACCAAGATGCTGAGAGGGCTGCAGCAGCTCTGCTCTGAGGACAGGCTGAGAGAGTTGGGGCTCTGCAGCCTGGAGAGGAGAAGGCTGCCAGGAGACCTTGGAGTGGCCTTGCAGTATCTGATGGGGGCTACAGGAGGGCTGGGGAGGGACTGTTGACAGGTCTGGTAATGACAGGATGAGGAGGAATGGGTTTAAACTGGCAGAGGGGAGATTTAGACTAGATGCTAGAAGTTCTTTACAGCGAGGGTGGTGAGACACCAGCACAGGTGAACAACTCAAACTCTCAGCCTCTTCTCAAGCACAGAGGTTCCAGCCCTTTCATCATTTCTGTGGCCACCTCTGGCCCTGCTCCAACAGGTCCATGCCCTGCTAAAAAAAGATTGCCTCAATCAATTAAAGTTTTGCACTTCAAAACTGAAAAACCAAAAGCCAAGGGAAGCCTCATTCTGGAGGAGAAGAAGATCCCTTCCTAAGGGAGCACCTGGCCACCTCCTGCTCCCCAGCTGGTGCTGGTGCAGCAGCAAGGGGCTGAGGGTGAAAGGAAAGCTGTTTGAGAAGGAATGGCAACATCAAAGCCATTAAACAGAAGAAACAGAGAAGGGGCAAGACAACAGGAAAGCTGTTTGAGAAGTACCACAAAGTCTACTGTGGGAGTACAGTGCAGGAGAAGCAGCACCCAGCTCATTCATCATGGGGCAACCAGAACAGCTACCAGATCTCCAGAGCAGGACCAGGATCATCAGTGATGGTCCCGGCATGGAGCCAGAGCCACCATGATTAGGGCGAAGACCACAAAACTGCAGCTCCCCAGCTCTCATGCCCACACAGAACTTTCAATCCTGAACCTGTTCCGTGCTCTGAAGTGGATCTGACTTCAGATCTCACCACCTTCCCCCTTCCCCTTGTTATGTGCCTGAGCAGAGATTTGAAACACAGAGGTGAAAAGAATTGCAAAGAGGGATTAAAGGGGCCAGACAAAGGCGGCACAGGAGGAACAAGGCTGTGACACTGCCCTAGGGACAGGGTATTTAACTCCGCTTTGTCACCGAGAGGCTGCCACGGGGGCACTGCGCCGATTGTAAAGGAGATGAAGCCAGCAGGGACAAGGAGGGTCTCATCTCCTAAATCCACACTTGCCATGGCTGTGGCTGTCTGGCAGCTCAGTGCTGGCCCACACTTAGCCTATGCATGGTCCAACGTACACCCAGCAGCTACCAGCCAGAGCGCCAAAGTCCTGCTGCAAAGCCAGGCCAAGGCAACCACACGCAGCCACCACGGCCCTGGGCATCGCAGCACCTCACTGCACCATGCAGCACCTGCTGCAGCACTGCCTTAAGCAATACCCACCCTGGCAAAGCTATGCAATGCCACGCCGTGCCATGCAGCACCTGCTCCTGCAGAGCCAGGCCAGGCCACGCAACACAATATCCACCACAGCACCATGCCACATGGTGCCCACTGCTGCAAGCCACTCAGTGCCACACTCCTTAATGCCTGCTGCTGCAAAGCCATGCAACACAATACAATGCCATGCAATTCTTACTGCTGCAAGCCATGCAACACAACACAGTGCCATGCAATGCTCACTGCTGCAAAGCCATGCAACACAACACAGTGCCATGCAGTGCTCACTGCTGCAAGTCATGCAACACACACAGTGCCATGCAGTGCTCACTGCTGCAAGCCATGCAACACAACACTGTGCCATGCAGTGCTCACTGCTGCAAAGCCATGCAACACAACACTGTGCCATGCAGTGCTCACTGCTGCAAAGCCATGCAACACAACACTGTGCCATGCAGTGCTCACTGCTGCAAAGCCATGCAACACAACACTGTGCCATGCAGTGCTCACTGCTGCAAAGCCATGCAAGACAACAGTGCCATGCGATGCTCACTGCTGCAAAGCCATGCAACACAACTGTGCCATGCAATGCTCACTGCTGCAAAGCCATGCAACACAACTGTGCCATGCAATGCTCACTGCTGCAAAGCCATGCAACACAACTGTGCCATGCAATGCAACCCCATGCCACAGACTGTCCACTGCTGCAAAGCCAAGCAAGTCCTCCCTGTGCCACACACTGCTCACTGCTGCAAAGCCAGGCAAGTCTTTCCTGTGCCACACACTGCCCACTGTTCCAGTGCCAAGCAATTCCTCCCTGTGCCACACTGCCCACTGCTGCAAAGCCATGTATCTCGATGCTTGCTGCTGGCATCCCACACTTTTCTCTACCCATTTATATCTCTGAATGAATAGGATCAAGGACGGGTGCAGCTGGTGTGTCCCCTCCCCACGCTCAGACAGGAAAGGAAGGACACCACATGGCATGGAATCACCTGCAGGCTCAGGGATCATTTCAAGTCACTGGGCTGCTCCTCCTGCTCCAGAGCCCTTCTTGAGTCTCTCCTGAGACCTGGAGCCCCCTTCCTGAGATGAGGCAGAGAAAGCAGAGGTGCAGCTGCAGCGGGACCTGGCTGCTGGCACTGACATTTGGAACACATTAGAGCCCTGGCATCCCATCAATGCACTCTTGCATATTTAGTACTTTGCACTTACAACAGAATTTTATTCGGGCTTATGGCGAGAGCTTGGTTTAATATCCACCCATCTGCGAGCAATTACTTCGGGTTACAGCAGCGCTCAGGCCCCCACTGGCATCAGCACCAGCAGCAGACAAAACCAGCGCCAAGTCCCAAGAGGTTAAACCAGGGAGCTCTCACGACTGCCCCGTGTCAGAGCTGAGGCAAGAGCTTCATTTTCCTCCCCTATAAAGGCACTTAAGCATTTTACGACCGGGCCCAAATCTCGCTCTGCCTTCGCCCGACGAACTCCGGCAGACTGCACCTCCTCAGCGGCGGCGCCGCCACCGCACTCCCCGAGCTGGCTTCGGCGTTCCGCGCTCCGCCGAACCTCCCCCCCAAGCCTCTCGCCCGTAGGAAGTTACCTTCGGCGGCCAGACACCTCCAAAAATAACATCCTCTTCAAAAGTGTTGAAAGATGCTAAAATATTGAGTCATTAACATATAATGAGGCTGGGAATGGCAGCTCCGCGTGCTCTGAAGCTCTCGGGGTTTGGCTTCCAGTCAAGGAAAATATATTGGATGAGTGTAGGAGAGCGAAATTAAGGGGAGCGCGCAGCTTAATTAGCATTACAAGATACTACGCGTGTAAGGGGGGTGGGGAATAAGAGAAAAAAAAAAAGGCAGGGGAAGATTTATGGTATGATGCGGTAAGGAAAAAAAAAAAACCCAACGTTTAGAAGGTTAGAATAATATTGGCCTGAAACAGCCTGGCGTACTCCGAGGTGAAGCGGGAAGACAGCTCTGGAATGCCACCGAGCGTCCTTCAAAGCATTTGCCAAGGAAACTTCGTCGGAACACAGCGGCGAAACCCTTGCAGCTTTTGGTCGGGTGTGGGGCAAAAGCTTTGGCAGCCACAAACCCTTCTCCGTCGAGGAAGTCAAGAAAGGCTGATAAAGAACCCCCCCCCGAGCCTCGCACCGAGTGGCAGCGTTTATGGAGTGAACACGGAGCTCCGCTCCGGAAGGGGAGGACGAGACAGAAGTGGGGAGTGCCTGCAGAGGAAGGAAGCAGCGTGGTCACCTTGTCCCACAGCCCACCCTCCCCGGGAGAAGACACAGGTCCTCTGCTCGTCCCATCAGCCACTCACTCAATGCTCTATCGCATGTGCTGCGCTCCCGCTGCTGTGCTCTTCCCTCTGCTCCTCCCGGCGCAGGCAGGACGCGGCCACTCACTCCCTCCTGATGAGTTCTCCTCGTGTTATTCCTGGGTTTCTGTTTCCTACAGTATTACCAGTCTGCTGAAGCCTGTCCTCCTCCCCATCCTGGGCGTTTTGGCTGGAAAAGGCCTTCAATATCATCGAGTCTATGGAGGGCTCCCCAGGTTCAGGGGGATAAGGATCTGCTAGAAAAGAACCAGCAGAGGGCTAGGAGGATGCTGAGGGGACTGCAGCACTGCCTGGGGAGGAGAAGCTGAGGGACCTGGGGCTGCTTAGTCTGCAGAAGAGAAGACTGAGAGGGGATTGAATCAATGTTTAGAAATATCTGAGGGCTGGGGGTCAGGAGGGTGGGGACAGGCTCTGCTCACTGCTCCCTGGGATAGCACAAGGAGCAATGGATGGAAGCTGCAGCACAGGAGGTTGCAGCTCAACACAAGAGGCAACTTCTTGCCTGGAAGGAGCCCAGAGCACTGGCACAGGCTGCCCAGAGAGGCTGTGGAGTCTCCTTGTCTGGAGCCTTTCCAGGCCTGTCTGGATGTGTTGCTGTGTGCCCTGAGCTAGATTGTCTGGTCCTGCTGTGGCAGCGGGGCTGGACTCAATGAGCTCTTTGTGTCCCTTCCAACCCCTGACATCCTTTGAGTCCAACTATTCTCTGACTACCAGCTCTGGAGCTAACTCCTGTCCCTCAGCACCACATCTCTGCCTCTTTGCACTGGTTTAAACATCTCCAAGAATAGTGATCCAACCACCTCTCTGGAGAGCCTCTTCCAGTGCTGGAGAACCTTTTCAGTTTCTCCTAATATCCAACCTAAACCTCCCCTGGTGCAACCTGAAGCCATTTCCTCTCATGCTGTATTTTCACTGCTAGGAAGAAGGGACCAACTCTTACCTGTCTCCAGCCTCCTTTAGGTAGTTGCATAGAGACAGGTGGTCTCCCCTCAGCCTCCTTTTCTCCAGGCTGAACAACCCCAGTTCCCTCAGCTGCTCCTCATAAAGCCCATTCTCTAGACCCTACACCTGTTCTCCAGACTCTCGTTTAATTCCGTGCTTGTCCCCACTGCCCGCAGGCTCTCTGGGTAGCTAAACACACCTGATGTGGGCACAAGCTTAGAGACAAAGCACTTCTTACACCTTCCACCTAATTCCCTCTTAGATGCCAGATTGTTCCTTTATTCCCTCTTTGCTCACCTCACCACCACCCCTCATGAGACACATCTGCAGCTGACCTGCACTGACCCAGGGCTGCAGTTAAATTTTCTCCCTGAGCTTCTCTGTTTCCAAAGGGGAATTGCTATGCCCCAGTCCTTGCAGGGTGCAGACAACAAAAGTGTCTGCAGAGAGAAGTACAGCCAAAGAGCATCAAAAAACTCTGTAAAGTGATCAGGAAGGTGCCCGAGGCAGCAGCAGGGGCACCAGCAGGGTACTGCCCATGCAATCACAGGAGATGGTTCCTCCACACCTCCAGAGTTAAACCTACACACGGATGCACCTCAAACCTTTGGGGCAAAGCTCCCATCACACTTAATTTCCCAATTAATGCAGCACATCCAGCAGCCACTGATGTTCTCCTGACACTGTCCTGATGCTCTCTACCATTTTCCTTTTTTTCTTTCAGAGGAGGAGCTGATGGATCCCTGCCAGACTGCGCACAGAATATTCACAGGAATAGCAGCAGGAATATGTTTTCGAGTTGTTATCAGGCAACCTTCTCTGGCTCAGCACAGACTCTAAACATCAGACACTCTCAGGAAAGTCATCCATCTCCTTTGTCAGAGAGCAACTGCTCCCTTTATTGCTCTCTTAACAGCTTCCCCCGGCTAGAACCAAGACCACCAAAAGTGTTAACTGGAGGGAGACCCCACCACAAAGCATACCCCAACATCACCTACACTCTGGCTGCCTAGGGAGGTGGCAGATGCCTCACCCCTGGAAACATTCCAGGTGAGGCTGGACAGGGCCTTGAGTAACCTGCTCTAGTAAGATGCCCCCAACTCACTGCAGGAGGGCTGGACTAGGTAACCTTCAAAGGTCACTTCCAACCCAAACCATTCTACAATTCTATTCCACTGGGCCCACCTGAGGCCAGAAGTCATGAAATCCCAAAGCAGGAGCCCTCAACACACACTGAAAGGTTTGTGTCCTGCAGAGGTGTCTTCAGTTGAGGCTGAAGAGGCTGGAGAAGCCTTTTCAGCAAGACCCTCCAAGCTTTGTGGGTGCTGTCAGGTCTCAGCTGATTCCTCCTCCATCATGCACCGCGATTGTGTGCGCATGGATGGGGTGAAGGGATGCTCCTTGGGGGGAGGAGGAGTCCCTAGAGCAGCTTAAAAACCTTTTAGACCCACTGAGAGCACACAGTGCAAATCTCACCTCGAGGCTGTTTTTCACTCTGGAGCAGGAATCGAGAAGAAGAGGCAAAATAATTTTAACTGCACATTATTGAGCCAACAGATACCTTGCGTCTGAGTGTGGCTAGTCCAGTCCTAACACAGCACTAAAGCTCTTCCCCTACATCTTGCCCAGATGTTCTGGCCACCCTTCACAACACCATTTCACTGCAGAGCCACTTAAAATAATGACAACATTACTGTGAGAAACACCACACAATTATTTTGAGGAGGGCAGAAAACGCCTGCCCAAAACTCCTCTCTTTTTCAGCCACGACCCTTCAGGGGCACAGGGTGGACAAGAGGCTGAAGTGGACAACACGATGTCCACCTGTCCTCTACAACCAACAGCCAGAGGTCAGCATGCCACAACCCTTCTTTGGGTGAAACCACCCCAAATAAAGCACCAAGAATCATAAGAGTGGCTAAGGTTGGAAGGGTCCTCTGACATCATCTACTCTGACTTCCCTGCCATCTTACTCCACACCTCTCAAAGAGACTCAGCTGCTCAAGGCCTTTCCCAACCCAGCTTTGAACACCTCCAAGGAGGAGACATCCCCCAACCTCCTTTATAATAGGAACAATAACTACCTAAATAGTTTTCCACCTTCCCAGCAAATAAGACAAACTATTCCATTCTGAGGGACTGCCCCTGGGGGTGCATTTTTTGGTGTCACTGCCCACGGCAGAGAGAGCTGGGGCTCTGCAGCCTGGAGAAGGCTTGAGGAGAGCTTGGGGTAGCCTTCCAGTATCTGAAGGGGACCTACAGGAAGGCTGGGGAGGGACTATTGACAAGGTCTTGTAATGACAGTACAAGGAGGAATGAGTTTAAACTGGCAGAGAAGAGATTTAAATTGGATGTTAGGAGGAAGTTGTTTGCAGTGAGGGTGGTGAGACACTGGCACAGATCGCCCAGGGAGGCTGTGGAGCACAGCAGCACAGAATGGGATCAAAGATTATATTCTGTGATTCTGTGCTTCTGTGCTCAATACCAGGTTGGATGAGGCCTTGAGAGACCTGTTCTAGTGGGAGGTGTCCCTGCCTATGGCACAGGGGGGTTGGAACTGGCTGAGCTCTGAGCTCCTTTCCAACCTAAACCATTCCATGATTCTATGACCTCCGAGGGGCAGCGACGGAAGAGTCGCTGAACGAGAAGCAGCATTAAACCAAATCTTCATCTGGAAGCCAAGGAGGTGATGCAACACCCAGCGGCTTCTGGGACAAAGATGTGAACTACAATGCCTCAACCTCTGCCATGAAAAATTGCCCTTGTATCCCAAATGAGTTGCACATTCAGCTACCCTGCGAGATAGGGAAGCGGGGGGGTTATCGAGCTGCCAAATCTCACTCCTGTCATGAGGTCATTTCTGGCCAGCAGCCAGCACTCCAGATTTGCTTGCCAAACTCTCAGTGCTGACCATCGCTCCCCATCCTTCCCCCTGCTCCTCTCTCCCCTGCCTCGGGTCAAGGAAAGGGAAGAAAAAAAAAAAGAAAAAAAAAGGAAAAAGGGCTCAGGAAGAGGAATTTTTTTTTTGTTTTGGTTTTATATCAGCTTGTATGATCACAATACAGGCAGCAGTTACTCAGCACGGCAAAACGACTGCTCGAGGGCTCGGGGCACTGTGTTTATCAGGATGCTGGGGCCCCCAGACGCACCCCAGGTCCCTGGGACAGGGATGTCCTCCATCAGATCCTTGCGAACAACTGTTTAACCATTTCTGCAAGCCTCTGTCTCCCGGTACAAGTGCACGGGAGAGGGCTTCGAGTTCAGCAGAATCACAGCTCGGCCGCTGCGGGCTGGGAAGCCGTTCAGAATGCCCTCAGGCCCCCAGATCCGCAGCGTTAATAACTTTTTAAGGACGGCTTTTTGCAAACGCCTCGTTTCACCGCTCTAATTGCAGCAGGGACAGGCTGGCAGCACCCCAGGAGACGGGAGGTGGCTGGTTACAGCTGTGGGTAGACTCAAGGAGAGAAGTCGGTGCTGCAGGAGCAAGCACTACCACAAATACTAACCACACGTCGCCACAGGTTTCCAAACGGGAGCATTTCCAGTGCCAGCAGCTGGGCTGCAGCTGCCCAGGGGGTCCACGCACCAGTGAGGAAAACAGGAGGCAGAAACCAACCTGCTCTTGCACTGCTTAGCCTTAGAAGGTGCTTGGAGTGGAGACAAACACACACACATACACAACTCAAAAGGTTGCTGCATCTTGCCTGCAGGGCACGGGGTGGTGGGGGGAGGGGGATTAAATTCCCAGGGCTTTGCGTGCCCATAACACAGGGAAACTTTCTCTCAACCAACTGCTTCAATATGTCCAAAGGAATTTTTCATCTCATGCCCGACGGGCCAGATGTAAAATAAAGAAGTAATTAGCGTTACCTTATCTGGAGTATGTCAGCTGCAGCGAGGGACGCTTGGATCTCCGTCCACATCCAGAGACAAACTATCTAACGCCGTAATTTATGGACGCCTCGACTATTTACCCTGGTATTTCATTAGACAGGCGCTGGAAAGGAGAACTCTAAAAGACTAAACAGATCCAGCACGATAACACGAAAGGAACTTTCAGCCGCATGCTATTACAAAGGCAACTTCAGAATTCCACCGCCGTACCAAGCCGCTCCGACTCGATGTTGACACCGCTTCAAGTACCCAGGGGCAAGACAAAAAAGGGATGCGCGGACGCCCCGGGAATCTCTCCCGTTCAATGCTTCCTTGGATTGGATCATCGGAAGTTGGAAATACCCCCTGGAAAGGGCGAGCCCGGCTTCCCCGGGAGCAGCCGAGGCCAGCGAGCAGAAGGGCTGCCTGCTGCCAAGCCGGAGGGAGAGCTTCCAAACTCGCAGCTTTATCAAAGCTATTTTTGTCCGTGCATAGATAACCAGCAAGGCAGGGGCTGGGAGGGCAGGGCTTTGTGTCTCAGCTGCCCCCCGCCTAAGCCACCCGGCACTTTCGGGGGGAGCGGGCCGTCGGCACATGAGGCTCTAAGGGGAGGAAACTCCTTCCTTCAGCTCGTCCTGCTCGCAAGCGAGGTTCCGTGCCTGGAAAAAATGAGCTAAGTTTGGGAGCGGAGGCCCCAGCAACGCTTCTGCTCTCTCCCAGAGGCTCTCGGGACAAGGCAAGCCCCCCCCGGGCACCATCGCTCCTAGGGGCTGGACGCACCAGCGAGGACAACTGGAGCGTGAAACCAACCTGGTCTTGGGCAGGTCAGACTATGGAGATGCTGGGGGGTGAGGGGGGCACAACTCAAAAGCCTACTGCAGTCCAGGGTAGAGGGGGGAGAAAAAAAATATCCAAACAATCCAGAGCACCCCAGGAGGCGATCCCGAGGCAAGCGACGGGTGCGCAGGGCTGAGGATTTCCAGCATTCACCGAAGTGGGATTTGGAACCGAGCTGCGCAGAGCTCCCCGGCTGCAGCCCGGCCCCTTCCCCGGGGAGCAGACCCCCGGCTCCGGCCGCCTTCTTCCGCCGGCACCGAGCTCACCGCCCCCGGGGCTGTCGGCAGCGGGGCCGACACGGCAGGGCTGTCACGACAGGCAGCAGGTGGAGCGCAGGCGGCCCTCGGAGCCCCCCGCAGCACCGGCTCCCCCTTACGCTTCCCGGCCAAGAATACCGAGCTCTCTCCAAATTTAACCCCCGCCAGCGCCGCTCGGGGGCTTGTTCCTCGTATTCGTTCCTAAACAAACACAAATTTGGAGTACTCGAGAAGTCGGTCGCAAGAATGGAGGCGGGGGACTGCAGGACAGGCAGAGAGGAACGTGGGGCTCCGTGACAAGTGCGGTCCCGGTCGGCCGCGACACCCCCCCCTACACCCACCCACCGCAAGCCCGGGACCCACCTGCTGGCGGCGGTCCCCGCCCTCGGAGGGCCGCTGCGGGCGGCCGGTGACCGGGGAGCCCGGAGCTGCCGCCGCCGTCCCGTCCC
>VWZI01013594.1:70276-98118 GCA_013396835.1 Psilopogon haemacephalus | reverse complement strand
AGCCAAAGCTGTCGACTTCCTCGGGCTGAAAAAGGATCAGCCTGGATGAAACTCCAACAAAAGTGCTGGGTCTGCAGCCTGGCAGAGGAGGCTGGAGGTGTTGAGCAGCTCAGCCCAGCTCCTGACAGCCTGGATAATACCCCAACAGCTTGCAAAAGGACTAATTTCTTTAAGTTGCTTGAAATTATCTTTTTCCTTCAGGAGTGGCCAAATTGCTTCCTTTCCTCCCTCCATCCCCGAGGGGCAGAACTGAGGTGAGAGCTACCCTGGAGCAGCTGATGCACCTCGCAGGGTCTCAGAGCAGCTCTGCAGAGCCAGGATGGAGGTAAAACCTCTCTCTGCCCTGCACCGCATGCTCCCTGCCCCGTGAGACAAGCAGCCACCACCCTACACCCATAAAGGAGGCAGCTGCACCTCCTTCACAGGCAGAAGGCCACACCTGAGATCCCCCACGGGTGATGGAGTGAGCCCTACTCTGGGGAACCCCATTTTTGGGAGGATGATCTTCTCCACTTGGCCACGGGGAGCACAGTTGGTGCTGGCTTTGGTGTTTGAGAGGCAGCCTGGGGACACAGACAGAGATAAGGTAAACCACCAAGACTTTCAGAATTGAGGTGCTGGCTTTTGGCTGGACAAGCAGAAGAGTTTCCCCTGCCCCCCTCCCTGCATGATACACAGGACACCCAAAAATGAGCATGAGCACCCAAAAGGAACTGCTGAAAAAGCTTTCCTGATGAAATATAACTCAACAATGCTTGGACCTGTGAACCCCTGCCAGAGCTGCCATGACCCAGGCGCTCCAAACAGGCTCCTTCTTGGGGTGGGGAGAGAGGGTGATCATGGGTTTTGTAATATGAGTTCCTCTGCCACAACACAGGGATGGCCAAGAGCTGACTTTGATGGGCTCAAGCATGGCCAAGAGCTGACTTTGATGGGCTCAAGCAGGGCCAAGAGCTGACTTTGATGGGCTCAAGTAGATCGTTATGTCCTGCCTAAACATCAAACGTTGCCCTTCCTGACATCTGAAGGATAATTTAAGAGAGATTTCTTTTTTTTTTTTTTTTTTTTTTTTTGTCCACAGGGCAGCTCGAGAAGCCTACAAACAAAAGTGTCTGGCACATGGTGTGGATTTTAAGGGGGATTCTCCCAGAATCCAAGCGTGTTTGTCTCTCCCAGCGTCCATAGGCATTCCTCCCCAGGGCTGTAGCGAGGTATCATGTTATAATTTATCACAAGCTGCCGGCTGGTGCTGGAACGGCAGTGCCTTGATCCCAAGGCTGAGCACAAGGCAGCGTCCCCTCCCTGCAGGACAGGGGGTCCTCGTCCCACTGGCAGCTCCAACCGTCCCAGCTCCACGCTGGAAACCAAAGGCTGGCCAGAAGGGGACCTACGGAGCTTGGCAACGGGCAGCTCCATCCAGTCACCAAGGAGGATCCTGCCCCGGGAGCTGCAGCTATCAGGGATTTTCTTGTTCTAAGCAGGGGCAGAAGAGCTGTCTCCCAGCATCGCCTGCAGTCCTGAGTGGCAGTGAATGAACTGCCTTGACATCTCCTATTGAAGCAAAGCGAAATGTGTTGAAGGAAAACCATTTCAAGATGTTTTCTGAGTGTTGCCAAGTTACTCAACATGTTCTGCTTTAGTTGTCAGATGCTTTCAAAGCGATTTCCCTAACTCAGAGCACGAATGGTGAGGGCTCTCCCTGGGAATCTTTTGCCTGGGGCTACCATGGATCTGTATTTTCATAAGAAAAAGGCTCAACTAATGATTAATCTTCACCAGAGGAAGCAGGGCCTTTCTTGGGGATTTTTCTTCAGTTATTTTTAATTAATTTGTACAACTGGCACTTACATTAAAGTGCAGAACCCAGGGCTAACGCTCCAGCTGGCCAGGGCCTGGCTACCTTCCCTCCCGCAGCCCTGCCCGCTCTCTGCTTGCTCCTGGCCAGACTCTTCAGGACTCAGCATCACCCCTTGGCTTCTTGGACTTTGCCACAGGGCAGAGAAAACCCTTCCCAGGGAGGAATCCCTGCTTTCCAATGGGCATTTTCCTCCAAGCAGGGAGTTTATCCACAGAAGGAAAGGTCTTTCAAAGACTAATACCAACGCGTGGCACCGTTCTTCAGGAAGAAGGAAGATCCTTGAGGGAAAAGGACAAAGCACCTCGGCTTGCAATTCCTAAAGGGGTAAATCTCTTTAGACTTGGAGTTTTCCGTGGTGCCAGGCTCTGCAGAGTACTCCTGGTCTGCTGGGCACAAGAGGGGCTCAGGTTGAAGTGGAGCAAAGAAACTCTTTCTCTGCTTATCCCAGGGGCAAAGAAAATCCTCCTCTCCTAATCCTAGAGGGGGAAAAGACTCCTTATCCCAGGGGCAAAGAAACCTTTTCTCTGCTTATCTCAGGGCTAAAGACTCCTTATCCCAGGGGCAAAGAAACCTTTTCTCTGCTTATCCCAGGGCTAAAGACTCCTTACCCCAGGGGCAAAGAAACCCTTCCTCTGCTTATCCCAGGAGCAAAGAAACCCTTCCTCTCCTTATCTCAGTCTACAGAAACTCTTCCTCTTCTTACCCCAGGCTACAGACACCCTTCCTCTTCTTACCCCAGGCTACAGACACCCTTCCTCTTCTTACCCCAGGCTACAGACACTCTTCCTCTCTGTACTCCAGGCTACAGACACCCTTCCTCTTCTTACTCCAGGCTACAGACACCCTTCCTTCTCCTTATCCCAGGCACATCACTGTGTTTCAATAAAAACAATGTCAAGGGCACGAATTGAGACAATGTTAACATCTCCTCTCTGGGCTCTTCTCTTGCCTAGCAAAGAGCAAGCCAGTGAGGATGGAAGGATTATGAAGGTTGTAAAGTCAGACCAAAGAGAAGATTTTTTTATCCAACAGCCTTATAATGACGGACTGTGACATGCACTGCTTCCAGCTGCTCCGTCCCACTCTGTGAACAGCCTGGTCTGGATTCATTTAAGGAGATTGGCAAAGTGTTGAATACAGCATATGGTGCCCTAAAACCACAGAGCTTATTGACAGCAGCCCAGACCCGCTAAATAAAAGAACTCCTTCCAAAAGCCCTGCTCCGTGAAGACTCAGCACTTTCCTTCCAGTCACACTAGGTAAGATCCCAGCCCTGACCCTGCCTGCTGACCTGGCAGCCTCCTGGCCTGGTATCCACACCTGAAAGCCTCCCAGGAAGCAACAGCTGGGAAAAGCATCAGCATCTCCTCTGGCTACAGCATGACTGCCCTGCAGAGCCTCCTTGCTGCCTGTCTGGCCCAACTAAACCTCCTGAGCAATCCCACTGAGCCCTCGTTTGTGAGATGGCTCCGCTGCCTGCCTCACTGGCACGCAGCCTGGGCTCCCTGCACCCTGAAATGAAACCCACGAGCTGATCGTGATATCGCTGTGGTTGGCAAACACATTTGCCACCGTCGAGTCTGAGCACTAACCCAGCACAGAGAGTGGTTGTGGAAGGTCTCCACCTTCGCACGTGCCACAGCTCCCTGCTTATTCCGCCCGAAACTTGCCACAGCCTCCTCCAAGTCCCTGAAGGCAACTTGGCCCCCCGTGGCCTCCCTGCAGAAGCCCACCCGTCACAAAACCTCCCACGTGCCCTGCCACCAGCAGCTTGCCCGAGCCTGGACTTGACACTGGGTCCACAGCTCCGCTCGCTGGTGGCGCAGGAGAGCCTCAGGGTGGGCAGGAGGACACACACCCCTGGAGAACGCTCAGTGCAGTGGCTTCACACACCTGCTGCCCGACACAGAGAATCAAAGAATGGTTTAGGTTGGAAGAGACCTCAAAGATCATCCAGTTCCGACCCCCCTGTGCCATAGGCAGGGACACCTCCCAGTAGATCAGGTCGCTCAAGACTTCATCCAGCCTGGCCTTGAACACATCCAGGGAGGGAGCAGACACAACCTCCCTGGGCAACTTGTTCCAGTGCCTCACCACCTTCACTGTGAAGAACTTCCTCCTAACATCCCATTCAAATCTCCCCTCTGCCAATTTGAACCCATTCCCCCTTGTCCTGTCATTACAAGACCTTGTGAATAGTCCCTCCCCAGCCTTCCTGTAGGCCCCTTTCAGATACTGGAAGGTTGCTATAAGGTCTCCTTGAATCCTTCTCTTCTCCAGACTGCAAAGCCCCAACTCTCTCAGCCTGTCCTCATAGCAGAGGTGCTCCAGCCCTCTGATCATCTTTGTGGCCCTCCTCTGGACTCTCTCCAGCAGTTCCATGTCCTTCCTGTGCTGGGGGCTCCAGAACTGCAAACAGTACTGCAGGTGGGGTGTGAGGAGAGCAGAGTAAAGGGCAATGGCTTCACACACGTGCTGCCTGTCCCGGCACGCTGCCAGCACAGAGCACACAGGCTTGGGCACTGCTCAGTGTCACACCAGCAGACAATGGAGGGGGCCAGTGACTCAGGGCCACTTGCTGACGCACCACACTGGGCTATTCTTCTCTCTCTCTCTCTCTAGATGAGCTGCTCCAAGATTGGATGCAGCCTATCTCTGAGAGAGGCGCCTGGAATTAGCTTAACTCTTGGCAGTGCACGAACAATCTAATTTCCTTAAGAGCGAGCTGGATCTGACTGTCTCGGGGCAGGCACAAGGCTGGGCCCCCTCCCCGGGCCTGGCTGAGAGCTCTTGCGACTCATCAAAGCAGCCACACCACTCACTTCTCAGCATCAGGGCACACCTCCCTATCTGCACGTCCCCAGCTCCCAGGCTGCTGTAAACTCCACCCAAGACACACGGATGCTGCAAGGAACAGTCAAAGGAGAATCATCTGACCTGGCATGGGTGGCAGCAGCAAGGCAATCCGCTGGGGAAATGCTCCCAGGCTGACTGGTTTGGGTGGGAAGAGACCTTTAAAGGTCATCTAGTCCAACCCCCCCTGCAGTGACCAGGAATATCTTCAGTTGCATCATCATGGTTGCTTCCATGAGTGACCACCTCTTTGAATCTCATCATCTCTTCTAACACCCAGCACCAAATGCTCCCTGGCTGACTGCTTTGGGTGGGAAGGGACCTTTAAAGGTCATCTAGTCCAACCCCCCCTGCAGTGAGCAGGGATATCTTCAGTTGCATCATCAGGGATGCTTCCATGAGTGACCATCTCCCCTAACCCCGTCACCAGAGGACAGTGGGTTCACAGGCTTCATATCTGCAGGGCTTTGGTAACAGGCAACTGGTAACTTGTAAACATCATCCTCAAAGCTCTGAGATTCAAGTCAAAGCAGAAAGCAAACATTCAGCTGCTTCTCAGAGCTTCTTTGGTCTGGAAATGGGCTGGAAACATCAGGAAACCTGTCCTGCTCATGAGGTGCCTGCTACTTCCTTCTTCCAGCCAGGCAGGAAGTAGCTTTGCTCATGGGCTCCACTCAGTTTTGCTTCATCTCAACAAACCTGAAACCACAAAACTCTTACACTCTTCAACTCTGGGACTTCTTGGACCCTCACAGGACTCCTGTCCCATCCTTGCCTCCCAACAGGGCTGTAGTAATCCACCTTGGGCTCTGCTGTGGGCTCCCCACCAGGAAACACAGGGACCGTTGCACATCCTCTGCAGGCAACAAGCAGGTTCACATCCACGTTGTGACCAGGACATTCTGCAGCTGACTTGTGCTGAAACCCTCCTCCATGCCCACACTCAGCACCAATTTTCCTGTCTCCCCTGTGCACCACCTCACACTATCCATGCTGGGCAAAGTTCCCAGTGTGGGGGTGGAGAAGGTAGGAGTTTCCTAGGAAAGCAGGGTCTGATGTCTGTTTGGGGCTGAACCATTAAGCTCAGGTTAAAAAAACCCAACCAGCAGAGGCTGCACCAGCCAGCACCTTGCCCAGCCCTGTGCTCCTGTCTCATTGGGCTCCTAAAACTCCCTGGTATCTCGGGGGGGCATCCACACATAGAAAACAGTCACAACCCCCCTGTTCCCCAGCTGGGCTTTCTTCATGCCTTGTCTTTGTCTGGGAGACTCTCCCCACAAGCCAGATTCCTCCAGTCCTTCTGCCCAGTCCTTCTGCCATCCAGCCAATGATTCCTACTTGGCAAGAGTGGAAAGATGCCTTCAGACACACCCACAGCCAACTGGTACCACTCCTGATCCCACTCCCTTGCTTGGCCTGGGTGCTGCTGGAGTCACGTCTCCCCCCCACCCTTCCCCTTGGAGACCCAACCACTCCAGTCAGGAAAGAAGACCAAAAACAAACAAACAAACAAACAAACAAACAAAAAAAGTTAAACCAAATCATCAGGACATTTGGCAAAATGGGACATGGGAATGCTGGGAATGTCCCTCCTATTCCAGATCTCCTCCCTCCCTTGCACAGAGGAGCAGGAGAGAGGAGGCTGGAGGAGCCGGTTGGGGTTGTAAGGAGATGGACCCCGAGCAGCACCACAGTGTAGCGTTACAGCATCCCACTCCTGTCCCCCCGCATCACATCGGCCAGGGGAAAGCCACACTGAGGCTGCCCTCCAGGAAGGCTCTGCCTTGGCTCGGTGGATTGTTGCCATGGGACGGGATGGCCCTTCAAGGATTTCGGCCTGAGGAGGGAAAGAAAGGGGTTGCTGAGGTGGCTGTCGAACCCTTGGCGTGTTGCTGGCAGCTGAGCTGCGGGCGCCCAAGGCACTCGCGGCGGCCAGGAGAGGCGCGGCAGTCCCATGGGGACACTTCTTCCGACGGGGACCCCCCCAACCTCCTCCGCCGTCCCCTCGCCCTACCTTCCGGCGCTGGCAGCTGGGCGAGGCCGGGCCGGGCCGGGCTGCTCTGACCGAACCCTTCTCGGAGCCGAGTGCCGCAGCCCTGTGCGCGTTAGAGACTCTTCCTCACGGGGATGCCCCGCGGCGAGCAGCTCTTGGGGGGATGTGCGGGGGTGTGTGCGGGCCACCCCCCATCCCGTGCCTCCCATTGGAGGAATAGCATGTGCCCCCCCTTCGTGGGAAAGGATCTGGCCTTCTTCTTGGAGGTCGCCTTCCCCGGAGGTCACTCGTCCCGTGCCACGCTCTCCTCCAAGGCGGGCAGGACCTCCAGGCTGAGCCCTCCGCCGGCCGCTCCGCCGCCGCCACCGCCGCCGTGCACGCTCGAGAAGGACACCATGGTGTGGAGAAGCATCAGGACCAGCACGCAGAGTCTGATCCTGCTGCTGCCGAGGCGAGACCCCGCAGAGACCGGCAGCAAGGACGGGGAGCGGGGCTGGTGGTACTGGTGGTGGTGGTAGAGGTGGTAGTGGTTCTGCCGCTGGTGATGGAGGTGGGGGTCGTGGCGGTGGAAATGGAGTGACTCTGAGGCGGTGGATTTGGGGGATGTGTCGTCGTTGCTGTCTGGGGGGTGGTCGCAGGAGTCCCATTGCACCTCGCAGCACTTGGCCTCCTCGTCTGGCAGCTGGCTCTCCAGCAGCCCTGCGGGAAGGAGGCAGAGGAGGAGCAGGTGGTCAGCGGCAGACAAAGGCAAAGCCAGCCCCAGTGCCTGCCAGCATACCCTGAGAGCTGGGACACCAAGAAGAAACCCCTGGGACCAGCCCTCGAGGGGGCTGTGAGCCTGCAGCCCTCAGGACTGCCCAAACACTGGTTCTAACAGTTAAATGTCCCATCCCGTGTTTAATTATAGAATGGTTTGGGTTGGAAGCAATAACATTAAGAACCACCTAGTTCCATGGGCAGGGACACCTCCTGCTAGAACAGGTTGCCCTATCCAATCTGGCTTTGAACACTTCCAGGCTTGGAGCCTCCACAACTTCTCTGGGCAACCTGTTCCAGTGCCTTACTACTGCCATGGCTCATCTAAATGTCACCCTCCTAAGGTCCTGTCACTCCATGCCTTTGTGAAAGGTCCTTCTCTAGCTCACCTGTAGCCCCCTTTGAACACTGCAAGGCTGCTGTCCTGGAGTCTTCTCTTAGCCAGGCTGAATAACCCATTGGGAGAGGTGCTCCAATCATCTTCACAACCCTCCTCCAAACCTGCTCCATCAGGTCCATGTCCTTCCCATGTTGGGGGCTCCAGAGCTGGATGCAGTACTACAGGTGAGGTCTCACAAGAGTGGAGAGCATCACCTTGATGCTCTCATGCTTTAGCTCCCAAGGAGAGGAAGGGCTCCCATTTCCTTGGCTGCTGGGCTGTTGCTGGGTCTCCACTAACCACTTAGACCCAGCCCCACGCTCCTGTGTCTCCACACTCTCCGCCCTGCCAAGCCTCCAGCTGGCAGCTCGCAAAGTGCTGATGCTCGCCAGCACCCAGCCTGTCCCCTCCTTCCTCTGGGGCACCCAGGAGCCTGACCCTGCTCCCCCAGACCTCCTCACCTGTACAGATGAAGCCAGGCAAACCTCCGTAGATCAGCTCATCATTGTCTGGTAACACAAACGGGCACCTGGTCTGCACCTCCAGGCAGTATTGCTTGCATGGGATCCGGTGTTGGCACTGCTGTTGGGTCACGTTGAAATACTCGGAGCACAGCCAAGCCTTGTAGACAGCCTAAGGGAAGCCACCAAGAGTGACACGTCACTTCCTCAAATGCCAAAGCACTGCAGAGACAGGGGAGGGGGACAGAGGAAGGGAGAGCTCCCCTTGGAGTGTGTCAGAACATCAAGGTCGTCACTCAGCGATCAGTTAAAGCACTGAGATGCTGGGACTGTGGAACTCAACCTAACAAACGAAATCCACCACAAACCCAGGAGGGTGGTGAGGCCACTGCAACAGGTTGTCTGGAGAACTTGTGGAGGCTCCCAGCCTGGAAGTGTTCAAAGCCAGGCTGGATGGGGCCTTGAGCAACGTCATCTAGTGGGAGGTGTCTCTGGCCATGGCAGGGAGTTGGAACTAAATGATCCTTAATCACACAATTTAGGGATTGGAAGTGACCTCAAAAAATCATCCAGCCCAGCCTCCCTTGTCAGAGCAAGAGCACTTAGAGCAGGTCACACAGGAATGCATGCAGGTGGGTTTGGAAGCAGAGCCTGGAACTCCATCTTTACAGTGAAGAACAGGAGGAACAGTGAAGCACAAACACTCTTCAGCAGTCTTAGATTTCCAAGTCCCAGTGTCAGTGTAGAAGAGGTCCTCAAGTACATTTTCAGCTCCACTGTAGCCAGGTACCCAATCCTGAGCCCTCCCATGCCCAGGGAAGGTGGAGAAGCTTTAGGAGCTCTGGAGTTGTTCAGACATAGAATTAATACAGTATAATTTCTAGAGGCAAATGAGAATCGCAGAATTTTAGGGGTTGGAAGTGACCTCCAAAACTCATCCAGACCAGCACCTAAAGCAGGTCACACAGGAATGCATCCAGGTGGGTTTGGAAAGTCTCCAGAGAAGGAGACTCCACAACCTCTCCGGGCAGCCTGCTCCAGGGCTCTGTCACACTCACAGTAAAAAATATTTTGCTCCTGTTCCCAGAACCTCCTCTGTTCCAGCTTGCACCAACCACCCCTTGTCCTGTCATTGGACATCCCTGAGCAGAGCCTGGCCCTGTCCTCCTGACACTTGCCCTTCTTTGTCATGGCTTGAGTTGAAATCTGGAGCCCTGGTGCAGGCAGCCCAGAAAGGTTGCAACATCTCCTATGGAGAGTCAAAACTCACCTGGATGTTGTGATCCTGAGCAGGCTACTGTGGGTGACCCTGCTTCAGCTAGGGGGTTGGACTGGATGACCTCCAGAGTTCCCTTCCAACCCTCACTATGCTGGGACTCTGTGACACACTCACCTTACAGACATGAGAGTGGTGAGACTCGAATGAATTGTCCAAGAAGGTGGTTGAGGCCCCATCCCTGGAGGTGTTTTAGGCCAGGCTGGCTGAGGCTATGGGCAGCTTGATCTAGGGGAGGGTGCCCCTGGGCATGGCAGTGGGGCTGGAACTGGATGATCCTTGTGGTCCCTTTTAACCCTGACTGATTCTATGATTCTATGTTTGGACACTTGAAGTGACACAGATGCCCCTGTGCCCTCCACTCACCTTCCCACTGCTTAGACCTGTGCTTGGCAACACTTCTAGAAGCAAAACCAACCTGAGATTCATTCAGCTGCAAGCCACAAGCCCTGCCACTCCAGCCTGCCTAGTCCCTTGTCCCACTCTCTCAGGGCCACCACCAAAGGCACTTGTGAGCAGGGCAACGTTGTGGTTTGAGGGGCTCCAGATTAGCCCCTAAAAAAAACTCCAATGACTGTGACAGGCTTCCATCTGCAGCTGACCAACACGACCTTCCTCAGCAAAGCTCAGCTGTTGCCTCCCTCCCTGCGTGCATTCGTGCCCATGGCAGGCAGCCGGGCACGGCCCAGATGGCTTTGGTTAAGAGTGGCCCTCCCGCGGCACTCTTCGTCTTCCGGGCATCGGGCACGGGTGGAAATTGTTTGCCTTCAGTGGCTGGAGAGAGGAGGGAGATGTCTCATTTCTCCTGGTGAGGAATTATTCCTCAGGCTGCAAGAAAGCCACCCCCCCGCTGGGAAGAGCTGCACCCTCCGTGGCACTTCCAGCTCATCTGTGAATCTATCTAGGCACCAGCCATGGGGTGAAGGTCGCCTCTATGACCACATCCTTTGAAACCAGCTAGGAAGGACTCCCCCTGATGCAAAGGGAACGAGTTTCCCTCCTCGGCATGCCTGGAGAAAAGCCTCTGCTCCTTCTTCCAGCTGAAACTTCATTTTCTGAAGCCTTTAAGACAAACAAACAAACACAGAAGCAAGTCCCCTGCTGTGTTTTCCCCATCTTTCCATAGATCCTTATCGCTGTTTGCTCTGTCTCAGGATTAAAGCTGCTTGGGAAATTCTTGGCAAGTTCTTCTAGTTTCCTGGTTTGTTTCTTTTTTTTCCCTCCCTCCTGGAAAATGCCAAAACATGAAATGCAGAATTTTCCTGGAAGCATGTTAAGTTTTGGTGAAACTTTCAGACACCCAGAGAGCAGTCGGTAAGGACCTTCAAGCTGTGGTCCTGCTTCTTCGTGGTCCTGTGTGATCTGCTCTAAGTGATCCTGCTCTGGAAGAGGGGTTGGACTGCATAAGCTTTCAAGGTCCCATCCAGCCCTTGACATTCTGTGGTTCTCCCTGGCCTGATGAAGGTTAATCAGACATTCTGCCCCTGTACTCAGCACTGGTCAGGCCACACCTTCCAGCTCATCTGTGAATTTATCTAGGCACCAGCCATGGAGTGAAGGTCGCCTCCATGACCACATCCTTTGAAACCAGCTAGGAAGGACTCCCCCTGATGCAAAGGGAACGAGTTTCCCTCCTCGGCATGCCTGGAGAAAAGCCTCTGCTCCTTCTTCCAGCTGAAACTTCATTTTCTGGAGCCTTTAAGACAAACAAACAAACAAACACAGAAGCAAGTTCCCTGCTGTGTTTTCCCCATCTTTCCATAGATCCTTATCGCCGTTTGTTCTGTCTCAGGATTAAAGCTGCTTGGGAAATTCTTGGCAAGTTCTTCTAGTTTCCTGGTTTGTTTCTTTTTTTTCCCCTCCCTCCTGGAAAATGCCAAAACATGAAATGCAGAATTTTCCTGGAAGCAAGTTAAGTTTTGGTGAAATTTTCAGCACAAGAAGTCTGACACACAGAAAGCAGTCAGTAAGGACCTTCCAGCTGTGGTCCTGCTTCTTCATGGTTCTGTGTGATCTGCTCTAGGAGATCCTGTTCTGGAAGAGGGGGTGGACTGGATGAGCTTTCAAGGTCCCTTCCAGCCCCTGATATTCTGTGATTCTGTGATTCTCCCTGGCCTGCTGAAGGTTAATTGGACATTCTGCCCCTGTACTCAGTGCTGGTCAGGCCACACCTTGAGTCCTGTGTCCAGTTCTGGACCCCTCAATTTAAGAAAGATGTTGAGGTGCTGGAACTGATCCAGTGAAGGGCAGCAAGGCTGGGGAGAGTCTTGGAGCACAGCCCTGTGAGGAGAGGCTGAGGGAGCTAAGGGTGTGCAGCCTGCAGAAGAGGAGGCTCAGGGCAGACCTCATTGCTGTCTACAACTACCTGAAGGGAAGTTGTAGCCAGGTGGGGTTGGGCTCTTCTCCCAGGCACCCAGGCACAGAACAAGAGGACACAGCCTCAAGCTGTGCCAGGGTTCAGGCTGGATGTTAGGAAGAAGTTCTCCACAGCAAGAGTGATTGGCATTGGAATGGGCTGCCCAGGAAGGTGGTGGAGTTCCCATCTCTGGAGGTGTTTAACGGGAGGCTGCATGAGGCACTTAGTGCCATGGCTTAGTCAATGAGAAGGGTTAGGTGATAGGTTGGACTCCGTGATCCTAGATCCTGGTTAATTCTGTGATTCTGTGAAAGTGGAACAGCTCCAGAGACAGGACTGATTCTAAGGACACAAAGAAGAATTCTCCCTTCTGCCAGACCAGGAGGTGTGGGTGAAGGTACCATGCAGGGCACACTGAGTCCACCTCTCCTGCTCAGCCTGTTTTCTGAGCCCTCATTTGGCTGAGTGAGGAACATCTCCACTAGTAGGGCTTCCTCATGCTGCCTGAGGAGGTGGTTGTAGAGCTGAAAGCACTTCTCTCACTGCCTACAAGTTTTCCTTCATACTTGACCTACATTTTCCCATCCAAAAGTTCATTCCCTTCAATCATTCCATGAAGCATCCCTCTCCCTCTTCTCTGTTTACACACTTCTAATATTTGCAGATGTATCACGCTCCCCGTTTAGTCATAACTTAGCTGTGCTTGACTGATTTACTCTCCAGCACTTCCTGCCAGGCTCCTTCCCAGCCCTTCAATCATCTCTGACTCTTCCCTGCGCTGCTTTCCCAGGTCCCTGTTGCATTCTCAGCCCCCGGCTGGGGACACGTGCAGCCCCATGAGGAGAGATGCCACACTGGGCCCCCGTGTGTGGGTCACAGAGCTGTGGCTTGCCTCACCCCAGCTCTGACTCTGGGCTGCAGCAACCTATGCTCCAGCCCCAGCAGCACAGGAGAGTCCTGAGAACTTGGTAGGAAGGAGTCTGGGCTCATCTCTCACTCTCCTGTGGAAAGCTTACACAGACTCCACCTGCATCTGCATGTTTGCTCCCTGCAATGTCACTGGTGACTTCTATCAGGGAAGTCTGGCACAAAGTTGGGATCTCAGACAATGACACTCCTGTGAATCCAATCATAGAATCAGAGAATCATAGAATCAGTCAGGATTGAAAGGGACCACAAGGATCATCCAGTTCTAACCCCCATCCATGGCTTTTGAATCCCTCCAGGGATGGGGACTCCACCACTAGCCTGAGCAGCCTGTTCGAGGGCTGGACAACGATTTGGGGAAAGAAATTGTGCTTCATGTCCAACTTAAACCTCCTCTCTCATTTCCTCTCATCCTGTCATTTGTTACCTGGGAAAAGAGACCAACCCACGCCTTGCTCCAACCTCCTCTCAGGCAGTTGCAGAGAGGCAGAAGGTCTCCCCTTTCCTTTTCTGCAGGCTGAACAACCTCACTTCCCTCAGCCACTTCTCACAAGACTTCTGCTGTAGACCCTTCACCACCTTCACTTCTCCAGACATGCTCCAGCGCCTCAAAGTCCTTCTTGCAGTGAAGGGCCCAAACTGAACCCAGCATTCTCACCCAGGATCAGATCTCTGGGAGATATCCTCCTGCCACACATCTGCAAGAGGCAAACTCCCTGGCATGCTTACAGCTTTGGTTTTCCACCAGCTTCCACTACCTCTGAGCTTCCCCACACACAATCTGCTTTGTCTTGCAGGTTGGTGAGAATTTAGGGCAGGAAGAAAATGATTCTTTGCTTAAATCAACGTGGAAGGCTCACTGCCTTCTCCAGGAAGCCAGTTTGGTTGCAATCAGCATCTCTGCCATTCTCTTCTTGCTTCTTGGCTGATCTCCAGCCTGGCCAAATAAATATAAGTGACCTCAGCTTCAAAAAAAGCTCTCTTTCGGTGCTCTCTTCCTGCATTTTTAGCTCAGAGGACTGGCTAGATGACTCCCAGAAAGCACAAGGAGTTTTGCTGCCTAGGAAAGGAGCCAACTCCTTTCAGACACCCAATTTATACAGGAGGACAGGCGATCTGTCTGCAGCTGAACTCTGCAGCTACGCCCAGAGCCCCTCACAAAAGACACCGAAAAGAAACAAAATGAATTGGGTTTCCAAGAGGCAGCTAATTGAGCTACCTGTCTGCTCACACTCCCACCAGTACGGGAGAGCAGCAGGCACAGGGAGAGTCTTTCTGCAGCCTCTTCAGTGCCAAATTGAGTTCCCCACTGCCTGCGCTTCTCCCACTGCCTGCACTTCTCCCCAGCCCTGCACTTCTCTTCCCCAGCCCTGCACCTCTCCCTACCCCTGCACTTCTCCCACTGCCTGCACTTCCCTTCTCCCCATGCCTGCAGTTCTGCTTCCTGCACATTTCCCACTGCCTGCACTTCTCCCCATCTCTGCACTTCTCCCACTCCCTGCACTTCTCTTCTCCTGCTCCCTGTATATCTCTTCCGCTCCCATCTCTGCACTTCTTCTGCTCCCTGCACTTCTTTTTCCTGTACTTCTCTTCTCCCCATCCCTGCACTTTTCTTGCTCCCTGCACTTCTCTTCTTCCCCCATTTCTGCACTTCTCTCACTCCCTGCACTTCTCTCCTGCTCCCTGTACATCTCTTCTGCTCCCATCTCTGCACTTCTCCTGCTACCTGCACTTTTCTTCTTCCTGCACTTCTCTTCTCCCCATCCCTGCACTTCTGCTCCCTGCACTTCTCTTCTCCTGCTCCCCGTACTTCTCCCCATGCCTCACTTCTCCTACTTCCTGCACTTTTCTTCTCCACATGCCTACACCTCTCCTCCTGCCACCTGCACCTCTCTCACTGCCTCCTGTCTGCACCAGGGCAGCACTTCCCATCCAACAGCTTTCCCAGACTCTCTCTCTCAATCTGATCCCAGTATTCCTGCATTTTTTAAAGTAATTTGGCCATTTGAATCCCAGTCTGATTGCTTCCAGCATTTTGCAAACACTGGCATTGCTGTTGAGCCATGCCAGGTAAGTTCTGGAGCAGGGATGGTGCAATATCCCTGGGATGTGAGTAGGACACAATGTTCAGAGCTGCTGGGTTCTGTTGTCACAACTATGACATAGAACAAAAGGAAGCAGACTCAGGTTGCAGCAGTAAAGGTTTAGATTGGACATGAAGAACGATTTCTTCTCCCAAAGTGTTGCCAAGCTCTGGAACAGGTTGCCCAGGGGCATGGTGGGGTTCCCATCCCTGGTGGGGTTTAAAAGGTGGAGATGTGATACTGAAGGACAGGGGTTAGTGGTGACCTGGCAGTGCTGGTTAACAGTTGGACTCAATGACCTTAATGGTCTTTTCCAACCAAAATGACTGAAACTGACTGAATGATTCTATGTCTCTCCACCTCTTTGCTGCTGCTAAGGCCACGGGTGCTGGACCAAGTCACAGCTGTCTGAAGCTGAGGTGATGCATGGTCACTTCACAAAGCCCCACCAGCCTCCTTACCACGCCCTCCACAAGCACCAGACTCCATCAGTGCCAGAGAACCTCCTCCCCTAACTACTTTGCTCACCTTGTCTGGCTCCCCAGAACATGGCATGAGACCAGCCACCGCTTTCCAGCGAGATCATCTCCATCACTTCCAAGATGAAGAACCCTTCCTGCCCCTGTCAGACCCACCTTAGGCTGCGAGCTACCCCTTTTCCTCCTGGAGCAGTCCCTAGGACTCACATTTCCATCACGGCCTGAGATGAGCATCTGGAGTGGCTGTGTCTCATTAATCTTGGACACAGGGAAATGAGTCCTGCTAATGAGCCTCTTGGGCAGCTCTCCAAGCTCTGGCACATCAGGATGCTATGCGGGAAGCAGGACGTGCTGGGGGGGTTGGGGGGGAAAAGAAGAATCCCCTTTGGATAGGAGAGGATTAAGGGAATGCTGACATCCACAGCCGGCCAGGAGTCACCACACACAAGCTGCGATGTCCAATTACCGTCGGATTCAATTACTGCCGCCTGCAATCCTGAACATTAATGATGCTGAGCTTTTCAGACAGCTTTTTTTNTTTTTTGGCTTTAAATTAGCCTCACTGCTCTGCCATCACATCTGTAACAGCTGGCTCGGGGTAGCTTTGATAGCTCTGGAGCTGCTCCGTCCCCGCCTCGCCACCTTCACACGCTCCGGTTTGGCGGAGGGAGAAACTCAACCCAAGCCCCAAACCTCAACAACTGCCTGAGATTGGCTAAATTTTTTTTGGGTGGTATTATTGGTTGTAGTTATTTTTGTCACTATGAAGCTGTCCAGTGCTTGGTGATGACACAGCTGGAGCCACACATCCTCTGTTTCACAACCAGGGAGGCAAAGGCCACTCAGTGCCTGTGGCTCTGGGCACTGCCACAGAGCCTGCTGCTGGGAATGATGTGGGATGAGGATGGGTGCTCGGTGGGAATGGGACTGGACACAGCCAGGCCAGGCTGAGGGTACTGGGGAATGGCCCTGCTGTGAACTGGGGGGGCAGAAGAACCTCCCCTGGGATTTCAGCCATGGCTCTCGCTCACATCCTGGGGCCTCGGCATGATGGGCAAGTGGCCAAGCTGCTCCCTCTCCCCTGTGGCTATGGCAGCAGGACAGGGGTGGCAGTGCCTATGCTGAGGTGACCAGGGAGTATCCAGTCTGGTTTGGTGTGTCTGGGCCAGGCAGTGCTGATCTGTTCTGGTGTTTCCCATCCCTGTGCTGATGTACTCGAGCCAACTGGGCTGGGACTCCAGGGAGGGGGTTGCATGCTCTATCCCCACCCCTGGGACAACTTCCCTCTGAGCTCTGGCCATGCAGCGTCACGGAGGTGATGGAGAATGAGAAAGTCCTCCAGATACTGAAGACAAACCACTCATTCCCTGGCCACCAGCAGCATGCCCACATATAGACTGGGCAAGGCTCATGGCAAGACAAGGATGAGAAATAAAACTTCCCCTAAGTAGCCAACCCGAGGCTACAGGAGGCTCAAGCAGCTTCCGTTGCTAAACAATCCCCAAATCCCAACATGCTGGGGACTGAAAGGGACCTCAGGAGATCATCTTCTCCAGCCCTCCTGCTACAACAGGGCCACCCATCACAGACTGCCCAGGATCACAGTGTCCAAGGGGGCTTGGAATCTCTCTAGTGAAGGATACTCCACCACCTCTCTGGACAGCCTGCTCCAGGCTTCAGCACCCTCACAGCAAAGAAGTTTCTCCTTGTGTTCAGATGGAAGGAACACCAGCTCAACAGCACACAGTCCTGCCTGGCTGCCTTCTAGAAGGGGCTGAGCTAAAATACTAATACCAAGAGATGCTGAGTGCAGAAAGAAGGCAGGAAAGAGGCTGGGAGAGCAACAGCTCAGCTACAAACCGAAGGAGACAACCCAGCTCAAGAGCTGCTCTCCCAAAGGTGCCTGCTGAGCCATGGGAGCCCATCTGCAGGGAGAGGAAATCCAGAGGACCATTAATCAGCATTCTAAAAATATCTCCTAGGGGTTTTAGAGCACTTTGGGAGGTGGGAGGGCTCAGCCAGGCAAGCAGCAGTGGTGCCAGGAGCACGGAGATGGCTTTGCTGTAGCCTCACCAGGCAGTGTAGCTCTGCAAAGCCCCTTGGTGAGGCTGCAGGTAACCAGGTTAGGTAGCAGCCTGCTCTGCCATCAGCCCAATTAATAAAAAAGTAATTAAAGACTTCAGCTAGGAAGCTGAAGATGAGCACGAGTTGGGACAAAGGGAAAGTCAGGTCCCTGCAATCTATTAGCATCGCTTGAGGAATTTGCTCCCATTAGATACTGCTGCAGCCAGGAGCTGAGCAGGACTCGGGAGCAGATTAAACATTTATGCAGATAATGAGAACAGCCTGGAACATGAGACAGGATATAAAAAAAAAATAAAGGCCAGACACTTCAGTGCCACGAGCCATCCATTACCCACCCACTGCTGGGGTCAGGAAGAAGAAGTTTGTCCACCAGAGCAGGGGCATTGACCTCGCAAGGAAGTGGTTTGGCTGGAGCATCCTCTCAGGGAGGCTGAGGGGGGTGGTTTCCTCACAGCAGGGAAGGGCTCAATCCTGCACATTGCCAGGAGACCCTTCTCCTCCCTCAGGTGCATGCTGCAAGGTCTTGTTTTGTACCAACATGGTGTAGGGGCCAAGGCTCAGCTGTCAGCTTGATTCACCCCCATGGACCCTTCTGAGGGCTGAGCAGCAGCATTTGGCTTGTTGCAGCTCCCTCAAGGAAGAGCAGCCAAGAGCAAAAGCCAAGGGGACGAGGGGATTGAGTCCAGCACCAGAAAGTTTGCAGATGACACTAAATTAGTGGCAGGTGTGGATCTGCTGGAGGGTAGGAGGACCCTGCAGAGAGACCTCGACAGGCTGGATGGCTAGGCAGAGCCCAATGGGATGAGACTGAACAAGGCTAAGTTCAGGGTTCTGCACTTTGGCCACAACAACCCTGGAAGCACTACAGGATGGGGACAGAGTGGCTGGAGAGCAGCCAGACAGAAAGGGTCCTGGGGTTGCTGGTAGATAGGAGCTGAACATGAGCCAGCAGTGTGCCCAGGTGGGCAGCAGAGCCAATGGCATCCTGGCCTGGAGCAGGAGCAGTGTGGGCAGCAGGAGCAGGAGGTTATTCTGCCTCTGTACTCACCACTGGTCAGGTCATACCTTGAGTGCTGTGTCCAGTTCTGGGCCACTCAATTCAAGAGAAATGTTGAGGTAGCGGAAAGTGTCCAGAGAAGGGCATTAAAGCTGGGGAGGGGCCTGGAGCACAGCCCCAAGAGGAGAGGCTGAGGGAGCTGGGGGTGTGCAGCCTGCAGAAGAGGAGGCTCAGGGCAGAGCTTATTGCTCTCTGCAGCTACCTGAAGGGAGGTTGTAGCTGGGTGGCGTTGGGCTCTTCTCCCAGGCACCCAGGGACAGAAGGAGGGGACACAGACTCAAGCTGTGCCAGGGGAGGTTCAGGCTGGATGTTAGGAGGAAGTTCTTGCCAGAGAGAGTGATTGGCATTGGAATGGGCTACGCAGGGAGGTGGTGGAGTCACCATCCCTGGAAGTGTTCAAGCAAAGCCCAGATGGGACACTTAGTGCCATAGTCTGGTTGATTGGCTGGGGCTGGGTGCTAGGTTGGACTGGATGAGCTTGGCTGATTCTATGATTCTGTGATTTTGGGGAAGAAGAGCGAGGCCGAAGCGCTGAGGCTGGCTGCAGGCAGAGGGGCTGCAGGCAGCGTGGACAGACAGCCACTTCTCACCCAAGCTGCCTCCCTGTCTCATTCACAGATTTGCTGTCCCTGAGTCATTGCCCTTCAAATGACAGCGCAGCCAAGCTTGCTCTGCGAGGAGTCAGGCATGAGTCGCATCCTAATGGCATCCTGGTGACAGCAGAAGTAGCCCCTGGAAGCCAGGTATGTCCTGTGCTCCTGCTTCTTTCTGCTGCCTGCAGCTCTGGAAAAGCTCAAGGGGCATCTCCAGGGCCAGGTCTGGGCTTGTGGGGTGTATCCACGAGCCCCTGATGTCCTGTGGGGCATGGCGGGGCTGAGACTGCTGCCTGTGGTCCCCAGGGCTCACAAACTGCAAGCTCAGAGACCGTGTCTCTGCCACAGGCTGTGTGTGATCCCTGCTTCCTTTCCTAATGGAAAAGATGCCTGCTCCTGGATAGGGACCACGTAAAGTCCTTCCACAGGCAGCTTCAGTGATGTCCTGGGTTCAAGCAGACACTGTGCACACCCTCTTCCACCTCTCCATGCCTGGCTATGGGGACTGTGCTGCCCCCTTTCTCCTGGCAGTGCCAGGATGATGGCAGAGGCTGGCAAGCAGTGTGACACTGCCAGATCCCTTTGTCTATCAGGACAGCAGCACCACTGCCCATGATGAAAGATGTCCCCAGCCTGGGCCACCCCAGGCAAAGGGGCTATTAGAGCAAGGAGGGGACGGTATTGAGAATTAGAATAGCTGCAGACCATCAGAACTAATTGGCTGAGGGCTTAAAATTAAGCTGAGCTGAGACTTGGTTTGCTTAGCACGAGGAGGTGGACTCACTGAAGCCTTGGGCCACAAGCAGTGATCTTGTGCTGAACTTCAGACTTGATGACATGGAGGCCTTGAGACCACTGCAGCATGTGAAAAATAAGGTAGTCAGCCAAAGCTGCATTCTTGAGATAAGAAAAGGAGCTACCAGCCTGGAGACAAAGAACCCAGTGAGGAACAAGAAGACTTCAGACTTAAGGTATCACTCTTGGAGCAAACCATCGAGCGAGAGGAACTGAAATTGCCAGGGTAGAACCACCCAGGGAGTCCTCTGCGCAGGGTCCCTCTTTGGAGGCTCCAACTGGAGCTGCTCTTCTGCTGTACCCTCTCAAGGAGCTGTTTGTATAAGATCCAATGCCTGGGATGCTGCTATGGGAAACTGAGAGCAAAGAAACTTCTTTAAGAGGCCAGTGGGGTTTGTGTCACTTCACCAGGTCACTCATTTTGCCAGTACTGATCCCAGAGGCTGCCTGCACCCAACGGTGCCTTGGCACAACGCACACACTCCAAAAGGCATCACCAGCTGCTGAGGAGGTATCACACCATGTCCCTGCCACCAGACCTGAGCCTACTTCTCCAGGGATCTCATCCCACCTGGCCAGTGATGCCCCTGTTCACATCATGATCCCAGGGATGGACCAAACCATAATGGGAAATGAACTGAAATTGTCAGGGTAGGATCACCCAGGGAATCCTCTGCTCAGGGTCCCTCTTTGGAGGCTCCAGCTGGAGCTGCTCTTCCCCTGTACCCTCTCAAGAAGCTGTTCGTATAAGATCCAATGCCTGGGATGCTGCTATGGGAAACTGAGAGCAAAGAAACTTCTTTAAGAGGCCAGAGGGGTTTGTGTCACTTCACCAGGTCACCCATTTTGCCAGTACTGATCCCAGAGGCTACTCGGACACCAACAGAGCCTTGGCACAACGCACACACCAGCTGCTGAGGAGGTATCACACCGTGTCCCTGCCACCAGAGCTGAGTCTGCTTCTCCAGGGAGCTCATCCCACCCGGCCAGTGATGCCCCTGTTCACATCATGCTCCCAGGGATGGGCACAGGCTGAGAGGAAGTGGCAGTCGCCTGCAGGCAGCACTGGCAGCAGCGCCCGGGCAGGGGCAGAGGCAGAGGTGCTGGCACCTGCGTCACTTGTAGCTACTTGGTGACAGTTTGATGGAGACAGATCTCTCACCCTCCCTCGCATTCTTCCCTGCACCGTTTGCTGACCTGCCTGTTGCTGCACTGGGACTCGCTGCCTTTGCAAACTCCTTTGTCACCCCTCAAGAAGGACCTCAGGGAACTGCTTGAAAGGGTCCAGCACAGAGCCACAAAGATGCTGAAGACAGTGGAACATCTACCTGTGAGGACAGGCTGAGGGAGCTGGGGCCTGGAGCAGAGGAGCCTGAGGGGTGACCTCATTCCTGTTGATAAAGATGTGCAGGGCAGTGGTGGGAGGACAGGGCCAGGCTCTGCTCAGGGATGTCCAATGACAGCACAAGGGGCAGCTGGTGCAAGCTGGAGCAGAGAAGGTTCCATGGGAACTGAAGGAAAAACTTACTCACTGTGTGGGTGACAGAGCCCTGGAGCAGGCTGCCCAGAGAGGTTGTGGAGTCTCCTCTAGAGACTTTCCAAACCCACCTGGATGTGTTCCTGTGTGTCCTGCCCTAGGTGCTCCTGCTCTGGATGTTGGTGAGGAGTTCTTAGTTGATCTTTTTAATGGCTAAGCTATTTTCCAAACCCACCTGGATGCATTCTGCTGTGACCTGCCATAGGAGCTCCTGCTCTGGCAGGGGGTTGGACCAGATGAGCTTTCAAGGTCCCTGCCAACCCCTAACACTCTGTGATTCCACAATTTCATGACCCCTCAAGTCCAAGCAAAGCTCTGGATCGTCCAAGATACCTCCTGGATACACTACACAGGCCACATCAGCTCAGCATCCTGGACACCACCTGGAGCATTTCTGACACCTCGATACTGTATGACAGAGCAAACTGCCTTCATCCACTCAAGTTTTTGGTCCTTATGGGGTTTTTTTTTGACCTTTGTTTTTGAGCACCTCGGTGGCAGCTGCCACAAGGCGCAGGAACGGGGCCATGCCAGAGGCTGTGGCTGCAGCTGCCACATGTCTGAGCCTGCACATTCCTCTCGCTCAGAGCCTTCAAACCATTTACTCACATCTTGGTGCAGGGCTGGGAAAAAGAAAATAAAAAAAAAAAAAATAATCCCCTTTGCTTACCCAGCCCTGGTGTGTACCAGAGAGCTGCGTGCTTGGCTAAGCTGGGGCATGTGGGCTTGCTAAAGCTGCCACACCATGAACTGTGCTGAGCTGCTGGAATTACTCTGGAATTTACTCTGGAACTCTTTATCACCTCATGAAATCCCAAGAAAGCTCCACCTCGCTGGCCAGCCTTGTTCCTGAGGAAAAGCTCCAGACACCAGAGCTGCTCGGGAGCAGCCTCTCCCCTGCCAGTGCTGCTGCTTCTGGTCTCCATTAATGCTGCAAGAGGGGAAACCAAGCCTCGGGTGCAGCTTTGCAGTCACCCACCAGTGGATTCTTGATGGAATCTTAATGTAGCCTTCATTTTATGTTACAAAAAAGCACAAGATTTTTAGTGGAACCCCTTTGCTGTGGGTCTCAAGGGACCTTCCTGCTGGGTGCAAGAGCCATCCAGGCTTGGAGCCAGACTGAACAGTATTTTGGATAAGCCCAGCCCAGACAAACTCGACTCAAGCTGCTTTTGTGAAGGTAAAACGCTGCTTTGGCTCCTGCAAGGGCTGTCCCTGACACCAGGAAGCCCCCAAGATGTGGCTCTCTCAAAGCTCCCAGCCCCAGCAATGCCTCACATTCGCTGTAGCTGCTCCAGAGGGAGGGATGCTCAGCAGAGACTCTGGTTGCAGATGCTATTTCTGGCTAAACAGGAACAAGAAAACAGGACCCTCAGAAGGTGTGGGAGATGGGCACCACAGATTTGCTCCCCAGCTGCTCAGTGAGGGCTGTGCCAGGTGCAGTGACACGACCACTGTACAGCATCACAGAATGGCAGGGGCTGGAAGGGACCTCGAGAGATCATCTAGTCCAACCCCCCTGCCAGAGCAGGAAGAAGCCTCCATCTCTCACAGCACCACCCACACACCCGCAGCAGGGAAACACCATCACAAACACTTCTGGAGTGAAACCCTGCCCTGCCAGGCTCCCCACCCCCGACAGCCTCTCTGGGAGGTAACAGGGAAACCAGAGGTGCAGAACCAGATCTGGCCGTGGGTGCAGCAGGACTGAGCAGGCAGTGGCCCACGCAGGCAGAGAAACCCTTGGTAATCTAATCTCATTTGAGATGCTACAGGTCCTGTCCAGCTCGGCCTTCCCACCAGCGCTCTGCTCCAGCCCCAGCCCTGCAGCTCCTGCCTGTCAGACCTTCTCTCTCTGCAGCTTTGTTTCTTGCAACCTAATGAGTCCTTAATTCAGCAGGCTTTGGCCCATAGATCTTGATTTGCCCTAGCACCAGCAGGACTCGCTTTTAGGAGAGCTCTGCCTCTCCAGCAAGCAAAGCTCTGGCCTGCTGGTGGTGCCTGAAGCTGGAGCAAAGCTGCTTTCTGCTCTTCAGAAAGACCTAAAAAGAGGCACAAAGCAGCCAACATCACCCTGTGAGGCATTAGTCTGGGGAGAAGGGAGATCTTTTCCCTGAATGAAGTCCTGCAAGCCCTGAGCTGATGCTTCACGTGCTGCAAGGGCTGCCACCACCCCAATTTTCCCAAAGGACATTTGGCCACCACATCCGCAGCCCCAGGTAGTGAACCCCTCAAGCCTTTCTGAAGGGTGCTACTGACACCTCAGCAGCACATGGAGTTCACTGTGTCTCACAGTGACAAAGAGTACAAGTCACACAGGAAGGGGGGAGATGGAGGTGGCAGAGAGCTGCTCCTGGCTAATTTAATGAATTTTCTCCCTGACAAGCAGAAAGGCACAAGTATTTTCCTCCCCTTTTATGCACACCACCACTAAGTAGCCCCATGGCCCCGGCAGCCTACACTCAGGTCTTCATTGCCAGAAGTGAAATGCCTTTCAGAATATGGATGGACTCTGCAGACCTGCTTTGTCCTCTCCCTGCCCTGTGGGCACAGTGCTGGGGGACCCTGCCCAGTCCAGGAGCCACCCTTCACGATCAGCTGCCACCATCCCATCAGATATACACCACAAACAATACACCCAAGAGAAGTATTCTCTCATTTCACTCTCCCAGCCAAAGCAATTTTTGGTGTCGGTGGTAGGAGTAAGGAGTAAAACATTTTCAAGAGTGTGATCTGGAAGGTGATGGTGCTGCATGGAGTAGCAACAACGCATGCAGAAAGTGGGAATGACTCCCATTACTTCCAAAGAGAACATAAAAGAGTATCGAGCAGTGAGCTGTTACAGAGACCCCACCACTCCACAGCATTTCTAGCCCCGAGGGAGATCCTGATCCAGCCTTCCCTGAGCACTCCTGCAAGCTCTGAGCACAGGGTCTGGATATTCAGGATGCTGCTCACCCCCCCTCCAGCAGCACCTGCCTTTCCCTCACCGAGTACAGCACCCCGACCCCCCCAAAATGGCTTACTAAGAGGGAATGACAGCACTTGTGTCTCTCCTGAAACCAGCCCACCATATTCAGCCAATTTCAGGGTTTTAAGTCGGGGTCAAAGCTGCTGCTGTAGGAAAGAACTGGCCGCTCCAGAGGGGCTTTTCTGGCTGCTGCTCTGGTTTCAAAGCAGATGCAATAAAGAGCCAAAATTACCTGAGGCGATTCGGCTGCCCAAGAGCTCCTTGTGTGCTCCTTATGGAGCACAGCTCTGCTCCCTGGGGATGGAATTACAGGAGGAATGTGTGGCTCTGCAGAGGAAGGCTGCCTGCAGGTGAGCTGGAGATGCTTTGTTTCCTCACTTTGTTTTTCCAGCTGCTATTACGGAATAGGAAGGATGTGGATGGGAGACAGCTCTAACCCCTCAGCACCAGCCCTGCACGGTCAGCACAGTCGTGGCCCCCAAAGTATTATTTCAGTCCTGTCTCCCCAGCTGCAGGCTCTCTGCAGCCAGAGTCCTGCTAAAGGCATTTTGCAGGAGCCTCTCATAGTGGCTGAGCTGTTGTTTTGCTCCACTCCTCTCCTATTTTGCTGTCATATCATAAAATCACAGAATGATTTGGGTTGGAAGGGACTTTAAAGATGATCTAGCTCCAGTCAACGAGCGCTAGCTCTCTGCTGTCACATCTGGCTAGGAAGGACAGATTTGGGGAGCTCTACAAACTCTGCCAGCCAGGTTTTCCCAATGCAAGGAGAAACTGCAGCCTAGGCTGAAGTCCAGCGCACTCAAAATCAGGCCAAAACTTGCCAGGTATCACCACAATAGAGGAGTTTGGCTCCAGCCTAATCACACAAACAGGCAAAAGCCACAGAAGAGGGCAAGGTTGAGACTAACAGCAGTGAAAGTCTGAAGCCATCAGAATATGTATTGAAGCACCACAAATCAGTGGCTCCATTTTCACAAGAGACCAAAACAAGCAGCAGCTGTGAGAGGTTTGAGCTGCTGCCTGCAGGCTTGGGTCACTTGTTCTGGAAATCACCTCATGGGGGGCCCAGGAAAGGCTGCACAGGTCGGCCTCCACCACTTGGCACTCTCTTGTTGCTCCCCAAACAGTCCTGGTGACACCACAAAGTGCTCTCTGGGTGCAATGGCCAATGTGACACGGAGTGAGCTTGCAGGGTCTGTGCCTTGCTGCCACTACCTTCAGCTTTCCATCTCCTAAGCTCATTTCCTCCTTTCTCATAGAGAATGGTAAAACCAGAGACACCTAATGAAGACTCATGTAAGCACATCTCTGCTTCTAGATGCTTTACAGTCCATAGGAACATCTCTCTGATCAAGACCAAGAGATAATGATTATTTCCTTATCTTTCTTTGCTACTCTCACAAGGTTTCTACACCAGCAAGCTCCAGAAGGTGGGACTCAGCAGAGCAGGGATGGACTCTGAGCCTGAAGAAAGAGTGTCTGTACACATGAAGAGCATCTGTACACGACAGGAGGTAGCAATGGAAGACCCTGCATGGGAGCAGGACTAGCACAGTGGTGGTCAGTGCTGAATCCCTTCCCGTCACTGCAGAAGTGGAGCAGCAGGACCAAAGAACTCACTGCAGGCTGCATACCACAGACCTTTGAAACTGCAAGAGGGATTTGGGCAAGCAGATTGCAATTACCTGGCCTGACCCTGTCTGAGAACATCACCACCAGCTCCTTTTCAAACCAGCTCCTTACAAAAGCCACGCATGAGAGCAGCAGCCAGAATCTTGCTGTTGTGCCCTCAAGGAAGGGCACCAACCACCTCGCTGCCCCCAGTGCTGCACCTTGCTGCTGCTCCTGTGCTCTCCCTGGGGACAAGCACCGCACTGAGAGCCACCTGTGCCAACTCCACAGCTCCCAGTGTCCCTTGAAACTCTCCCAGGAGAGCCCTGTCCTGTCAGCGGGGGATGCTCTGCTACCACCCCTCTGGGGACGATGCTGTAACACATTCAGCCTCCTCTTCCCCAGGACGAAGCTCAGAGAAAGGGGAGGCAGGTTTAATTATCAACACCATTCCCAGGGGTGATGTCCAGGGGGAACACATGCAGGTGAGACAGGCAGCTTGGAGCGGAAGGAAGCTGGAGGAGCTCATGGGAACACAGAGGAGCACCCAGTAGAACCATGCCAGCAGAACCAGACAGAACCATGGCTCTGGATGGGGATGCCACCATGGTTCTTGTTTTCAAGAGGAGACTGCAACGTGCTGATGCTCAATCTGACTGATACTGGGAGAGGCAACCCATTTGGTTTCAGAACATGGACCATGCCATAGGGCTGGGGATGGTCAGTGATGCTGGGAGAGGCACCTTTGGACCATATCCCTGGGGAGAACGGGTGGAAGAGCTGGAAAACAGCTGAGAAGGGGCTCCCTCACTGTGGTTCAACTCAGGTCACTGCCTCTCTACACACCTCAGCTTAACAATGGCTGGGCCAGCCTGCTCAGCTCCCCCCACTCTACACCAGGATGGAGGCAGTGGTGAGGGGCTCCATGCCTGCCCCAGCTCAGCCTGCGTGTGCATGGGTGTGCAGGTGGACACGTAAAGGAGTGATCTTGGTAAGGAGTGGAGCGTGTGCGGGTGGACAGGTATGAAAGGATGAGCACCCAGGCCAAGGCTCACTCTGCTCTACTGGTTTCAGCATCCTGTCCTGGCTGTCCCGGAGGGCCCTGAACCCATCCCACCAGCACTGCCAGATTGAGGCTCAGGGTGGGTAGAGGGACACCCTCATCCCTCTGGCAAGCGTGCAGGCAAGGAGGGTCGACGATGCCCTCCCAAAGCCAAGACCCCCAGGCCTCGGCGGGGCTGCGACTCTACGCACCGCTCACCCCGGGCTGCCCAGCAGCACAGGGGCCGGGGGAGGGGGACACCCCAGGACGCCCCGTCCTACCTTGCAGTCCGTCAGGCAGGATCTGACCGAGTACTCTTCCGATTGCAAGTACTTCTCCAGCAAGAGGTCGAACTCCTCGTATTTTTCCTGAGCGTGTTGGTCCAGCCGCTGGTACGCCTGGACGCAGCTGCTACAGGCCTCCCCGCCCAGCGCTCCGGCCGCCGCCACCATCAAGTCCACCATCAGGTTGTCCACGCTGCAGTCCAGACCGTCCGGGCCGGCCATTTCCCGCAGCAGGTCCCAGATCGTGTAAGTATCACAAAAGGAGAGGTTGAAGTTCCTAAAATAAGCCTGCAGGAAAGTCCTCTTGGAGGAGGGAGAGGCGAAGAAGGGGGCGGCGGCGGGGGGCGAGCGGAGGGGCGCGCCGGCCAGCGAGCCCCGCGGCCTCTGCAGGGCGTGGAGCCGGGCGCAGGCCGAGTCCAAGTCGCCGCGGGCGGCGGGGCAG
>VWZI01013594.1:21048-42096 GCA_013396835.1 Psilopogon haemacephalus | reverse complement strand
GGGGTGGGTGGGTTTGCCCCGACCCCTTGGTCTGGGCTAGGGGGCTCCATCTGGAAGCACTAAGGACGGAGGGGAAAGCGAGTTTCTCATATTGTGCTTGGCTGCGAGCTTGTTGTAGCGACTGCTGTTAATGCAAATCCCGTGTTGATTTTCTCCGGCTCACTTAGCTCGCTCGCAAGGCAGAGAGCTCCAGCTGGAGCCGGGAGACAGAGCTGAGGAGGAGGAGAAGGAGGGGTCAGACAGGCGGGGGTGAGGGCATCGGAAGGGGAGGTTCAGGCTAGACCTTATTGCTCTCCATGACTACCTGGAGGGAGGTTGTAGCCAGGTGGGGTTGGGCTCTGCTCCCAGGCACCAAGGGACACAGCCTCAAGCTCTGCCAGGCCAGGTTTTGGGCTGGACATTAGGAAGTTCTCCATGGCAAGAGTGATTGGCATTGGAATGGGCTGCCCAGGGAGGTGGTGGAATCCCCATCTCTGGAGGTGTTCAAGAGGAGGCTGCATGAGGCACTTAGTGCCTTGGGTTAGTTAATCAGAAGGCTTAAGCGACAGGTTGGACTCAATGATCTTAGAGGTTTTTTTCCAACCTGGTTAATTCTGTGATGCCAGGGGTTGGAAGTGACCCAAAGAGGTCATCAAATCCAGGAACCCTGCCACAGCAGGACCAGACAATCTAGCTCAGGTCACATAGGAACACATTCAGATAGGTCTGGAAAAAGAGAAGGAGACTCCACAACCTCCTTGGGGAACCTGTGCCAGTGCTCTGGGACCCTTCTAGTCAAGAAGCTGCCCCTTGTGTTGAGGTGGAGCCTCCTGTGCTACAGCTTCCATCTGTTGCTCCTTGTCCTATCACAGAGAGAGTGATTGGCATTGGAATGGGCTGCCCAGGGAGGTGCTGGAGTCGCTGTCCCCAGAGGTGTTTTGGAAAAGCCTGGATGGGGCACTTAGTTGATTGGCTGGGGCTGGGTGCTAGGTTGGACTGGATCAGCTTGGAGGTCTCTTCCAACCTGACCGATTCCATGATTCTATGATTCCCACTGGCTGGGGTCAGGGGGGATGCACCACTGATAACTCAGAGGTGCTTTTGGGTGAGGGGCTGGGGGGTGCATCCGGCATCCATCCGGCATCCATCCGGACCATGCCGAGGAGGGCACACGTGGCAGCCCCGGGGTCACTTCTCGCCTGGGGCTGAGCTCTGGAGAACTTCAGCCAGGAATGAGAACAATTCATCTGACATGGAGAGTGAGCTCCAACACCTCTCTGAGCTGCTGATTGCGGCTGAGGGTTTGCCTGTTCTCAGAGGGACCTGCGTAGCTGCCCTGCAGCCTCCCCCGTCCCCCACCTCCCCTCATTGAGGCTAGGGGCAGGGTCAGCAGGTGACAATTTGAGCAAAAACTGATCTCATTCCAGGTTCTTGAAGTCATTTCACTTTTGCAACGTGCTAATTCCTGGGCCCAGGGAATAATTGATTCCAGATCTCCCAGCCTTTCTTTGCGGGAGGGCAATGGAGCCTGGCAGCCCTCCCCAGCTCCAGCGTGAGCAGCAGAGGGGAGTCCCTGTGGGAAGGACACCACTGGGGAGGATGCCAGCTCCCAGTGCCACTCTGGTGTGCTCAGACCTGCGGAGATGGAATGGCCCTGGGTGGCCACTGGGGATGTGACACTGCCTGATCTGTCGGCTGTAGACTGGGGATGAGCCTCCATAGTGATCCCCCCCACACCCTCCCTGCCTGCTCCAGGTGTCCCCAGCCACAGGAAGGGACATCTGCTCAGGCTTTCTCTCATCTTCTCTTCCTCCCCAGCTCTACAGGCCAGAGGTGCAGCTTCAATCTTTCCAGGAGTTCAGGAAGTTCAAAGACTTTTTCCAACAGTTCCCATCGGGCTGCGTCCTGCATCGAGGAGGGAGCCTCTGCACTATCTGCCGCCTTCGACCCTGCACTTAGCTCATTCCTTGGCTGGGATCTTCCCATCCTGGTTGGATTTATTCACCCATCTGCACATGGGTCCCCAGGGGCTGCCTTGGGACCCGCCCTCCTGGACACCCCCAGCCAAAGCATCTGCAATGTGTGGGAAAGCTTCCTCTCACTCTCTGCCCATGCACCAGTGCTGGGGAGGGGGGTCCCAAGAGCCCCTAAGCCAGCTCTACCTCCCCTCTGTGGAGCCAGCAGAGGTGCATGGGGCTGCTTGTCCTGTAGCATCGGCTGTGGCTTGATCCTTGCACATCCCTTGGGGGTGCAATCCCAGAATCACAGAGACATTCAGGTTGGACGAGCCCCTCAAGATCACCAAGTCCAGCTGATAACCCTGCTCTGCAAGGTGCACCCTAAACCGTATCCCCAAGCACCACATCCAAATGGCCTTTAAACACATCCGGAGTTGGCGACTCAACCACCTCCCTGAGCAGCCCAGAAAGGCTGAATGGGCACTGCTGGGAGAAGAGGCAGGGCTGCCTGTGTGACTAAATCCTTTCCTGAAGCCCCTGAGTGGCTGCTGAATGCCACCACATCTCTCCTGGAGCACCCCAAAATCCCCAGCTTGCCAGAGCCTTGGGATCATCACCTGGGCGTTTTTCTGGGCTCCAAAAGCATCAAGAGGTGGATGCCCTACTGCAGCCTGGACTTGCTATCGGCACCAGCTCTGCATCCTCCCCGCGGCTGCAGTCCAGGGCTTCTGAGAGGGGTGGGGTGGGGGGAACATGGAGTCAGAGGCAGCCCAGAGCCCAAGGGGAGGCTCTGCGCAGCCAGGAGCTTTCCTGGTGAAGATTGCACTCGAGCAGAGTCAGCTTACGTTTGTTTTCTCCTCTAATAAAAAACTAATAAAGGAGAAAATGAAAAAATAATTTTCTGGAATTTGGCCGTGTCTGCTCAGCTTCCTCTGCCCCGTCCCGCAGGGGCTGTGCCTGTGCCGGCGTCTGAGTCGCAGGTCACTGTGGCCAGGGTGCCGCACCGCAGGGCACCCCTTCCCCTTCCCTTCCCTTCTCTTTCTGCTAGCCCTTCCCCTTTCCTCTCTTCCCTCCCCTTCCCTTTCCCCCTTCTCCTTTTCCCTTTCTCTTCTCACTTTCCCTTCCCTTTTCCCTTCTCCCTTCTCCCTTTCCCCTTTTCCCTTCTCCCTTTTACCTTCTCCCTTTTTCCTTCTCCCTTTCCCCTTTTCCTTTTCCACTTTTCCTTTTTTCCTTTTCCCTTTTTCCTTTTCCCTCTTCCCTTTTCCCTTCTCCCTTTTGCCTTTTCCCTTCTCCCTTCTCTTTTCCCTTTCCCCTTTTCCCCTTTTCCTTTTTTTCCTTTTCCCTTTTCTCTTTTCCCTCTTCTCTTTTCCCTCTTCCCTTTTACCTTCTCCCTTTCCCCTTTTCCCTTCCCCCTTCTCTTTTCCCTTCCCTTTCCCCTTCCCCTTTTCCCTTCCCATTTTTCCTTCCCCTTCCCACTTTCCCGTTCCACTTTGCCTTCCCCTTTCCTTTCCCCTTCCCCTTCCGTCCTCTCCCCCTACCCAGTCTCTCTCTCCCGCAGAGCTCCAGGCTCAGCCCGCGTTGCTGTGCCAGATCAGGGTGCCCCAGGATCCCCATCCCACCTGCAGCTCCCCTTCCCCACCCTCTCGCTCGGTACCTCCTGCCCTTCCTGCAGCCACCGGCACCCCTCAGCCGGGCACAAACCCCCTCTTGTCCCTCCCTGGCTGTGGGTTTGGGCTTTGTCCCCGGCTCAGAAAACCTCCCGGTGTAAATCTGTGCGCAGGGCCCATCCTGGGTGATTGATGCTCACAGCGGGACCCTTCGCGCTCTTTTATCCTGCCTCTTTAATACGATCCAGAGGGGGGTTTTTGGCTTAAAACAGCGCACCGAGTTCCCGCGGCTTCCCTAGCCCAGCCCCGCTCCTTGGAAGTTCAGATAAGGGGAAGATTTATTCCGGGAGGAGGGAGGCGGTGAGCAGGGGGTTAAGAGAGAGCCGCTTTTGGGGGTGGGGGAGTGCGGGCTTGGGGGGGTGTTCTTTGAAGATAAATTTAACTTGTTCTTATCTGGGCTCNCCAAGCAGGAGCACAGCCGGGGAGGGGGGATGCTGGCAAATGAAGATGGGCTGCAGCACCTCTGCTATGAGGACAGACTGAAAGAGGTGGGGCTGTGCAGGCTGGAGAAGAGGAGGCTCCCAGGTGACCTTCTTGTGGCCTTCCCGTATCTGAAGTGGGCTACAAAAAAGCTGGGGAGGGACTTTTTAGGCTGTCAGGTAGTGACAGGACTAGGGGGAATGGAGCAAAGCTGGAGGTGGGGAGATTCAGCCTGGAGGTAAGGAGGAAGTTGTTGAGCATGAGAGTGGTGAGAGCCTGGAATGGGTTGCCCAGGGAGGTGTTCGGGGCCACATCCCTGGAGGTGTTTGCAGCCAGGCTGGCAGAGGCTGTGGGCAGGGTGTCCCTGGGCATGGCAGGGAGTTTGGAACTGGCTGATCTTTGTGGTCCCTTCCAACCCTGACTGATTCTATGATTCTATGACTCTATGGGCTCCTCCACTCCAGACAGCAATGGAGAGGCCAAAAGCACTCACAGAATGTGATTTCATTTCTCATTTCATCAATTAGGGTGTGGGGGGAGGGTTCCTAGGTGGGAATGGGGGTGGATCCCAGCCCTGTGGGGCACTAAGCAAATACAACCTCTCTCCTTCCCACCCCCACCATCCACTGACAGTGGCTTGGAGCATGGCCCTGGTTCCTTGAAGGGCTCATTTGTGACCCACACGCTCACAGCCAAGCTTGGTGCCAGGGCTTACTAAGGTGCTGGCAGCTGGGGTGACATGGAGAGAGATCCCATTGGTGGAACCAGCTTGATGGGAGAGTTCCACTTGGCTTCACTAATACCCTGAGGATGCTCTGCTAAGATCTCAGAGCTTCACCCAGTGCAGAAATGCCCCAACACCTTTTGGGGAGCACATGCTCGTGGGGTGACCTGAGTTGCCCCAGGTGACACCCAGGACAAGCTCTGCTCTAAGCACTGAGCAGCCAGCAGGATGTCTGGGCTGGAGCCTTGATGCTATGAGGACAGGCTGCGAGTGCTGGGCTTGTTCAGCCCAAGGACACCTTCTGCTGGCCTTTCAGTACTTAAAGGGAGTAAGAGAGCTGGGGAGAGGCTTTTTTAGCATGGCCTGTTGTGACATGACATGGGGTGATGGTTTTGAACTAACAGAAGGAGATTTAGACTAGATGGAAGGAGGAATTTTTTTTAAGCTGCTGGTGTTGAGATGCTGTCCCAGGATTCCCAGAGAGGTGGTAAATGCCCCATCCCTGGAAACATTCCAGGGCAGGTTGTCTGGGGCTCTGAGCAACTTGATCTGGTTGAAGATGTCTCTGCTGGCTGCAGGGTGGGGTCGGACTAGTTGACCTTTAAAGGTCTCTTCCCACCAAAGACATTCTGTGATTCCAATGTTTTAGGTTGATTTTTTTTTTTTTTTTTTTTGGAGGTGGGGTGGTGCTGTTATTATTTTTTTTTTCCCCCACACAGTTTCCTGTGGTGGGAAATTTCTGGCTGGAAGTGGAAGATGTCAGCAAAGGAGGGGCATCTGTGATCAAGGAAGGGGCAAGGTAAAGAGGACATGCGGATGTGCGTGGGAAATGTTCCCCTCCTCTTGCCCATCCTCCCAGAAAAGGCAGACAGGGTTTGCTTTCCTCCACCGCCTGCAGGTTTCATCCCTCCCCATAGGAGCCTGCCTGGCACCTAGGGACCACCCTGAGCCCAGCGCCGCGGGGTCCCAGGGCCCCAGCCCGGACGATCCTCCCTCCCCAGCAGGGTGATGGTGCCTCGGGCAGCTGCGTGTCACTGCAAAGGGCACTTCCCCCGGCCCGGCGGGACGCCTTGGTGCCTGACCCCTGCCCTCGGTGTCAGCAGGTATTAACCACCCCTCCTGCCTGGCCGGGGAGCACAGGAATTCGCTGTCTTCGGGGAGGCAAAGAGCATCCCTGCGGAGGGGATGGGCACCCGCAGGTCCCGGAGGGCTCCCGGCCCCTGCGAGCCGAGGGCTGGCTCCTGCCTCGCATCTCCGGCGCTAATTTATGGCCCTGGGCTTTGGCTGCCAGGGCTGCTCTCGGTCAGGGGAGGAGGGAGGGCAGGTCCCTTCAGCCCGGCCGTATATCTGCCCAGGGTTATCTAGGAATTCAGCCCTGCTATCGTGGCTCTGCAAAGGGCCCAGCACGGCGGCTGCCCTGCCCTCTCTCCTGCCAGGGTCCCTCTCAACGCCTCGACGCATTCCAGGCTCATCGCCTCCCTCCCCGGGGTCGCTGGGGTTTGGGGCACAGCTTTGGTGGTAGGAATGTCAGCTCCTGCAGGGGGTGGGTGGGGAAACGGGGAGGGAGAGGGTCCTGAGGGCACTGGGGCTGGGTGAGGGTGGGTTTGCTTCCCAGCTGGGCTTTGCTTTCCTCCCTTGCCTTTGTTGCCTCTTTGGTGTCAGGGCTATTTTAATGATGCTCCAGCAAGCCACAAATGGTTAAACCCAGCTGCGAGCGTGCAAGAGCCTAAATAGGAAGGACAAACGGTGAAAAGCTGAGGGAGAAAAGAGATGAAATAAATGAGTTTCCTAAGCCCGGACCAGCAGGTCTAGAAGGCAAATCAGTATCTTATCCGCAGAGCAGTGATGTTTTCCATGTGCTGGGTGCTCTCTCCGTGCCGTGGGCTGGGTGGGAAGCACATAGGAAACCATTTCCTCTCCTCCTCACTCCCCCTCAAAGGTAAATGCCGCGCAGAGCAGGAGCGATTCATCAGGCTGAGGACATGTATTTGTGTTTCAATCAACTGGAAATGAGTAAGGACCTGGGTAACAGGAGTGGGGATTTTGCATCTGGCTGTTGAAAGGTCAGGGACCCCGGGGGTCTCCTTGCTTCTCCTGATATATTGAGCCTGCGTGTTCAGATGCTCTCCAGTGTCAGCCTCTCTCCACCTGGGGAGGAGCTGGAGGCACCTTCCCAGAGCTGGTGGCAGTTTGCTGGGTGCTTGTGAAGGAAGAGGGAAGGCAGCCCTCCAGCTCTTCCTCCCAACACCCCCCCTTACCAAGGCAGCAGTGTCACACAGAGTCGTAGAATTGTTTTGGTTGGAAGAAACTTTTAACATAGAATCATAGGATCATAGAAGCATAGGACCATGGAATCATAGGATCAGTCAGAATTGGAAGGGATCACAAGGATCATCCAGTTCCAATCCCCTGCCATGCCCAGGGACACCTCACACTAGACCAAGCTGTCTACAGCCTCATCCATCGTGGCCTTAAATAACTCCAGGGATGAGGCTTCCATCATCTCCCTGGCAACCCATTCCAGGCTCTCACCACTCTCGTGCTGATGAACTTCTTCCTAACATCCAGACTGAATCTCTCCATTTCCATCTTTGTTCCATTCCCCCCCGGTCCTATCACTCCCTGACATCCTAAAAAGTCCCTCCCCAGCTTTCTTATAGCTCCCTTCGGGGCTTCAGGGGGGACAAGGTGAGACTGCGGCCAGGGCAGGGAACAAAGTGCCTCAGAGGGAGAAGGGCTGCAGGGGAATCATAGAATGGTTTAGGTGGGAAGGGACCTCAAAGCTCAGCCAGTTCCAACCCCCCTGTGCCATAGGCAGGGACACCTCCCACTAGAACAGGTCACTCACGGCCTCATCCAGCCTGGCCTTGAACACCTCCAGGGAGAGAGCAGCCACAACCTCCCTGGGCAACCTGTGCCAGTGTCTCACCACCCTCACTGCAAACAACTTCCTCCTAACATCCAGTGTCAATCTCCCCTCTGTCAGTTCAAACCCATTCCTCCTCATCCTGTCATGACAAGACCTTGTCAATAGTCCCTCCCCAGCCCGCCTGTAGCCCCCTTCAGATTTGGAAGGCTACTATAAGGTCTCCTAGAAGTCCCAACTCTCTCAGTCTGTCCTCACAGCAGAGCTGCTGCAGCCCTCTGAGCATCTTTGTGGCCTCCTCTGGACTCTCTCCAACAGTTCCATGTCCTCCTTGTGATGGGGGCTCTAGAATCTGCACAAACTCCTGCATCTGACAGAAACCCAGAGGCAGTGGAAGCAAAGCTAAGGAGGGAAGGACACTGTTGAGGAGAGAGAGAGGGAGGATTGCTCTGCAGCAGGCTCCTGCAGAGCCAGCAGAGGGGTGATGGTGGCCAGCACAGCCACAGGCAGGGGCGAGGAGGCTGCTGCCGGCCAAAAGGGCTCCTGCAATCTCTGGAGAGCTCCATGAATCACGTCTGGGAGCCCCCAGGATGGGCAGCTTCCTCCCAGATGTGGCAGGATGAAGCAGCTCAGCTGCTAGACTAAATAGATCGACCTGGGAATGGGCCAAGGTGGAAGGGGGGGGCTGTGTGGAAATTAGGCTACTCAAAATGCCGATTCATCAACTTTGTCCTGAGCAGATCCACACTGCTTTCTCATTTCACTGCAAGAAAGAGAAAACCCCTCTGAATTACTGACTGTTTAGTTCTTTTCTGCCTAAAATCCCCAAATGGAAGTTAATGATAGGAAAACACGTTTAAAAATCGATGGCTGTCACAGCTGGAGCAAAAAGAATGTGAAAAATAGGAGTAGGGCAGGGTTTGATTGTCCTGAGCTCCCCTTCCCCTGTCTTCCTTCTGATTTTGTTGCTGATCTGTGATGCCCTCCTCTGCCCAGCTCTGCAGTGGTGGCTGGGTTCAGATAGAGAGGGGCAAAAGAAAGAAGAGTTGGCCCAGGAGAAGTGTATGACCTTCTGAGGATAGCAAGGATGGGGATGGGAGGTCTTAGGGAACCAGAAATCCCTCCCCCCACCCCAGAAGGAACCATGGAGGGAAGCTCTGCCCCCACCAGCCCTGCTGAAGCCACAGCAGTGAAGTGCTGCAGGGAAGGAGGGTTTCAGGAGCTCTCAAAGGAAGGATGCTGGCACTTTGTGTTGGCTTGATGTAGACAGTGATGTCTTGGGGTGTGTTAAGCAGTGTGTGGCCAGCAGGCTCAGGGAGGTTCTCCTCCCTTTCTACTGTGTCCTATTCAGGCCACCTCTGGAGTACTGAGTCCAGTTTTGGGCTCCTCAGTTCAAGAGAGACAGAGAACCACTGGAGAAGGTCCAGGAAAGGCTATGAAGATGCTGAGGGGCCTGGAGCATCTCTGTGAGGAGGAAAGGCTGAGAGCCCTGGGGCTGCTTAGCCTGGAGAAGAGCAGCCTGAGAGGGGATCTGATCAATGCTGATCAATATCTAAAAGGTGAGGGGCAAGAGGATGGGACCAGACTCCTGTCAGTGGTGCCCAGGGACAGGACAAAGGGCAACAGGCACAAACCTGAGTCCATGAGGTTCCATCAGAACATGAGGAGAAACTTATTTGCTGTGAGGGTATCCAAATTCTGGAGCACATTGTCCAGAGAGTTGTGGAATCTCCTTTTCTGGAGGGATTCCAAACCTACTTGGACATGACAGCCCTGGGCAAGCTGCTGTGGGTGCCCCTGCTTTAGCAGTGGAGGGGGTTGGACTGGATGATCTCCAGAGCTTCCTTCCAGCCCTCACCATGCTGAGATTTTATGAGCTGGTAATTTTAGCTGCACCTCTAAGACTATCAAGCCAAGGTTGAAGCTGTTTCTTATTGTTGCTCTCATGACTTTTCAGAGGGGGGAGATTATGAAGACTTTGAGGCATTGCTTGGTGCTAAAAGTATAATGAATAACATTTTAATTAAGCTCCAGGTCTCTGGAAAAAAAAAAAAAAAACAAAAAAGAAAAAAACAACAAACCTTGGTGAAAGATGGGAGAAAATACAAGAGAGGAAATGTCTGCTGTACAAAGAGTGAGGCTGTGTGACAGCAGTAATGGGTCTAGCAGAAGTTCTCTCCCTTGGATGCAGAGTGAGAAAAGATGTCTAAATTGCTAATCCAGAGAAATTGGGAGCAGGAGCCAAAACGTTTCCTCCCTAGCGCAAAGTGGATCTGCAGAGGGTGCTCAGAGAGATTAATCACAGGAACAAATTCCTTACAAACCTCTAGGTGAGCCCAAAGCCTCGAGGTGCTTTGCAAGGCTCCTTCAGAAAAGGAAGCTGAATGCCTGGTGCCAAAGCGACAGGACAAGAGGAAACAGGCACGAACTGGAACCCAGGAGGGGAAACTTCTTGCCTGGGAGGATGCTGTGGAGCTGCCCAGAGAGGTTGTGGAGTTTCCCTCTCTAAGAGAGACTCCAAACCCACCTGGACATGGTGGTCCTGCTTTGGCAGGGCAGTTGGACACGGTCAGCTATGGAGGTCACTTCCAACTTCTAACATTTTGTGGTCCTGGGCAAGCTGCTGTGGGTGCCCCTGCTTTAGCACTGAGATTCTGCTTTGGTAGGGCAGTTGGACGTGGTCATCTCTGGAGATCCCTTCCAACCCCTAACATTCTGTGATTCTGGGCAAGCTGCTGTGGGTGCCCCTGCTTTAGCACTGTGATTCTGCTTTGGTAGGGCAGTTGGACATGGTCATCTCTGGAGATCCCTTCCAACCCTTAACATTTTGTGGTCCTGGGCAAGCTGCTGTGGGTGCCCCTGCTTTAGCACTGTGATTCTGCTTTGGTAGGGCAGTTGGACGTGGTCATCTCTGGAGATCCCTTCCAACCCCTAACATTCTGTGATTCTGGGCAAGCTGCTGTGGGTGCCCCTGCTTTAGCAGGGGTGTTCTCTTTGGACACCCCCCACGCTGGCATTCTGGGACGCTGTGATGCTGTGGGCAGCACCCTGACCTGCTGGCTCAGCAGTACTGCCCTGACTCTGCAGCAGAGCTGGGCGGGGGTCTTGTTTTCCCATCTTTGCAGCTGCCAGTGGGGGGCGAGGGGGGGCAGGGAAGACCCTGGTGCACTGAACCGTGTCTGGAAGCACTTGTCCAGCCCCGGCTGGGAGGATGCTCGGGGCTGGGGAGGGAAGGGGCGAGGAGCAGAGCAGCATGTGTGGTGGGGACGCACGATTTAGCGCAGCTCTCCTTCCTGCGCCACTGCTGACAAGGTCCTGACCCACGGGGAAGACCTCGTGTTGGGGAGCTTCAGATGGCTGCAAAGCCAATTAAACTGCACTCGGCGAGCAGGGAAGTGGCCGTGCCCTGCCGCACCCAGCACTGGGTTTAGTTTTGGTGCTGAGCTGTGAGGTGTTCACCCCTGAGCTGCGTGGATCACAGAATCACAGAATCAGTCCGGGTTGGAAGGGACCACAAGGATCAGCCAATTCCAACCCCCCTGCCATGCCCAGGGGCACCTCACGCTACATCAGGCTGTCTACAGCCTCATCCAGCCTGGCCTTAAACAACTCCAGGGAAGGGGGTCCAAAACTGGACTAATTTTCTCTCTTGATGAAAGCACTTAGGGAGGCTTTTCTTTCCCCCCATACAGGAAAATCTCCTACATGTACAGGTCTATACAGAAATGCTGAGTGCAATGCAGACGGAGAATCCTAGACTGGCTTTGGTGGGAATGGACCCTCAAAGGTCATCTAGAAGAGGTTGCTCAGAGCCCTGTCCACTCTGACCTGGAATATTTCCAGGGATGGGCATCTACCACCTCCCTGGGCAACCTGTTCCAGGCTCTCACCACCCTCATGCTGAACAACATCTTCCTAACCTCCAGTCTGAATCTCCCCATTTCCAGCTTTGTTCCATTCCCCCCAGTCCTATCACTCCCTGACATCCTGAAAAGTCCCTCCCCAGCTTTCTTGTAGCCACCTTCAGATACTGAAAAGCCACAATAAGGTCACCTGGGAGCCTTCTCCTCTCCAAACTGAACAGCCCCAACTCCCTCAGTCTCTCAGAGTCACAGAATTACTGAATTAACCAGGTTGAAAAAGACCTCCAGTCCATCATCAAGTCCATCCTATCACCTAACCCTTCAAATTAGCTTAACCATAGCACTAAGTGCCTCATGCAGCCTCTTAAACACCTCCAGGGATGGGGACTCCACCACCTCCCCAGGCAGCCTATTCCAATGCCAAACACTCTTGATGTGTAGAACTTCTTCCTAACATCCAGCCTGAACCTGCCCCGGCACATCTGAGGCTGTGTCCTCTTGTTCTGCTACTGGGTGCCTGGGAGAAGAGACCAACCCCTGCCTGGCTACAACCTCCTCACATCAGAGCAGCTCCAGACCTCTGTTCATCCTGGTGGCCTTTCTCTGGACCCCTTCCAGCACATCCATAGCTCTCTTGTCCCAGGGGCTCCGGAACTGGACGCAGTGCTCCAGGTGGGATCTCACCAGTGGGGATGTGGCTGGGGAGGATGCATCTCCCTCTCTCCTGAAGCTCCTGGGACTTCAATGCCCTGGAAGAATGTCCCTTGCTCAGGTGCTTGTGCAGATGAGGTCTCAGCAGAGCAGAAGGGCAGAATCCCCTCCCCTGACTCACTGCCTACACTGCTGGGGATGAGATGCAGCCCAGAAGATTTGGTTGTCTTCTGGGCTGCTGGTGCACATTGCCAGCTCACGTCCAGCTTTTCATCTCTGCGTATCTAACTCCTGAGCTGTGCAAATGAGGGGACATCATGAAGCCCCCAGCCATGGCCACAAGGCAGCAGCCACTTTCTGTGCCCTCCCAGAGGCCTCAGTCACTTTCTTGGCAGTTGTGGTGTGGAGCAGTAGCCTTTTTCATGGAGGTCTCTACCAACCTGGCTGATTCTATGATTCTATGAACTCCCTGTAAGGAGGCTGGAGCCAGGTGGAGAAATGATAGAACAAGAGGAAATGGCCTTGAGTTGGGCCAGATGAGGTTTAGATTGGACATGAGAAATAATTTCTTAACTGAAAGGATTTTTAAGACCCAGGGCAGTGGTGGAGTTCCCATCTCTGGAGGAATTTTAAAGCAATGGAGATGTGTTGCTGAGGGACATGGCTCAATGGTGACCTGGCAGTGCTGGGTAAAATAGTTGGACCTGGTGATCTTAAAGGTCTCTTCCAACCAAACCCACCCTGTGACTCTATGCCCTAGGCAGTGCCAGGTGCTCTTCACTGTGCCCATGGCCTCTCCCCTCATGTTCAGCCCAGCCACAGCATCTGAGTGTTGGTGGCTGAGGCAAAACCTCCTCCTCCATCCCAGGTGATGAAATCCTCAGCTCAGAGCTGTAGGATGGGTTGTGCAAAGAGCTCTTCATGTGGTGGAACAGCAGGAGGAGTTCCCTGTGGGGTGAGCCAAGAGAGAATCTGTCTGAAGGGAGGTTGAATGTCCACACATTTAAAGTGGTTATGGGTGTGGGGCAGCTCCTGCAGCGTTGTGCTAAGCCTTGCCCCCGTGCACCGACCCAAGGAGGCAGGGAGGAGCAGATAAAGGTCTCCATCAAAGGTAGGTCAGCCTCGTAAACACATCTGAAGCCACCCAACCGCTGCCCTTCCTGTGGAGCAGCTGCTGGCTAATGTCTTTCAGGTGTCCTTGAAGAAGCACATCTCCAGGGGAGCTTCAAAAGCAAAGGTTCAAAGGAGAGTGAGGGCTCCACGTGCGATCCCAGGGGCACAGAGGGGCTGGGGCTGTTTTTAGGGTGGGGGGCGATGAGAACAGGAGACTGCAGCATCTGGATGGGGAAAAAGGGTGATGTGTAAACCAGCCCATCCTCTGTGGGACTGCCACACGCAGGCTTCTCCACCTTGTAGCAAGCAGATGTGGGTGTTGAAACCTCTTTTTCTATTTATTTCTGGCCTGACATGGAGGAGTATTGTGGGGATGCAGTCAGGTTGGGTTTTTTTGGGGGAGGGACAAACACAGGAGGCTGCAGCATCTGGATGGGGAAAAAGGTGATGTTAAACCAGCCCATTCTCTGTGGGACTGCCACACGCAGGCTTCTCCACCTTGTAGCAGGCAGATGTGGGTATTGAAAAATCTTTTTCTATTTATTTCTGGCCTGACATGCAGGAGTATTGTGGGGGTGCAGTTGGGCTGGGTTTTTTTGGGGGGGCAGACATGGACACAGTACCTCAAGGTGGGGCTACAAAAAAGCTGGGGAGGGACTTTTTAGGCTATCAAGTAGTGACAGTTCTAGGGGGAATGGAGCAAAGCTGGAGGTGGGGAGATTCAGACTGGAGGTGAGGAGGAAGTTGTTGAGCATGAGAGTGGTGAGAGGCTGGAATGGGTTGCCCAGGGAGGTGGTTTGGGACCACATCCCTGGATGTGTTTGCAGCCAGGCTGGCAGAGGCTGTGGGCAGCCTGCTCTAGGGTAGGGTGTCCCTGGGCATGGCAGGGGGGTTGGAACTAGATGATCCTTGTGGTCCTTTCCAACCCTGACTGATTCTGTGATTCTATGACACAGAAGGCTGCAGCATCTGGATGGGTAAAAGGGTGATGTTAAACCAGCCCATCCTCTGTGGGACTGCCACACGCAGGCTTCTCCACCTTGTAGCAGGCAAATGTGGGTGGGTATTGAAACCTCTGCTCTTTTTTTTTTTTTTTTTTTTTTTTTTTTAAAAATTAATTTCTGAGCTGGCCTGGAGGAGTTTGGGTGGAGGAGGAGAAAGTTTGAAAACGAAGAGTTGGGGGAGGACTTTTTACTTTGCCCTTTTTTTTTTTTCCCACTCCAAGAAACAGATTTCTGCTTTCTGTCTCGCTCCATTTCTAGGAAAGACTTAGAAGCCACATTTTCCCCCCACCCCTTTCCTTCACCTAGAGGAGGTGTTGGCTGGTTTATGACCCATCCCACCCCCTGATTTAGCCGTGGCTGCTTTGATTGGGCTGAGTCATGGGTGCCCTGGCAGTGCCAAGGCGGAAAGGATGCGATGCTTTTATCACCTTATCAGCACCTAAACGAGTTACCCCTTGTCTGCGGGGCTGTGGCAGAGCCCTGGGCTGCAGGAGCCGGCGGCAAGCATGAGGTAAAGGAGGAAATGAAGGTGATTTCATCACCCGGGATGGAGGAGGAGGAGGAGGTTTTGCCTCAGCCACCAGCACTCGGATGCTGTGGCTGGGCTGAACACAAGGGGAGAGGCCATGGGCACAGCAAGGAGCACCTGGCACTGCCTAGGGCATAGAGTCATGGGGTGGGTTTGGTTGGATGAGACCTTTAAGATCATCAGGTCCAACCATTTTATCCAGCACTGCCAGGTCACCATTGAGCCATGTCCCTCAGCAACACATCTCCATTGCTTTAAAATTCCTCCAGAGATGGGAACTCCACCACTGCCCTGGGTCTTAAAAATCCTTTCAGTTAAGAAATTTTCCCTCGTGTCCAACCTAAGCCACATCTAGACCAACTCGAAGCCATTTCCTCTTGTTCTGTCACTTCTCTGGGGTGAAGAGACCAAACTCCACCTGGATCCAACCTCCTTACAGGAAGTTCATAGAATCATAGAATCAGCCAGGTTGGAGAGACCTTCAAGCTCATCCAGTCCAACCTAGCATCCAGCCCTAGCCAGTCAACCAGACCATGGCACTCAGTGCCCCATCCAGGCTTTGCTTGAACACCTCCAGGGACAGCAACTCCACCACCTCCCTGGGCAGCCCATTCCAATGCCAATCACTCTCTCTGGCAAGAACTTCCTTCTAACATCCAGCCTGAACCTGCCCTGGCACAGCTTGAGGCTGTGTCCCCTCCTTCTGTTGCTGGTTGCCTGGGAGCAGAGCCCAACCCCACCTGGCTACAACCTCCCTGCGGTAGCTGCAGAGAGCAATGAGCTCTGCCCTGAGCCTCCTCTTCTGCAGGCTGCACACCCCCAGCTCCCTCAGCCTCTCCTCTTGGGGCTGTGCTCCAGGCCCCTCCCCAGCCTTGCTGCCCTTCTCTGGACACCTTCCAGTACCTCAACATCTCTCTTGTTGCATAGAGCCAGGTCTCCCCTGAGCCTCCTTTTCTCCAGGCTAAACAACCTCAGTTCCCTCTGCTGCTCCTCACCAAACCTGTTCTCCAGATCCTTCACCAGCTTCGTTGCCCTTCTCTGATGCCACTCCAGTGTCTCCAAGAGCTTTTTTTTTTTTTTTTCTAGTGATGGGCCCCAAACTGCACCCACTACACAAGATGCAGCCTGCTGTGTTCAGCTGGGATGGAGCTGGGTTGTTGCTGGCCCATCCTGGTGCCACCTGAGCCGCAGAGACTTTGGCATCTTGAAGCAATGGGGCTGATCCCAGAGCAAACACCTGCAGGGCTCAGCTCAGGGATAACAAAGGGGAGGTGTGGATTGGAGGGACAGAGGCTTGCTGGGTCACAGGGTCTCCTTATCTCCTCAGACTGTTTGCTCCAAGATTAAGCCAGAGCCTGCCAAAGACTCAAAAGTCCAAGGAAGGGTAGCCCCAGACAAGGTCGGGTTGGGATGCTGAGGGGACTCTCCCCCCTTCCCACCCAGGATTGCTGAGCACCTCACCATGGGCTGCCGTTTAAAGTCCAGAGCAGATTGCTGGGGTGATTTACGACTCATTATTCTCTGGTGTGAGAGCTGGTTAATGAGCAATGAGGGGTAGGGCAGGCTGTGGGGTGATGTGAGGGGGGGGCTGTAGGTTCGGTGCACCCGTGGGGAAAGGGCTTCTCCCCCAGGCAGCTGCCTGGGCAGGAGAGCTGGCAGGGGTAAGAAGATCTCCAGCTGCCACCCTCAGCCTAGGGACAAAGCATAGGCACAGCAGTGGTGGGGAGCAGGCTGGCAGGAGACCTTTCCTCCCCAAACCTGCTGGGTTGTGGTGAAGCCTGCACAAGAGGGAACCAGCTCTGCTCAGCTGCTCGCTTCCAACCAGTCAGCTGGGTGCAGGGGTGAGAAGGCTGAGGCTGCCCCTGACCTGCCCTTCCCATCTCGGGCACACACTGGCATAAAGATTAACAGATAACTAAAACAAACACACAACTAAACCCTGCTGAGACCAAAGCACTCCCCAGGGGAGGGGGTGGGAGAGCAAAGGTGAGCAAGGAGATGCCTTGAGTGAGTGCTGCAGTGAATCTCTGTGCTTGAGGGAACCCAAAAGCCTTGTCAGGGCAGGAGAGGGGCCAGAGAATAGGAGGGGCACGAAGATGATCAGAGGGCTGGGACACCTCTGCTATGAGGACAGGCTGAGAGAGTTGGGGCTCTGCAGCCTGCAGAAGAGAAGGCTGCCAGGAGACCTTAGAGTAGCCTTCCAGTACCTGAAGGGGACCTACAAGAAGGCTGGGGAGGGACTATTGACAAGGTCTTGTAATGCCAGGATGAAGAGGGATGGGTTTAAAGTGGCAGAGGGGAGATTGAAACTGGATGTTAGGAGGAAGTTCTTCACAGTGAGGATGATGAAACACAGGCACAGGTTGCCCAGGGAGGTTATGGAGCACAGAAGCACAGAATGTGATCTTGATCTTGATCCCATTCTGTGCTTCTGTGCTCCACAACCTCCCTGGAGGTGTCCAAGGCCAGGTTGCATGAAGCCTTGAGCGACCTGTTCTAGCGGGAGGTGTCCCTGCCTATGGCACAGGGGGGTTGGAACTGGCTGAGCTTTGAGGTCTTTTCCAACCTAAACCATTCCATGATTCTATGATTCTCTGTCAGAGAATCATGATTCTATATGAGAGATTCTATGATTCTATATCAGAGATTCTATGATTCTGTATCACAGAATCATCATTCTGTATCAGAGATTCTATGTTTCTGTATCAGAGATTCTCTGATTCTATATCAGAGAATCATAGAATGGTTTAAATTGGAAGTGACCTCAAAGCTCATCCAGTTCCACCCCACTGCCTGCCTGACTGGCTTGGGGGGGCGCTGGGACCAACCCCCAACCTCTCATGGGTTTGTGAAGCTTTGATTGATGATTTTTTTTCCCCAGCCTGCCCGGATTCGAGTTCTCTCCCCAGCCCAGTCCCAGCAGGGTGGTGAGATGGGGCTGGGCTCCAGGGGCGGTCATGCAGCTGGTTTCTGCCTGCTTGGGGCAGAGCCGTCGGTAAATCACTGCCCGAGGAGGGAGCCGCAGCGCAGAGCTGTCGGCAGAGCCCAGGACGCTGCCGAGTGCTGCCCACAGGTCAGCGGCTGCGGGCAAAGGGCAGCAGCNCCCCTCCCCGCCCCCGGCATCCCACCCGCCTGGCAAAGAGGCAAAGTGTCTGTCCACACAGCCTGCAGGTGATGACAGCCCCGAACCTCCCGTCCCTGCCCGCCGCCTCTAGCAGATGGCTCTGCCTTGTGCCCTGAAGTGTTTCCAGCGCCCTTGGGGGCAGCCTCTGCTCTCCCAGTCGCAGGAGACATGCACAGGCCAAGGGAGAGCCTTCACAGAAGGGCTACCTGCGTGGGATGTTCTGCAGAGCGTTTGCAGAGAGGCTGAGCAGTGGCTCCCAGCTTCCCCTTGAAGCTGTGATGCCATTAAAAGCTGTGTTGAGCCAGAAGGTCAGCAGGAGAGCCCCAGCTGAGCTCACAGCTCAGTCACCTCCTTCCCAACCCACTCCTGCAAAGTCTGCCTCCTTCCTACCCCTGCCCACTGTGAGGTCTACAGTGGGTGCTTGGGGTGGGATTGGGAAGACAGCCTGCTCAGCCTCCACCCACTGAAGGGCTGGGGGCACAGCCACACCATGGCTGTGGTCAAGGCCAGAGATGGAGACAAGCCACAACAGGCACTCATGGTCCCATCCCAGGACAAGTGTGGGCAGCCCCAGCTGAGCCCCAGGACCTGACAACCTCTTCACTTAACTCTGTCTTGACTGCAGCATCCCCAGCCCTGCAGCGAGGACCAACAAGCCCAACTGAGCCACCAAGGTGACAGCAGAGCTTCATCCATCCCCTCACACACTCTTCTGCAGGCAGCAAGTGACTGACTGTGAAGGAAGCTCTGGAGAAGCCAATAGCCTGGGGAGAGACTGAGGGAGTTGGGGCTGTTCAGTCTGGAGAAGAGGTTCCCAGGTGACCTTCTTGTGGCCTTCCAGGATCTGAAGTGGGCTACAAAAAATGATGGGGAGGGACTTTTGAGGCTATCAGGAGGAATGGAGCAAAGCTGTAGGTGGGAAGATTCAGATTGGATGTGGGGAGGAAGTTGTTGAGCATGAGAGTGGTGAGAGCCTGGAATGGGTTGCCCAGGGAGGTGTTTGGGGCCACATCCCTGGAGGTGTTTTTGTCCAGGCTGGCAGAGGCTGTGGGCAGCCTGATCTAGGGTAGGGTGTCCCTGGGCATGGCAGGGGGGTTGGGACTGGCTGATCCTTGTGGTCCCTTCCAACCCTGACTGAGTCTATAATTCTGTGATCCCGTGGCTCAAATGAGCTGGAGGAGGCAGCCAACTCCATCTCTCCCTTTCTCCTCTGTTTTCTCTGTGACACAGGCTGAGGGGAATGAGAAGAACTCAGCAGAGAAGGGAAGGTCCAAATCTAACTGAAGCCAGTGCATTGGGCCAGGGCCTTGCCTAGCCCAAGGAGAGCTGGCTGCAAGAAGGGCCTCAGGAAAGTCCTTGGCATGGAATTTCAGGAAGAGCTGCCACTCCCCAGGCTTGGGTACAATGTGCTATAATTAATGCCTAGGAGGAATTAGGAAGGATTTGGAGGCAAAATGACCTTCAAGCAAGTTAAACAGCAACATGATCTCAGCTTTGTTAGAAATCTGGCCCAGCAACAGGGATGGGTTGGCCACCAGTGAGTGTCCCCTGCTCACCACCTCAGGGGCTGTGCATCACCCCAGGAGCCCACCCTAATCCTACATCCACAGCCTGAGGCATCACCTCCAGAATCAGGGTTCTGGGAAAGGCTCAGAACTCATCACGTGGGTGCTTCAGCCCTGCTTAGTTTCTGGTCTTAGCTCTTAAGTCCCCTCTGCCAGGGACAGAGGAATCCTCTCTTCCTCCCCAGGGATCGGATGTCGGGGGAATTAAGCAAGAAACAGGATCCAAATCCTCCAATTCCTCCCTAAGTCACCTCTTGAGCAGTTGAGTGCCTCCAGCTCGGTCCCACGGGTGCAGCAGCTTCTGCCTGACTCGGCTTGTCCCCAGCTGCAGCCACCACCCCTCACCAATGTCCCCCTCTGAGCTGATGGCTGGTCCAAAACCCTCTGGGAGCAGGAGGGTCAGAGAGCTGGTGCTGCTTTTGGGGTCCTTTTGGAGCTTTTGTGATCTAGGAGGTCATTGTCAGCAGAAAGCTCATACTGCAGGTCCAGCTGTGGGAGAGGAAGAGGAAGAGGAGAAGAAGGAGGAAAGAACATGCTGGGGCTGCTTTGCCCAGCTAAGGCACCACATTTACCACCATCCAGCCTCACCCTCACTGCCCTTTGGGGATCACTGTGAGCTGCCTGGCTGCAGGATTAGCCCTGGGCAGGGTGCAGAGGAGCTTTTGGCTATGCCATGCCAGAGCTGCTTTGCCCAGGTGAAGCATCACTTTTGCCAGCATCCAGCCTCATCCTCACTGCCCTTCAGGGATCATTGTGAGCTGCCTGTGCAGGGTGTAGAGGAGCTTTCTGCTACCCCATGCCAGGGCTGCTTTGCCCAGTTAAGGCACCACATTTGCCACCATCCAGCCTTACCCTCACTGCCTTTTGGGGATCACTGTGATCTGCCTGGGCAGGGTGTAGAGGAGCTTTCTGCTACCCCATGCTAGGGCTGCTTTGCCCAGATAAAGCATCACATTTGCCACCATCCAGCCTCACCCTCACTGCCCTTTGGGGATCACTGTGAGCTACCTGGCTTCAAGTAGCAGCCTGGGCATGCTGGGCAGGGTGCAGAGGAGCTTTCTGCTACCCCAGCCCTTAGGTCCTGCTCGTTCTCTTTGGGGGTCCTCCAAAGGGGGACGGCAGGACCCGTTTTTGCCCCTTCCTTGTGCCCCTGTGCTCTCCCCACAGCCCAGCAGCCCCACTGCCAGGAGGCACAGAGGTTCTTCCTCCTCTCGATCTTCCTCACCTCCTCTTCCTCGCCACGCTCCACCCTGTGCAGCTTGGCCCTGTCTCTCCTTCCCTCTGCCAAAGTCAACAGGTCCCGGGCGCCGCACTCAGCCCAGTGCCAGTGCTGGAGGTGCTGGGGGTGCTGCCGGTGCCCGGCCCGCGGTCGGCGGGTAGGAAACAACCAACGTCAGTGATAAAGGGAGTCAACAACGGCCCCGGCTGCTGCCCTGCACACGGCGTTTGCACAAGAGGTGTGTCCATCCTGCCCGGCCTCAGGCAGTGGCTGCGCAGCTTGTGCCAGCTCCGGGGTGAAGTGGCAGAATCACAGAGTGTCAGGGGCTGGAAGGGACCCCCAAAGTTCAGCCAGCCCAACCACCCC